>BMAW01108057.1:0-12182 GCA_019974015.1 Nephila pilipes | reverse complement strand
GATAGATAGATAGATAGATAGATAGATAGATAGATAGATAGATAGATAGATAGATAGATAGATAGATAGATAGATAGATAGATAGATATAAATTAATCATTGGTATTAAAATTCATTAAAATTAAATATAGAAATAATTTATTTCGTAATATAAACAATTTATATGAATTAAAAACAGATACCAATCAGCTATACATACTAGAAATCAGCTATTTATATCTATGATATACATTTATTTATAGAATTTTAAAAAAATGGATGCGTTAAATGGATCTATAGACATAAAATAACTGATTTTGATAATATATATTAAACACCTACATTGACAAGTATTCGAAATTCCAATTATACTGTAAGCCTTATAGGAAATTTTGACTGCAATTTTATAAGGTATTCAAAGTTTATTCTAAATCCATTCATACATTTGCATTTATAAAGGAATGTTGCAGGGAAATAAAAAGTAGATAATTTTTTTTATTTAAACTGATAAAATACTACTTGAAATATATCAAAGAATCCTGACTGCTTCTCTCTAAAAATTAACTAATTTGAAGGAATATTATTTGAATTCTATATTTGAGAAGAATTATAATCTTCATCCATTTTTCAGAAATGTATTATTTTTCACCTTATCTTTCATTTACGTTAACTATTAAATAATTTAATTATCTTAACATTTCCAATTGAATAATTTCCCCTCCTAAAAACACTTTAAGCGTAATCATATATCAAGATATATTTAATTTTAAATTATATAGTTAAAATGCTAACAAATATGGCGAGATATATCATTGGCATAAATATTTTATTTAATGAATGAAACACACCGTAATAAAGTATTAAAATATGTTTTCTTAATGAAATTCCCGTCAAAAAGTTACATCGATAGTTGTTGCAAGGTAATTGCATCTATTTTAAGAGTAACGCTAATTTCTTGACAACAGTTTTATAAAATTAATGCATTTAAGGCAACTAGTCTTATCAAAGATAAAATATTCATAGAAAATTTGTTATATGTTTGATCCCTATATTAAGCAAAGGCACACAAATCATCCAATTTATTTATTTATTAAAATTTTAAACAGGTATGTATTGAAAGACACATATTTTGTTTTCAATTAATTTTCAATACATTTAATATTTTTGTATGATAATTATTCATTATATTCTTGTTTATTGGCTTTAAGCCGTTATTACAGTGCTTATAGTCATAGCTAAAGAGAAATGGGAATCTGCAGGCTGAAAAAGTTTTAATTTATTTGATACTACAACAATAGGCATACCAAAGAGAGTTATGTTCTACCGAAATTCACTCAGCAAAAGATTGCTGGGGAGATCAAAATTTTTAAAAGTATATGTATATATATATATATGTATACATTTTAAGCTATATTATACTGCTAAGTTATATGTTGAATTATATTGTAGTAAATTATTCAAATCAGTCAAATTATTACTTAGGAATAAAGACGAAATCGTTGTTGCTGATTGTAAACGTAGAATCATTCGTATACTGCTTTGGGAAACGCTTCTTGTATTTACCTTTTTCCATGCATGGCAACGTCATGTTAAAAGCACCTCATGTTCCGTGGATCATGTGATTGGTAACAACATCAAACAATTCTTGGTCAATTAATGGGTCCGGAATTTCAGCTGAAATTATTTGATCAATTTCTTCTGGATGGATTTTAACTTCAAGCCAAATTAAAATGTGAGCACGAGGCAAAATTTGCGTTTGCCACTCAATTGGATAGAGTCATCAACGTGTATTACCAAAAACCGAATTTTTAACTATGAAATCAATCAAGGATTTCAACTTTTGTTTAAACACACGTGCATTTATATTATGACGATGTATTGATTGTTATCCTGGTATTATTAATGTTTGGATTTCCTCTCAATTAGGATTACATGTAAATGTAATAAACTAATCTAGACGACCGTAATTACGTATGTAAGACATCGCATCTTATGTGTATTCCTACATGTTCCGTGGACTGCCGATGTAGCTTGAAGGTAAAACGAAAGCACTACCGATGTCATTAGGGTTTAAATTTCCATCGATGTTCCCGACAATAGCATCTCATTAGTAGATGTATTCTTCCGATTGTAATTTAGCCTGGTTATATCGAATCAATCTTAAGCCTTAGCTCTCATTCTTAACATACGAATCCACGACGTATTGATGGAATAGCTGACGATATCGAAGGATTTAGTTGTACTGATTATGTCTAATCATAAATTGGTGTTCGTAGTAGTTCATTGAACCAACTTTCTTATCTGTTTTATTACCTGAAAAAATAAGGAATTAAATATTAAAGAAATTAAAATTAATATAAAATGAAATTATATAGTTTATTATTAAATTTACTAGTACTTGGATCCCACTGTTTGATGTTTAGGTTATATTCATCCTGTCCTTGCCAAAATATCAGTGGATATTTGAGTGCGTCATATGAACAAAGTAGATTGGAAATGGTACTGACGGTGCTGTCCTGCCGCGTAATTTGAATAGCACTATTGTCAACTGGATCACTAACCATAATAACAGCAACTTCATCAACGGCTGGCATGTTGAATCTACCAGCGTGTTCTAACTGAACATTGTTGGCTTTGATGACGATTTAATAGTTGTCATTTTTCATTTCTGGTGACATTCTTTTAAGCAATTGAATGAGTTGATTCAGATTTTTCAAAAAGATTTCCAACAATACCACAATTGCTCTCTCATCTGCCTGTTCAATGGAATTATACTGGCACCGAGTTGTCATGCGTTCTTCACAAATGGCCGTAAAATAAATTTGGAGATACTTCGAATCATCATTAAGCATCGGCATCAATGATCTAATCTTATGGTACACCTGGCCTTGTATTTTGAACGTAGTTTCAAACTTATGTCCATTGGATGCGAGATTTCATTGGCATTTTGTGTTTTCCTATGCAAACATTTACTCAGTAAATGCTTGTAGCATAATTTCATATAATGAGGTTTAATGATGTTCATTATGTTTTGGAATAGTCCTTTATCAGTATCATTTTATTAATAGTATTTCGAAGACTTGAACCCACACGCTTTTGAATGTGTCCTATAAAATCAAACTTCATGACACTGTTTTCACCATAAATGTTTCTAAACGAATCAAAACCTTTTGAATCACCATCGCCATAAAAATGCGCATATTTTAATTTTCTCATGAGAGTTGATCTTTCAAACATGCGATAGATGCCGATGGGTTCCGTGACACCGGAGGATCCCACATATTTCACACACTTATGAGTAATTCTACCTTCAGCATTTTTTTTTGACGAAATCTTCCAATTTTTGACATAATTTCAGTTTCCAGCACTTTTCTAGTATTTACAGATATGGCAGTAACACATTCATTCAGAGACAAATGTCCTCTTCGCTGTCATGTTCCATCGACTGACACGCCGCACTGAACAATTTCATCAAAATTATTTTTCTCGTGAATCTCAATGGTAGCCTCATTCTTAATTTTATATGCCATATTAATGGAAACATTCTCCAACTTTTTTTCAAGTCTTCTGTAAGCTGTCTTAGATGGAATATTCAAATTTATAGCTGAACACCGCTTTTTGGCAACAGAATGTCACTTTCCAATAATTCTGAAACCAAAAACAAATGCAACGTTGATGCTATGAATTTTGTTCAATTTTGGAGATGTACAAAAGGAGATAGAATATTCACAATTTGGACACTTTAGTAACAAATTAGATACTAAGCAAAATACTGATTCTTCAAAAAGTTTTATGCAATTTTTAAAACACCCAGGACAAGTAAATGAGGAAATAAAATAATTTAAAATTTTAAAAATAATTACTATTTTTTTTATCTTTTCTTTCTAAATTTTATATTGGTTTTTTATGTGGGTGAAGTTTTGATTCACTTACTGTTGGTGTAGCACATCTATCAGTGTTCTTCTCATCCACATTCTTGGAGTAACGGTTTCCCTTAAACTTATATTTTTGAACAGAGCTTCGATTTATCCTATAAGCCATGACTTTTAACAAAATATTAATGCTAACTAATAAAATCAAAAATATCTAAATGAAATAACTTTCTATCAAAATCAATCCCAACATTTGAAATGAGTTCTATCGTAAACACAATTTAAGCTTTGTAAACACAATATTGTTGCCAAATGTTTTGAAGAAATTGGGAGATGCTAATTCTGACAGTCTTAAAATCACAAAATAAAGAAATCATTTTCAATCAAAAATATTGTGCCTATATATTGAGATAAAAACTACCTCATCTCTTAAGTTGGACCAAACTGCTCACAGTGTGCAAAATTTCATTAAAATCGGTTCATTAGTTATGGAGTTCATTAAGGACAAACAACGAGACACGAAATTTATATATATATAAACTGCTGTTTGTAGAAAATGCAACACCATGAAGGAATCATCAGAATCAAAAGAAATTCGCAGCAAATGTCAATTATAGGATATTATGCAAATTAATAAAGTTTCAGAGCCATCGCGCGTGCGCGGCGCGCGCAGCGCCCTCTGAATTGATGCTGAAAGCGTATAAATAAAGTGCTGTAGCGGGACGTTGAAAAAAGTCTATGATTATTTGTTAGTGGCAAACGTTTAGTGAGACCTGAGTATGCCTCCACGACGGAAGAATAAGAAATTCAAGCAACTTACGGAGTTTGAACGAGGGAGGATAATCGGCCTTCGAGAAGGAGGATTTTCCTATCGCGCAATAGCAGCTCGTATGCAGCGGAACAGTTCCACAGTGATGCGAGTTTGGAAGCAGTGGACCGACGAGCACCGAACAACTCGAAAAACAGGCACTGGACGACAGAAGGTGACGTCAGAGCGCGATGATCGACACCTGCTCCGCATGGCGGTGAATGATCGCACAGCTTCCTCCAGGCAGCTGGCAGCACGTTGGTCTACTGCTACAGGTGTACAATTGTCGGCTTCGTCAATTCGTCGTCGTCTGCTGCGCCGTGGATTGCGTGCAAGGGTGCCTTTATACAGGATTCCCCTCACGGCGAATCATCGACGGCTGCGTCGGCAGTGGGCTCTTGAGCACAGAGACAGGCGAGCTGATTGGCACCAAGTTGTCTTTTCAGATGAATCACGCTTCAATTTGTGGACCCATGATGGACGTGTTCGTGTTAGACGTTATGCCGGTCAACGCTGCCTTCCTGAGTGTATTATTGAACGACATAGTGGTCGAACACCCGGAGTTATGGTCTGGGGTGCGATTTCGTATCATGGACGATCCAATTTGATACGAATTGAGGGTAATCTCAATAGCAACAGGTACGTCCGTGAAGTGCTACAGCCCGAAGTCGTTCCTTTCCTTCAAGGCATCCCTGGAGCTATCTTTCAGCAGGATAATGCACGCCCACATGTTGCGCGGACTGTTCGAGACTTCTGTTCAGCACAACGCATGCAACTTCTTCCTTGGCCTGCTTATTCACCGGATATGTCGCCTATTGAGCACGTGTGGGATATGGTTGGTAGGCGTCTCGCTCGTGATCCGCGTCCTGCAGTTTCCAAAGACGAACTTTGGTTGCGCATACAAGCGATATGGAATTCTCTTCCTCAAGCAGATATTCAACATCTGTTTGACTCCATGCCACGTCGTATAGCAGCACTTATTGCAGCGCATGGTGGCTGCACCAAATACTGATTTCGGACGCTTAATTTGTTTCTTTTGTTTTGAAAATTTCATCATTTATTTGTATCAGTACAAGTCGTTTCTGCATTAAATTTCATTTGATTCTGATGATTCTTTCATGGTGTTGCATTTTCTACAAACAGCAGTATAGTTTTCTTCAAATCTATAAACATTTGTTGTATGTGTGTGTTTGACACAATTTTTCACTTCAATACATAAAGTTAAATATATTTAAAGCTACTTTCTGGAGAAGGTTTCGTATCGAAAGATAAGGATCAGATTATGTATCGAAACAAAATTGATAGAATTAGGCCAAAATTAGAAATATATTGTAAAATACGATACCTTGTTTTAAATCGGTGCTTTGAAAATAGGCAGAAAATTTCAGAAATGCAACTTATTTCTTCCTTTTTTTGGTATAGAATTTTAATTTAATTTTGTGTGAAATTAAATTTTTTTTAAGACACTTTAGTAGCTTCTCCGAAATAATTACTCAGTACTTCCACTTGCATTTACGCGTTTCATGTTTTTTTAATTACTTCTTTTATTATACTGCTTAATCGTATTTTTTTAAAAAAAAAATTGCTTCAATGAAAAAGAAAAGACAATGCCTCCTTATAAATCGCTAGATTTGACTTAAAATCACGCTCTTCATTTATGCCTAATTATTCTAAAAATATTGAAAATAACAAGAAGAAAGTATTGCATATAACTAAGACTAATAAAGATACAAGGTGGGACTATTAAATAATGAAACTGACACTATAAAACACTTTATTTTGATGATATATATATTTACTTAATGTCACCTTTGAATTTCACCCCTCCTCTATCCCTACTTGCTCTATGCGAATCTTCTACTGTTCAAAACAGTGCTGAATGTCTTCTGTCAGCTCCTCCAGGACGCGTGCCGCTTCTCTTTCATAGCTTCAACGGACTTCAATTCACAACTTTAAATCTTGTTCCCTTAAATGCAGATTTCCCTTTCAGAAACAGGTAGAATTCGAGTGGCTCGAGATCCGGCGAATAAGGCAGATGGTCTAACACTGGGATGCCGTATATTACTAGAAATCTCTTTAAAGACAATGTGGAATGAGCCGGCGTAACTTTATTATTGCCTGCGTGAAAAAAATTGCCTTCCGGATTCTTTTTTAATTCCTACAATTTCACCATTCACATGAATACTTAACCGACGGTCAGAACCATATTACCGATTTTTTCGATATTGTCGTTCGTTTTTGTCGTGAAAGGGCGACCCGTTACTGAATAATCTTCAACATCTTCTCGGACAGCTTGAAAATGCTTAAATTATTCAAAAACAAATGCACGTGTTGGACATTCGTTGCCATACAATACTTTCAATAGATTATAAGTTTGAGTTGTCAAGATTTATTTTTCCAAGTTTCATATAAAATTTCACTGCAATTCGTTGCTCTATTGTTACACTTATCATTTTTCAGACGAAACAAAAAGTAAATTTAATGCAAACAAAGTCTATGGGTAAACGGATTTGTTTACAGTAGCACTGCCTTCGAAAGAGAAAGCTTTACGCTAAACAACTCTCTGTCGTTGGGGTTTGGCGCATGCGTACTTCTTTTGTAGTAGCGTCAGTTTCGTTATCCAATAGCCACAACTCGTAGATGACATTTTGACACATTTTAGAATAATATTCCATTAAATAATGGATTAAGATAAAATAAAAAAAAAGGAACTCTAATTCACAGTTACAGCTTATTTTTTTTTATTATATGTCTTATAAATCGTTACATTTACCTTAATCTCCACTACATTTTACTCTATTCATTCCATAAAACCTTAAAAATAACACACTCAAAAGTTATAGGTTTTAAGTAGAACTCATTCATATTGTTACAATTTAAAATACTTCGAAATAATTTGCCACAAAATAAGAGGCTCGAAAAAGATGAAGTTTCAACTTACATTTTCTTCCACTTCTGTGAAGTTAATTATTATCAGCTTATTTCAAACATAAGCTTGCTTTTATTATACCTCTCAAAATGAGAATGTCTGGAAATTAATTAGTTAAATTTAAAGAGGTGTATCGATTTCATGGCCCATTTTATGTGTCTGACTCATTACGAAATCTGGAGTTACTTCAGTTAGTTAATTAATTTTAAGTTAAATTCTATAGTGATTTCACAATTTTACATCTTAAAGGTTGGTCAATAATGCATGCTTATAATATGTGTTTTAATTTCTTTGCGTCAATTACCCTCGTATAGTTCCTATTCGATGTTTATTCAAAACAATACAGACCTCATTTAATTGATTATAGGGAGTACGCTTTCATACGGATTTTCATATCGACCAAAAGAGTGAAGCTTAATTGTGCAAGAGCTATATATGGTTATTCTGTGTCAAACATGGCATCCCTGTGAGCTAGATGTTTCAAAAAATAGAAAAGAAGGTAAAAATTGGTTGACAAAGAGGAGAGTCAAAAAGGGAGAAAGATCGCTAGAGTATGTCGAGGGTGCTTCACCCTTGTTTACCAAAGATAGTAAACCCCAAAGGAAAGAAAAAGAGTCCTGATTCATGTACCTATCTAAAGTAGGCAACCCCCTGAAGGCTCATACCGACCAAAACTAATGCAACTGATAACCAAAATAAGTTTTAACATTCTTCTTCTATAAAATAAGGATGGTTCAGAAAGTACTTGTATTTGAAGATAGATGACGTCATTAAGATAAATTATTGTTGCCATTAGGTACTGCCATCTGTTAAATGGATCCCAAGTAAATTTGACATTGATTGATTTGTTAGTTTTCATTTCGTAATCATTTGCTGCCAAATCAAAATTTGATTTCTGCCGCGACGAGTTATCACTTCAAAGAGACCTGTATTCATAAAACAAAAACAAAAAAAAAAAAAAAAAAAAAAAAAAAAAAAAACGGAAACCAAGCAACAATAAAAACAATGGGTTGCTTCCGGTGAATCTGTTCCAAAAGAGGCGAGGGGGATCTCATCAGCCGGAAAAGTTATAACTTACAATTTTTAAGGTTGCAAAGGTGTCATGATCAGGAATACAAGTAACTGAGACTCAGGCAACTGTCTAGTGAGTCGTGATGCGTTCCAAAAACAAATTCGGACTAAGGACTTATTAAACAACTCTCGTATATATATAATTTAGTTCTTGTACTTTTTCATATTCATGTGGGATTTGAAATGTAGCAGTCATGGGTTCTCTACAAGCAAGTTAATCCTTCTTCTACATTTAATTTACTTTTGAAAGTCGATTTCCAAATTTGCGTTCTTGCGTTTTCGATGCTACCTGCACCATGTCTTGGAATTTCTAAGGACTTTTTGAATGACCCTCGTATATGCTACAAATATAATACTTGCTAACCTTTGTATGGAAGGGCGAATGTTTCTCTTTTAAATTTGCTAATGCAAAATAATTTTTTTTCAACGTTTTTGAAGCGACGATAACCTTAATTAGAAAACACTGAGAATAAATAATTAGCAATCGTTAAGCAAAGAACAGTTTTATTATTTGAAATAAGTTACAGTAAGTATCAGATTTGATATAAATCTTTGCAAAATGAAACGATGGATACTTTTAAATATTTCTCTCTCTTACTTCGAAACTTTCCTTCAATCCATTGAAATTTGATATTTCATTGAAATAAGTAATTAAACTTGATTAAATCTATGCGGAGCATATTTAATTCATATTCTTCAGAATTTCAAGCTTCGCTGTTAAGCTAATTTATTTTTTAACAGCAGAGTATTAATAAAATAAAAGCTAAATTTTAAGATGTAGACAATTTGATAGCCTTTTTTAACGGAATTCGTAAATTCCTTATCCATTGATGTAGTTAACAGTGAATGTTAATTATTCTTTCAACAGCATTATATTACGAGATAGTAAGTTTAAAATAAATGACTTTAAATTCCCTATATCTATTGCTCATCTTCATAAGTTAAAAATTGAGAATGCATTTGCTAATGAAAGTAATCAGTAATTTTGAAACGTTATCATTACTTTTAAAAATACAGTTCTGTAATTGTAAACATAAATATTAAATTGAAATTTAAATAATTATTTAAAATAGCTAAAAAATAATCTAGTTCCATTCCGTTGAGATTACTTAAAAAGAAAATATTTAAACATTAGTGAAAATAAAACCTTCAGTTATATTATTCAATATGTTGGTCATATTTTGAATTTTTTTTAAAATTAATTTTAATTTTTTTCAAAAAAAAAATTAATATGTTTATGAGCTATGCAGGAAAATGAATTGTATTCATAGTTTGAAGTCTTCACAAATTACATATTACACAATTTCAAAGAAATGAGTTTAAAATTATTTTATTTATTTACTAAACAATTTGTATTGAAAATTTATATACACTTTTCTTTTAAAAAATGCTAGAATCTTAAGTTAAAATATACTTTAATTTTTTTTTATTCATATTACATGAAAAGTTTTATTATAAGTTATTTCATTATGTATGTATATTTAAATGTATCTAGAGTAATAACATAATAGTGATTACTTCGATACATAATACGTATCCAAAACACTCATAGGTGCACGAGTTTGGTAATAATATTTGGTTTTGTAAATATTTATAAAAATTAATATTATAGTAGGTTCGTTCTTGAAAAAATTTAGATAAGGAAATAATATAATATTCCAACAGAAAAGAATGCGAAAACAGATAATTGATAAAAGTGCAAAATGGAAGTAAGAAATGATTAATGAGTAACAATTTTAGTTTTCATACTGTTGATGAAGTACAAAATGTAAATAAAAGAAAAATATTTGAAAATTTGGATTAAAAAAGTGTAAGTAGTAATTACAAAAACAATAACTTAAATAATAGAAAAATGAATTTTAATAAAAGTAACGGTTGAAAAGTGTTATTGTATATTTGATAAAATTTCCAAAGAAAGTAATTTTAAATCAGAGGAATTTTCGGAAAACACAGGACACAATAGAATTAGGAAAAATCATATCTTAAAATGAATAAACTCAAAGTTAATTTACTTTCTCTAGTTTTTCTTTAAGAAATTGATTTGTTTACTTCGTTTTAATTTTTAACATATACAATTAACTTCATAATTTAAAAAAAATGTAGTTTATTTAATTATTCTCATAATTATCGGAGAAACGCTTTGATGTAGTTCTTTGATAAAGAAATAAGTAAAGCAGCACAAGTTCCAATCATTGAAAAGATAATTTGAAACAAAATAATTGTTAATGGAATTTTGCATCAAAAGTAAGCATTTTATATTAAGCCATCGGGTGAAATTCTCTGACAAATTAAAATTCAATGAGTTTTAATTCCTTACAGGGGTAGTATTTTGTATAGTAAAACACATTGCTAAATTAATTAGCAGAAATAAATATAAAGCTATTTAAAACGATAAAGAAAAAACTCTTTAAATTTAATGCACTTTATGATTAAAATATTATGTATTAAGAGGTATTTTTAATATTTTTATTTATTTATTAGAATATTTTTTGATATTTTCTTATAGGTACTACATTTTGTATTAAAATGAAATCTATTCTGATGCTGTTATTGAACGATTCAGTTTCTAAAGTTAATTTCGATGTTATTACCGTAAGACATTTTATGTGACACGAAACAGAAAACATACCGAAGAGTCGATTATTTTTGAGGAATTTAGTTTTTTAGAAACATTAGTAAAATGTGAAACTTCAGACTGAAAATAATCACTCATTTATCATTTAATGAACCTGAAAATGTTTTGAACATTTTTATTCAACGATTAAGTTTCATGAATTTTCTTGAAGAACGTTAAAAAAATCAAATACAAATATTTTACAGTTTATAATAAATAGAAATGTTTGCGTCAGAGTTCAATCTCAATTTTAAAAACCTTTGTTAATACTTTAACTCTTTATCAAAATATGTTCTTTTATTTTGTTGCAATAGCTCTAGAGTTCTAAAATCCGTAAAACCTGAATATCGCAATAAATTGAGACATTTATTCCTGTACAAAAACTGCCCTTTTATGAGTTTATAAATATTTGATTAAATATGTTAATCTGAGTAGAAAAATCCTTTTTTTTTTAATTTTTAAATAATGTTATGATAGTTTTTACCCTAAATTATCTATCGCAATAACAAAACATGTGATTGTAAAAGAATAAAAGTTAGCATAATCTTCCAGAAATTATTATGCAGCGCCCAAAACGTTTTTGGAGAAATGTAAATTTGTTTCTTTCTCCAAAAATGTTTCTCAAATTCCGTTAATATTAAATTTTTATGTCTTTAGAATTTTAATTGCTATACAAAAAAAAAAATAACGTTTTACTAAACGTTAATGTTTTGATGATAATTTGTTGAACTCTTAAAATAGATACGTTAACCTATCGTGTGTTAGCCATTAAAGAAATAAAAATTTTACTTTAAACGGAGAACAATTTATATGTTTGAATAAAAATAAACTTACACAGCAGTTTCATTTAGATTTTTCATAATATAAAAGTTTTTAAATCAAAATTTCTTTAAAGATTTATTAAAATAC
>BMAW01108056.1:5197-42475 GCA_019974015.1 Nephila pilipes | reverse complement strand
TATTACAGTAATACAAAGTAATGCAAATAAATTTATAAATTTACATGACATAAATAAAATAAATTTTTAAATTCTAATTACTTAAATTACCTTCGGAAATTGAGAATGACTTCAAGTAAGGAAAAAATAGCTTATCTTTATTTGAAAGAGAATAGTTCTTAGAAGCAGAACGAAGGAAGAATTTTTAGGAAGAAGTTAACATTTATATAATAGAAAAATAATGAAGATTTCTTTCTTTCTCTCTCTCTCTCTCTATTGGTGGTTCAAAATTCTAATAACACATTTGTATAATATTATACGATGTTATTATTCATATGCAATATTTAAAAATAAATCTATTTTATTTCATTGTTAATATTAGAAAGATTGTTCGATACCTACAACTTCCTGAAACCAAACAAATCAAAACTCATAACAATAATTTAAGTTATGTATATCAGGATTAATTAATATTCAGAATAAATTTTTCCAGAAGTTTCGGTTATATTTTAGAATTGATTAAATTTTAAAGATACCTTTAAATATTGTATATTTAACACATATATTTCTCAATTTGTTATGTCTTTTATCTATTTTCCCAGCTTTTATATTTCATGCGGTATGAGAATATTTTTTTAAAAATTCTAAACGTATTCTTTGAAATAATTTATAAATACATAGAGGCGATATGTTTATATAAACTCAAAATATTTGGAAACGAATAACTCTATCAAAATTGATTAGCTACTTCTGCTTAAATAAGTTCCATTCTAGTAAGTTCATAGATATAACACAAATACCCTAAATTGAAAACTATATTTTTACAACTAAAATTCCTTGCGCGAACACAGTTGTTACAACATCAAACATAATATTTACTCCCGAGAATTTCCTGTCCCATACCCTTTACGTTCTGCGTCATTACTTCTAAAAGGGAGGAGAAAAATCCCTTTCTGATGATCTTCCTCCACCCCCCGCTTTTTCATTTCCAATCATAAAGTCGCTAAAAGTAACAGTTCACAGGAAATCACCAGACATTCGGAGTAATAAATGATACAGATATCACGTGACTTGTATTGGTGGAATGTATTTACTGATGCAATGTTCGGAAATGAAAATTTCTTCCAAATCTGGAACATGTCCTCTTTTCTTTTCACTTCATTTGGAGCAGGAGATCTATTCAATCTGAGCTGTGTCGGAAATTAAATTTCAATATGGTAAGGAAATGGAAAAATTGTAAATAATTTTTATTTCGTGTATTGATTGATGTTGCTACTTAGCTGGAAGTTCGGAACGCCATTTATTTCAGAAAATGTAGATTTATATAAAGTGTGAGAAATTCTGCGCGTTCTATTTTCTTCCAGTTCAATATCGTCTTTTGTTATGAGACGTTTAAAAGTAATAATTAAACTGTGTTATTTAAGTTTAATCAATTGATAAATGGACAACAGTGAATTATTATTTAAATAGAAGTATTATCCAAGAAGTAAGAATCGGGTCTTCCAACTTCAATTAACACTTTAGGAATTTAAATTAATTTGTTTGGAAGGAAATTCGGTTCTTGTCCATAAAAGCGACGCCCACCAAATTGCGATTTCGGAAAATCGCCAAGCAGTAAGATTTATCGTTATGTTTGGTTGCAAACTCCTAAGGTTGCAGTCCTAAAAAAAGCACTTTATCATTTTAGTAAAATATCGTTTGCCTGTTAACGTTACCGATTTCGTATTTTTTTTAAATACCTATTTTGTTGCCTTTGACAATGTCGTTAACAATTTTCAATTTACCAAACAGCGAAATGGACTATGGTTTTACTCATTTCACGGTGAACCATAAGTACAATTTCGTAGATCCGTCAACGGTAGTTCACACTTAAAATGTTGAAAGAATGTGGGGTTCGCGAAGTGGCGTTACAAGAAACAGCGTGGCACGGCATCATCTAGAATCGTATCTGGCATAATTTATGTGGAGGAAACATGTAGGGGAAAAATTGCTTTCTATAAAATAGTGAACGCAATTTCGAAAATATGGCTTTTTATGTAGATTGATGTACTAAAAGTGATGTAAATATTAATACTTAACATCTAAATTTTTATAGTACTTATGGGGATGAGATTTATCACGAAACATATAAAAGATTATTAGATAAAAGTATTAATTAAAAAAAGTTTCATATTATTTATTGGTGTGTTATTAGTTTTCCTACATTTCAATATCTCTCTCCGCTTACTTGGCGATTTTAACTAGCTTGGCGACATTGGCGTATTCTTAATTTGGCGGGCGCCGCTTTAATAGACAAGTACCGGAAAGTCTATCCCACTGGACTATATGTTACTTATTCATATTAGATTAAAATTATTCATGTGTAGTTAATAGTACTGAGAAAAATCATTTATAATCAGAGAATAATTTAATATAGAGTAAATAGTAGAGAGAGTAAGTGGGAAATATAAACATAGGAATAAGGTTTTACAGCACTCTAAATGTAAAAAAGTTATCATATCTCAGCCGGAAAAGAAATATAGGTTCGGTGAATTTGACTCTCATCCCCTAATCTACTATGGTCTTGAAACCTATTGGTTAGGTAGCTATCAAATTAAACATGAGGTTCTAACGCAAATAGAGTATATTCTCATTTATAATATGCTAAGGATTGATAATAAACATAAGTGTTTCTATTCATTTGACTTTTGATTTGTGTAAATTTTTTTAATTTTGTATTAAATAAGTTTAAAATTATGGCAGCAGAATGAATTAATACCGGTGTATTCTGAGATTACCGAGACTCTGACACGCAAAAAGAAACTTTTTTGACAAATTAACAGCCCTACGTTCAAGATCAAGAACTTGGACTGGGAGTATTTGGTCTTTTGTTTTGGTAGAAAATTCTTGTTGTAGTGCCGGGATGAAATGATTGTCTCGATTCTAAATCTTGCTGGCTGTGAATTGAGGAAAACATTCACATTCACTCGTGAAGGAAAAGGTGCTGTTCCAGATATTTAACGAAATAAAATCTATTAAGGATATTGCATAACGAACCATATTAAAGTGTACAAATGATGTTCTCAGTTTAAAATAACAGAAGAGATTCAAAATCGTCCTTTTGTGCGGAAACTTCCTGTCTTCTGCTTTGAGATTGTGAAGGATTCTCTTATGAAAGTTACCTGCTTTGTGCGGAAACTTCCTGTCTTCTGCTTTGAGATTGTGAAGGATTCTCTTTATTTAATTTTTGACAAGGTTTGAAGTAATTAATGCTAAAAGGTACTGAGAAACACACACAAAAAAAAAATTGCAAAGTATGATTCAGAAAAAAAAGAAGGGGAATTTGAAATAAGTTAATGTATTTAATGCGCATCACAAAGCAAATGTAGAACTCATTTATTTCAGACATCAACAGCCACTCCCCTCCTTCACCCCTCTAACTGAGGTGTGAAGGTGTTTTCCATCTATTTTTTTTCAATAGATGGAAAAAGGTTTTTGACCACCTCAGCTGAAGTAAAGAGGGCCATCACACATTAGACCTAATAGGTGATAGAAAACATTTTTACCAAAAGAATAAGACAGCTTATCCCTCTACTCCCAAAATGTATTATGAAAGAAGCAGACAACGTTCAAAACAAGTAATATAATAAAAAAAACTTAAGTTAATTCCTACATAGATCAACAAAGAAAAATGTTATCCTAGTTACTTTTTATTAAATAATTGCAATTAATTTAAATATGTATATATTAACATCAAGCGTCATCCACTACAAGTTTAAAAAAAATGTATTTGATTTTGAGTGGATGAATAAAAAATATTTTATTAACGACTAAAAATATGAACAAGATATATATAGGGAGAGTGTGAACTAATAGCAGAAATTTAAACAAGTATTGTTTCATGTACGTGTATGATGTAATAAATTTTATGAAAATATATTGCCTTTTCGATTTTTAAGAAAAATGGGGTACTTTTAATTTCTAGAAAATCCTCGCGTATTGCATTCACATGCAGAAATCAGCTTGTTAACACTCATTTCTATTTAAAGCATTTTGAGAATAATTCTTACAGTGCTACTAAATTCTACATTAAATATATTTTTCTTCCTGTTTCAAACATTATTTGTACATCATTTAACTTGTAATACAAAATATTTTGTAGAATTTTGAGAAAACCTTTCAAGAATTCATATGTTTCTTTTTCGAAATTGGAACACGATAAATAATGTTAAGAAAAATATTAATAACTAATCAGTGCCATCTGTTCTGGAATGTTAATAATTATATAAGACATACTAAGAGAAAACTGTACAAAAATAGCTAGAGTTATCATTAGAAGCCTTAACTTGAATTTGAAGCTTACCACGAAGCAGTCTCTGCATCTAAGTGAAACCTTTCTCTCGAAACATAATATTTGTATTCATCTGATGAGATTTCACATCTCTGAATCTTTTTACTGGTTTTATTAACGTCGCACTAGAAGCAACACAGGAGCTATTGGAGACGGACCTCGTAGTTTTGAGACTTCGGTCAAGTGACGGGGACGAAACCTAAGCTGATATCTCCCTCGCCCAATTTTCACACCACGTCAATGGCATGTCTTTGAGCCTCGACAGACTTCACTGTATCAACTATCGGTGGGTCTTTTGTGGCACAAAGGCTTGAACCCATCTCCGAAATGACCTTGTAGCGAGTCTGTAGCTATGACCACTAGGCAACCGCGTGCCACGCTTAATATTGGAAAAATATGAAATGATTGATAAAATTATAATACGACGGTTGTCCAGAATGTAAGAGTATACAATTTCCTTAAAATCGAAAAGTTAGTATATTTTTTTAAATATATACAAATAGATGTTTATGAACATTAATCACTATCTTTGATTCAGCCGCCTGACCTCACAATGTATTTCGTGAGCAGGTGGATGGTTTTTCTTGTACTTTCGTCAAAATGTTTAACGCGACCATTTTTTGCTCAAACTTTCATGACCTTCTGGACCTCACAGACGATCGAAAATCTTTTTTCACTCATAAACGTCTTCAGAGAAAGGAAAATATGAAAGTATGAAGGTGTCATATCAGGATTGGGAGAGGGATGGTTAATGATGTTTCTTACAAATGATTCCAAGAATTGTTTTACGTCTTTGGCAGTGTGAGGTATCAAACAAACTCTCTTTGTTCGCATTCTCTTTCTTTTGTCCTGTATCCCCCTTATTAATTCTTTTATGGTTTCTCAGTAGGGCTTGGAATTAATATCATCGAATTAATGCCGAGCAATTGGATCAAAAGTTCAATATAAACAATAGTTTTATGGTGCCAAAAGATGTATGCTATATCGGTTTAAATCAAAACAGGATGGTTTTGAACCTTTCTGTAAGTCTTATATTCACAATAACACTTATACACATCAATATGGTTCACGATACCAAACCAGTAAATAGTTTTTATTTCGTCAAGAAACTAGTGCAGTGCATTTCTCTTCGCGAGCAGGGGCCTGAAAACCCTCCTAACCTGTATCTGGAGAAATAAGAATTGGAATACTCTGTTTTAACACGGCATTATAACAAGATATTTCCACCGATTGACTCTCTTTATACTCCCAGAAGTTTGATTTGGAACTGGAGACAGCCAATGTTATTGAAAAGCATTCTGTTGGTGCGCCAGAGACTCACTACTCTTACTTTCTGGACAACTATAGTGCATTGCAACTATACTATTTATATCCCATGTTAGAAAACCACCTACCAGTTTGCAGTGTATCTGTCTACCTTTAAGTAAAATTATTTTTCTAACAATTGAATAAATTAATTACTCATGTACATTAACTATTTCAATTTTTAAGGATTATACAATGTTCAGTAAACATTACTTTTATTGCCTCTTCGTTATTCCTTAAGAAAGAATTACATTTTTTATACGTCATATTGATTAAAAAAAATTTTATATTGATTTTTAATGGAATCTTTTTTCTATCAAACATGTATGTTTCATAAAACCTATGAATGGGTTTTTTTTCTTTGTCCCTGTTACGTTTACGTGGCTCTTGAAACCTGTAGTAATGCGCAGATTACTGACATAGTAGCTAGTGATTAATAAACTCAAATCGACAAAATATCATCTTACAGCTAAGATGTTTCTATATGTCACTATATTTTAATTTTAAATTCTTACATTCTTCATTAAATTTTTTACTAAACACAAAAAGTTTATGGAACTTTCATTGAAATCTGTAAAAAAACCCTTACATTTGATGTATGTGATTTATCATGTGTTTCAAACCAAAAGTATGGTTTCCTTTTCCCGAAAACGACTAAAGTATTCTATAAGTATTGACGTAGCGGATACATTTTAAAACGTTTTTTAGTATACAATATATATTCTGCAGACTTCTCTTTTAAAATGTGTAGCTATTTCTTCCGACATTTTGTTGTAAGATAAATATTGTATTTCAGAAGCAATGTTTTTGACACAAATTTCCCTAAAAGCTAAAATAGAAATAAGAAAAGCTATTCACTTATTAAGTTTATATTTTTTAATCTATCGGTCATTATTTTGATATATATGTGTGCAAGTAAAAATGCAGACATAGTTGCAGAAAATGAAGTCCAAATATTAATAAGCCATTATTTTGGCCTCACGGTCATTAAATATTTTGAAAAGTCGGAAAACGTATCGGATACTTTCAACACTGCCTGATCTCGAACTTGATATTTATTTCGTTTGGTTTTAATTATTTGGCGTCCATCGTGTAACGCAGGTAACAAACAATTGAAAGGTGATTGAAAAAAAGATAAAATTCCAAAAATGTGGTGAATATTAAAGCAAGATAACCATTTGACCAATATTTGTGTAATCTAAGTATCGTTAATATTCAGTCATATATCAAATACACTTTTAGCACTTGTTAATATAACAACTTACATACACAATAGGCATAAAAATCTATATTAACGCACTTGAATCATCTACTGATTTGACCCATGGACTTTCCAACTTGAAGAAACAAGATAATATGGATCTTTTGAATTATAAGTATGCAATAGTTAAAATCCCTATATATTTCAAAAAGTTGGAAAATGTTTCCAATATATTTCATACTTGAAAACTACTGGACCATCTATGACAAGATCCTTGAGAATCCAATCACAAATAGAGACTCCAGTGATCTGAAAAGCTTAAAGTTATGTAAAAGTTTTTTTTTGCTAGTATGTTTTTCAAATAAAAATACCAGATCGTTGTAGATGCCTTCTATACTTGCGTTGAAATCACATCGTTCGTTATGGGGTAAAACAAGAAAACATTCACATGTGCTTTTAAATACTAATACCTATGTATCTAATAGAATGAAGACTCTTTGGTATTTTGCTGTTAAATGCACTTTACCAAAGTGTGCATATTGTCGCAGAGGTATTATGACGGGAGGATATGATGGTTGTACCTCCCCCCCCCAAAAAAAAAAAAAAGATTGCTATAAAATGATTTATAAAACTGAAATTTTTATTCTGGATGTTTTATTTCTCACAGAATTTTTTTTTTCTCGCAACGCCCTAGAATTGATCAATTGATGATTGTCAATATTGAAATCTAATATCTAAATGTCGTTGTTCCCAGGTGCGGAAGCTTAGTCATCATGTTGTAGCACCAGTGGACGGTGGTTTTCGTTGCGGGGTTCGAGCCTCAATGGCACTAAAGTCCCGCCAGATAGTACGAGCTGATGCAAGTTAAACCCGTCAAAGCACAAAGTCCTCCTGTTGGTATGGTGAGGAAGTTTAGAGAGGGAGGTGACAGCACAAGTGTCGTCCTCGTCATTTGACTGAGAATCAAAATTACGAGATCCGTCATCAAAATCTCTCGTGTTACTTCTAGTGCGACGTTAATATACCAATCAATCTATCTGTCTGTCAATAACAGGTTATAGAAGTGTAGAAAGACAGTACTTCAATACCTTAATATTTGACACTAAGTGTTTTTATGAAATCCTGATAAAACTTGTTCTCCAGTTTAAGAACTTGCATAGATTGATTATTTACATGACATTTACAAGTAACCCGAGGGTTATTGACGATGTACCTTGTGATTTGAATTTTCGGTCGAGTGACGAGGATACATAAGCTGGCACCTCCCTCTCCAAACGTTCATACCACGCCATTGGGAGGACTTGAGACATCAACAGGTTTAGCGTGCTATAAGTCCGCTATACGGTGTGTCTTAAGTGGCATCAGAAGTTGAGCCTACATTATTCGACATATACAACTAGGGCCGCGAGTTTGAGACCATGAGCACTGTTCTACCGTGGGCATTCAAAACTTATATATAAGATAATTTGAAGGTAAAATTAATTTTCAGACTTACAAAGAGAGGAAAATACTGGCTCCTGTGTCGTCCTCGTCGATTGCCCTCAGGTTATTTGTTATAAAAACAATAATTTTAAAAAAAATTATAAAAACAGTAATTTTTAATAAAATTTGTTTTTTTTTTATTTTAAACAATTTCATATTGAAGCCCCCTTTTTTTAGAAACAAACCTAATTGCAATGTTATCCTTTATCTAATTCCCAATACAATTATGTTCCCAGTTTCGATGCTGATGCGTTACTGATTTAAAATTAAGCATTACATAGATTTGATGTTCGATGTGGGATATTTTGAAGCCTGAATTTTACTTAAAATAAAATGTTTAGATTTTACAACAACTTGTAACGTCTCAACTTTACTTCTGCGGTCCTTATTTAGCTTATTCAAATAATCACGCAATTTCATAGTCAAATGATGGAAAGGCCAATATATTCTGAATCAATTTAGTAATATATTCAAGTTATGAATATTCAAAAGTTAGTGCAACATTAATCTCTCTACTCTCCGTAAAAGTCAATCAAAGAGAATATGGAATAACAATCTAAGCTCTTTTTGTACTTACTCACTATCACTAAAGATGAAGGTTCAAATGAGAATTCTAATCCAAAAACTAAGTTCTCCTATGTGAACTTAATCCAAAATTATCTTTATTAAAAGTCTGTATGTTTCTGATGTACACTTGTTACTCAACATTCGTCACTTATATATACTTCTCAAATCTGTTCATTATACGTTGTATGTGTGTGACTTTAATCTAATCTGTATATATCATGTTCCATTTTATTGAGGCGAGAGTTAGTTTGAAACAATTCAAACAGGTAATTCCTCAAGGTTAGTGACAGAAAAATCGTAATACAGAAACTATCACAAGTTTGTTGAACAGAATTATAATATATACAAAAGTACAGGGATGTAACTGGGGGGAAGGTAAAGGACATATGCACTCTCCAAGATTTTTTTCTCGAAATTGTAATATTTCAGGAAAAATATTTTATTATACTCTTAGAGATGTCTTAAATTCTAAGAATTTTTTTCTACTCGTGCATAATTTTCTTTACCACAAAGAGAAACAAGGATTTCAACGAAGCCAATTTCTATGAAAAGAAAAAAAAAATGTTTCAGCAATCTCCAAAATATTATCAGAGTGTCTTTGGGTCAATGTTTGTAGTCGACGAGATGAGGTCAATTAATCACTATAGAAAAAGCATCCCACAAAAATGAAAATTTTATTACCATGGTATTTTAATTGTTTTTCTTAAATCATCTTTACTTTTGTAATTTGTATTACTTGATAAAATTACATCAACATTTGAACAGTTTTAAACAGGAGAAATAAAACTGATACAACATGTTATTTACTTTTTACCGAGTGGTAATTTTAAGCTACAAAATTATTTCTTCTATGATAAAGACGATATGCGATCCCCCAAAAATTAATTTCTACGTATTCCACTGCAAAAATATACCACAAAAAAGATAAGAGGTGGCAGATATTTCTCACCACATTCCAGACTTAACTTAATTTAAATTTACTTTTACCGGTTTTATTGCTTTATGTTTTCTCACTATAATTTATTACTTTTTCTTCATCAATGCAATTTAAATCTGAAGAGCTTAGATTTTGTTTTCACATTTTCCAAATTATCGTAAAAAAATAGTGAAAGAAAAATGTGCAATAAGTATGTAAGTACCCATTGGAATATTTGTAATATTAAGGGGACTTAGTACCTTTCGAAATCAAAAATTGAACATTTTGACAAACCTTTTTCGATTATTCATAAATCAACTATTTTTGCTCATTTCAATATGAAACTTTGCCAGTTTGTGTAATAAAGTGTAGAGTTTAAAATATTGGCACACGTTTTGCTATTAAATTAATATATTTTCTTTTACAACATGAAATATGTGTACAAAAGTTTGAAAAATAAATTAGCTTACCTTACGTTACCCACAAGATAACATTTGAAAGATATACAGTAGAACCATAATTCTTATACCAAATTAAAGCTAAATAATGACCTTATTCTGTGAATCTCAAATTTTAAATTTATTTTACAATAAAAAAAATTGAAAAATTAAAAAAAGTTTCAAGTTTGTATTTAGTAACTTTTTTTCATGTGTATCATGTTAAAAAATAAAATCTAATCATCCTATTAACAAAATTGAGGTTCACAGAATAAAGATCTACTAGTACAACACTCATGTAAAATTTTAAAGATCTGCATGCACAACCTTTTTCTTAATCCTGTAGGAAAGTGTGAAAGTAACAAACTGAGAAAAAGAGATTTGTTTACATTGCATTACATAGAACAAGCCACTTTAGATATTTACATTTTTTGTTGCACAGGGCGTAATAATTGTCGGATTACGACGTGTAAAATTCAACACTATTTTTTGAAAACAAATTTGAAAAATCGAATTTTTGAAGGTGCAAAAGTACTAAGTCCCCTTAAATTAATATCCGAAACCATTTTTTTTCCCTATAGTATTTTTAGTTTTCCTTCTGGGGAGCCCTTTTGCATTTTCTGGTCTCCCTGGAAATAAAATGAGAAATTAAATCCTTCATACCATTGAGGTATTTTTACATTAGTTTAAGTTTCAGAAGAAATCAAATATTTGTATGTCAAAATTCTGATTTTCATTCAGTAAATATTGTAAAAAACTATCTCATACTTTAAAATATTGCTACTTTTTCTTAAAAAATATTTATTCTATAGTATTCCAAATAGTCTATTCTTTGTGTGGTAACCAACAGCCTCCACCTTTGTCCCAAAAGATCCTGGTGATTTTATAAACATTACATACAAAGAGAAAGCCTTTGTTCTGATGAATTAAACATCAAGAAAAGCTGAGCCAAACACACAGGGGGTAGAGTAAATTGAGATATTTTATGTGCTTCATGAAATGCATTAGCATATTTATGCACTTTTGGCAAACGCGTGTGGATTGCTCGTACTTCACTTTATTTACCAAATCTGAAGGATTGCCTACAGAAAAGTTAAATACTTCCCTGTTCGAACGGAGGTTAATGGCTTTTCTCGTAAAAAAGAACGTACATTTCGTGTCTATTGGTTCTAAGAAAAAGGAAAATTTTGTGAAGTACCATGCCCTTAGGAAGGATGCGATTGTGGTTTTTAAGGGGACCGGCACCTTTTGACCATTTTTTTTTATTTAAACTTATTTTTTATGTCTATTATTAACAGTTATTATTAAACAAAGTAATTTTACCATGAAAAAAAACGGCTTAATTTGAAAAAAAAATTAAAAATTAAATTTTATTAAAAAATTTCAACGATTTTAAAACTGTTTCTCCCTTCACAATTATCCTTATTTTGACACCAAAATTTTTTTTCAGGCTCATAATAATATATGTAACAACTTTAGTGATCTATTTTGCAATAAACAAATTAGTTTTTGAGAACAAAATTAAAAAGCATACATCTATAGAAAATAGGCCAAAAAAAACATGATTTCTGCTACATTTTCTGTTATAATATTTTTTCTATTCAAGACATTGAAAAATGGATCCCTAATTTTACTAAGCACTTTATAACAAACAAACACACCAAAATTCAAGTAATTTAATAAGTATCTGTTAAAGTTTGGTAGTTTTAAAGACCATGGTTTCATGAAAAATCCCTAACTGAGAAAACGCTATTTAAAGAATAGTAATCAGTAAAAAAATATCAAAACAATGTCTATTTTTCGTAATAATTTATCAATATAATGTATAGATATATACCTTTAAAATAAAGTATAATACAGTTCAATTTGAAAGCATTTAACAGAAATATAAGCTTTTATAAAAAGTTTGTCTGAGCCCGAAATTGCGAAAAAAATTTGAAAATCTTCATCTGACTACTCTTTGAAAGAAACATATATTAAATATATTTAAAAATAAATGAAATATATAAGATAAATAAAGTAAAAGTAAATGAAATGTACAACAGAAAATTTCAAATATTTTGTAAAATTTATTTTGCTACTTAATTTCAATATCTAATATAAAATAAAATAAAACATGTTTAATCTAAATTGTACTATTTTTTCAATCAGATCGTTTCAAAATTTCGCACAGTTATACTAGAGATATCAAGGTACATTTTGAGCTAAAAATTGAAAAATCGATATTTTCATCGATTTCCGGCATTTGAAAGGTGCCAAGTCCCCTTAAAGCTCAAAAGAAGAAATATAAAAAAATATTTTTTATGAAATATATCTTTAAATTTGTCTCTTGAGAGGAATTACTTAGAAGGCAGTTTGGGTAAAATATCGCAGATTATACATTAAATATTGAATTCTATTACCTATTCATCAGAAACATATCTTACAATAATAAAATATAAATACATGAGTTTGATTAAAAAAACCCTTTTTTTGATGGTTTAATTTAGTATTATAGCAGACGGTTTAGTAGTACTATAGCTAAACGGTTTAATAAACCGGTTTTATCCTTTCGCTATTCACTTATCTTGTCTTTTTTTTTTTTTTTTTTTTTTTATTTTCGTCTGAAAACAAAGTCAGTTGTATCTAGTTACGTTTTACGAAGAATACTAAAAATTTACGTAATTTCAGATCAAATAATAAATGATAAAGAAGGGAAAAAAATCAAGGCTCTAATTTACATTATGGAGTCTGAAAATTAGGGGAATAAAAAGTAACATTTCTGTTTTCGCTTTCCTGGCTATGGCTCATAATTATGAGTTGAGTCGTCTAGTACCTGCTTAAAGTTCTAAACTAGCACTAGCTGTAATTTACTTTTGGTAATCAATTCTGGCTTGAAATGTCAATATGAGATTATTCTATTGCTCCCTATATTATGCCAAATATTAACCTTCCAGCGGGCGCAACATCTACACTAAATGGAAAGGTTGCTAGTATTTCTTAGATATGCTACTGTATTTAGGAGTCTTTATGGTAAAATGTGTTTTAATTAGTTAAGTATTAAATAATATTTATTTCAGAATGATAGGAAACATTGTAAGAATTAAGCATTAAAAGCTCCATAAAATAATATTTATTATTGAAATTGCAGGCAAAATTATTGAAATTGCAAGGCAAATAAAATAAATGATATTGGTGATATTTCGATTGAAGTATTTACATTTCTTATAAAAGTTTAAATTTAAAATGAAATTATGAAAACAATGTACTCAGCTTAGATAAAAAGGAAGAAAATCAGTTTCATTGCATTCAGTACATCCTCCAAAATTCTTCAAGGTCAAATCTATTTCCCTGAACTCTCAATTCAGTTTCATAGAAATCTATTTCTACGACTATACTTGCCGATTACTGCAAGAACATGGAATATATATTACAAGATGCTTACTTAATTTTCATGAATGGATTTTTCTGTCCTTTCCATGACTCGACGATGCTTCTTTTTTTCTTAAGGTGGGCTATTTAGCCATTTGTAGATCTATCGTTATTATCTGCATCTTCTGAATTGCTTGCTGCACTTATTCTGATTACGAATCATCCTCTCTTACTGAAATGTGCTCTTCTTCATCTGTACTACTTTCCTCTAAATCTATGTCCTCCTCATCATCATTGTCACAGAAAAGCATGTTTCTTGTAGGTTCAAATCTATTAGGATTCTTCATGTTGGATATTTTGTTTTTACCCACCATAACCAAAAAAAAGGGAGGGGGGACGGAAATAAATTAAGTATCATGAACAGTCACACGTATGTGACAAATACAGTGTCTTTATTCTAATTCTAAAAGCTATTAAACACAAAAATTACCTCAAACCATAATATTTAAGTCTAAAACAATAAAGGTATTTTATAACAAATAAAATCAGATATAACACAAGTGAACGGTTGCGCGCATCTATAAAATTCAAAATGCAGATTTGCAGAGTCCTATCGACGCCTCGAAATCCAAACACTGACTGAAAGTAGGTCAAAAGGAACGGGAAGAATGGCTTAGGAAAGGAGCGCGTAGTGGTACTACATGGTATAAAGATATCAAACGAAATTGATATCTAGTGTATCTCTCACATACACGCCACAGCTGGAATGTTAAATATGAAATTAACTTCAGGTTAAAGTAAGTTAGTTGTAACGTTTTTTTTTTTTTTTATAAAATAACGAAAGACTTGTCATTTGTTTCCTATTTTATACTAATAATTGTATACTGCTGTTTGTAGAAAATGCAACACCATGAAAGAATCATCAGAATCAAATGAAATTTAATGCAGAAACGACTTGTACTGATACAAATAAATGATGAAATTTTCAAAACAAAAGAAACAAATTAAGCGTCCGAAATCAGTATTTGGGGCAGCCACCATGCGCTGCAATAAGTGCTGCTATACGACGTGGCATGGAGTCAAACAGATGTTGAATATCTGCTTGAGGAAGAGAATTCCATATCGCTTGTATGCGCAACCAAAGTTCGTCTTTGGAAACTGCAGGACGCGGATCACGAGCGAGACGCCGACCAACCATATCCCACACGTGCTCAATAGGCGACATATCCGGTGAATAAGCAGGCCAAGGAAGAAGTTGCATGCGTTGTGCTGAACAAAAGTCTCGAACAGTCCGCGCAACATGTGGGCGTGCATTATCCTGCTGAAAGATAGCTCCAGGGATGCCTTGAAGGAAAGGAACGACTTCGGGCTGTAGCACTTCACGGACGTACCTGTTGCTATTGAGATTACCCTCAATTCGTATCAAATTGGATCGTCCATGATACGAAATCGCACCCCAGACCATAACTCCGGGTGTTCGACCACTATGTCGTTCAATAATACACTCAGGAAGGCAGCGTTGACCGGCATAACGTCTAACACGAACACGGCCATCATGGGTCCACAAATTGAAGCGTGATTCATCTGAAAAGACAACTTGGTGCCAATCAGCTCGCCTGTCTCTGTGCTCAAGAGCCCACTGCCGACGCAGCCGTCGATGATTCGCCGTGAGGGGAATCCTGTATAAAGGCACCCTTGCACGCAATCCACGGCGCAGCAGACGACGACGAATTGACGAAGCCAACAATTGTACACCTGTAGCAGTAGACCAACGTGCTGCCAGCTGCCTGGAGGAAGCTGTGCGATCATTCACCGCCATGCGGAGCAGGTGTCGATCATCGCGCTCTGACGTCACCTTCTGTCGTCCAGTGCCTGTTTTTCGAGTTGTTCGGTGCTCGTCGGTCCACTGCTTCCAAACTCGCATCACTGTGGAACTGTTCCGCTGCATACGAGCTGCTATTGCGCGATAGGAAAATCCTCCTTCTCGAAGGCCGATTATCCTCCCTCGTTCAAACTCCGTAAGTTGCTTGAATTTCTTATTCTTCCGTCGTGGAGGCATACTCAGGTCTCACTAAACGTTTGCCACTAACAAATAATCATAGACTTTTTTCAACGTCCCGCTACAGCACTTTATTTATACGCTTTCAGCATCAATTCAGAGGGCGCTGCGCGCGCCGCGCACGCGCGATGGCTCTGAAACTTTATTAATTTGCATAATATCCTATAATTGACATTTGCTGCGAATTTCATTTGATTCTGATGATTCCTTCATGGTGTTGCATTTTCTACAAACAGCAGTTTATAATTATATATATTTATTTTTAGTAACAATGCTATAGGATATAGTTTCGCACTTTCGTTTCATCTTGGCTTTCTAGAGAATTATAATGTTGGAGAAATCGCTTTGATTATACTTTTAAAATATTAATTGCAAATCCTCTTCTTATATTTTATTTTAAGTAATTAAAATTAGCGCTACAATCGGCGATATCGCATGATCTTATATAGCCACTCATTGCGCCAAGCATATATTAGGCACAACATGTAATATGTAAGAAGCAGACTTAATAGTGTGGAGGTTGGCGTCGGTATATTGTCAAGAACCACGCTCATTTTAAGAGAAAATATAGTTTAAAAACATGTGAAAAATTAAAGAAAAAGACGGACACGTATTTCTGCGTGCTTACACCTCAAAATCTAACCATCCAATCTGATTTGAAGGTGGCGTTGCTGTACTGCAGCGGGACAATTCCCACAATCGGCCATTCGACAATATCACCTGACCTCAGGTGAGCCAATAAAAATATAATTAAAACAATAACATATATGCATACTATATTAACAAAATAATAACACAATTGAAAATTAAGAACATACTCACTTAAAAGTTGATTAATATACGATTGAATATTAAGAATTAGGCAAATTCAAAAAATTTAAGCTACTTCGCAATATCTGAAAAATTGAAAAGAAAAATTAATACTCAAGAAAACACAAAATAATGCAAAAAAATGAAATTCACTCTATAAAATAAAAAGATAATAAGGGGGGGGGGATAATAATGTATTTTCAAAGTTCTGAAAAAAATGTCATTTCATTAGTTCATCTAATCCAAGTTGAAGGTGGCGCTGCTGTACTACAGTGGGATAATTCCCACAATAGTTACCGCAAGTTCTAGCTCGCGGTAATTCTAAATTAAATGTATTATATTTTCATATTTTACTGCACATTAATATGACGTTTTTTTATTATTTATTGTATTAATTGTTAATTTTAAAATAATTTTCCCTGTAACTGTAAATGGCTCAAGTGTTATTAAAAATGGTTATTCTGTAGTTGGACCTCTGTCGCGTAGTAGGTTGTGATATTGTCAGATTGAGAATCTTGCTGCCATGGTATTGTCGCAAATTAAATATTAAAAAACGGAATCATAGACTTTCTCAGATCAATTAATTGGACCAGTTTATCTTATTACCATCTTTGCACCATTAAGGTAAATTGTTGTTACCTTTGGGAGCTGCCATCTGTTGAATAAAGTTGAAACAAATTTATTATTAATGGAAAAATTAGTTCTGATTTGGTTGTCATTTGCTGGCAAATGAAAATTTGAATCCTACAGCGTCGAGTTGTCGATGTCATTTTATGTCGGTTGTAATGAATTCATCATTATACACTAGAAATCAAGCAAAAATCAAAACAATAGGTTGCTTCAGGTGAATCAACTCCAAAAAAAGCGTGGATGATCTCAGCATTTGAAAGAATTGATGAAGAAGAATTGTTGAGGTAAGATAGGTATCATGATCAAGAATACAAGTAACTGAGATTTAGATGGCTGTCAAATGGGTCATAAAGTTCTCTAAAATCAAAACATTTTCGTTGCTTTGAGTGTCATAACTTGGATTTCTTAAGGACCTTTTGGATGACCCTCTTAAAAACATTTAAGCATGCGTAATTATTTTGGTATTTGATCTGAAACTTCAGTTGGATGAGTGCTGTAAAAGAAAAAAAATGACATCCAAAATTCCTCTTAATTCATTTTCTGTTAATGATTTAATTCAGAATTTGATAAATAACCCTTTTTTTTTATTTTAAATGAATATTAGCATATTTCATACAAGCAGTATTTCAAATATAATTATATTGAGCAATATGAATATGCATAAAATAATGGGTATCAAAGAGTTCAAATTATTTTAATACTTTAAAAGGTTTTGAACTTTTTCTTTAAAAAAATAAATTTTGGATTGTGATTTAGATAACTTTTTAAAGATTATTCATGCAGGATTTCGAATGAAGTGAAAAAATTACAGATTTTCTTAGTATTTTTCTAACAAATTTTTGTGTAAAAGTTGTGCTTATTAGTGAATAAACATAAAAATTTATCTGAAAGTATATAATTAAAGTTTCCTTTTTGAAAATTCCCTTAATTTCAAATTTAACTATTTGGAAGAAAAATAGAAAAATAAATATACGAAAACATTTATTAACATGAACAAATAACTATTGTTATTTGTTCATTTCCCTTTTAGTCGCAATTTCAATTCATTTGAAAAACTACATTTACTATACTAAAAGATCATATATTTATAAATCTGTTTTTTAATATTTTTATGTTTCAGAGGTATAGAATATATTATAAAGTGTCCCATGTAATTTTCATAATTATGCAAAAATAAATATTTCCCAGCATTAAAACATATAATGTAACACAATGTTTCTGAAATTTTCATATATTTAATGAACAATTAATAATTTATTGAATCAGATGAAATACATGTTTCTGAGAAAGAAACGACGTTTCAAAAAATGTATTGAGAACTATTTGAAATATATGTATAGTTATATATATATATATATATATATGTGTGTGTGTGTGTGTGTGTGTGTGTGTGTGTGTTTCCACAGGGATTGAGATTTTGAATTGACTCGCAATAATTGACTCGCGATTTGCAAGACAATCGCTGTAATTTTTTGTACGCTCTTCGAGTGTTTCATGACACAATATGGCCAAATGGCATCTGCAAAGATGGATAAATATTCATAGCTATTAACAGTAAATAAAGTACCCAAAACATACCACGAAAACATGACCCTGATTATCAAATGCTCTTTTACATCTTTGGTGGCCAACAATGGTTCCTTTCAGTTAGTACTCTGATCTTTCTTGGTGAATACACCATATTCTATTATTGCGAGGCAATGCAAAACGAGAGTCTACAAGAACACAAAGTGTTTTCTTTATTTTGGTGACCAATATCTGTACAGCTTTGCAAATGCGTAAATTCCCTTGTGTTGTCAACATGTATGCAAGAATAAGGTACCAGCTGTTGAGAGCCGTATGTCTTAAAATACATTGAACAGTTGTTCTCAAGACTTTTTGATGCATTGCTGATTTTTGTGTGTGGTGAATGTATCAATCTTAGTGCGTCAACGCTAGAGTACATCTTTGTCATGAATGACTTATAGTACCCCACAGTTACCAACTGAACGTCACATCCTGGTCTTTTATCCATATATTGAACACATCCACTGTAGCAATATGCGAACATCTCATGGGAGAAGAAGCTGTGATTTCCGAAATGTTAATGCCAACTTCTCAAAACCAAATGATCATAACTTTTACGGGATGTGTTAAGTCACGTTGCTTAACTAAAATGGCAAATATTTCTATACGAGCACGCAATCTGAAATCACTATTATATATATTTTAACAAATATGTTTATAGGTCCTACTTGTGATTCCCTGCACCTGTGTTTAGATCAACCTAAGCGGCTGTGATAATATTGTGACTCGACCGTGTAAATTTCGTAATTCGTAATTATTCATATTTCCACAGATAAGGCGATTGTCAGACAAAACGAATAGATATAAATTTCATGTATAAATTTTGGTCAAATTTGTATAGGTTTATTATTTGTATAGTATACGGCCCTCAAACTATCACCGGTCTGATAATTTAGTTTATATCAGCGATCACCATCTGAAACAAATTTTATTTTCTTGCATCTCGTTCGTGATTCAACACGTGCTTTTATAGAAGCATTGTCTATAAAAGCACGTGTTGAATCACAAACTCACCTCATCCTCTATCTAGTCTAATGTTCGTGGTAACCTAGTGGTCATAGTCACGGTCGGTGTTGTTTCGTCGATTCGTGTGTTCGAGACCTAATGCTATTATATACCCACCATGTGGAAATCCTGATGTATGTTAAATCACTGGAGGCTCAAATTTCTCCTATCCGTATGGAGTGGAAGTTTGGACAGGGATCAGGTGTCGTCCTCGTGTATTGACCGTTGCTGAAAATTACAAGGCCGGTCGTCAATAACCTTCATGTAACTTCTCAATGCAACATTAAGGTTCCCGTCTACCCACCGTTTTGAATTCATCAGCTTAATGTTATTCCTATGGAATTTCGACTTGAATTCTCCCATCTTTACTAAACATACTTTACATCCCATAAAAATATTTTTATTCTTATTTTAATTATTCGTTTTTGAGTTTTCCGGTCTTTACAGTATATTTTTAAATATCGGAGGAAAAAAGTAATTCCACAGACGCATTCATTATTTTTTGCTGTTTCAGATGCACTTCATTGCATTCAAATAGATCAAATAGTAAAGATGGGAGAATTCAGGTCGAAATTCCATAGGATTAACATTATGCTGATAAAATCAAAATGGCGGGTAGTCGGGAACCTCAAGGAACAATGAATAAAATCAGTTAATCAAAAGAAAATTATTTTAATTACATCTGATCGTGTGACCTCACGAATAGCTATATCACATCCTCTTCAAAAAGTTGTAGATTTTTTATGCTATGGTTAACATTGAAGACAATTTGTTATGGAATTTTTCTGATGAAAAGAAATCAGCTCGTTAAATATGTTGAGGAACTATTTACCTTGAATACTGAACGTGATGATTTTGCAAAAAAAAATTAATAAATAGGTAAGTGATTTATATAAATGTTAATAATGGTTATAATTTATATAAATGTCAGTTTAATTATTTTGTATCTATCCTCTAAGATGACCCCAGATTTCGAAGGTCTATTTTATAATTCAACTATCTTCTTATATGAAATATTTGTTTCCATTTCCTTACCTGGTGGCATTATAATTTTTGTGTTAAGTGATGTAAACTGATTATTTTGATCAATTCACAACATCTGCTAATTTATCCCCAAAAAAATATTTCTTTTAAGTTCAAATAATCTATGTATAAGAACATTTAAATTAGTTTAGTTTCACTTTCTTAACATATATTTTGAGGTTTTAAAATGAATGAAGATACTGCTTTTCATACGAAGAAACTTATAATATAAAAAACACTCAAACAAGTAATTCAGTTATATTCATATTTTAAAGATATAAAATTTTCCTACATTAAAAGTATTTTCCAAGGTTCGAAAGTAAAATTTTCTACTGATTGTGGTCAAATTTTATGCATCATTTTTTTAAGAAAAAAAAACATTGTTTTATGTGTTTTATGTTAAATACGTCAATTTTTCCTCTAAACATATAAAAGATATTAAATAAAGTAAATGAAAAAGAAAAAGAAACTGTATCGTCTGCTGAATTTGCGCGCCTTTACTAAAAAAATAATCGAAGTTTTATTCGGAATTAAGAGTATATTGTTCAGAAATAGTATTATTACTTTAATTATTTACAGCAGAATTTTTGAAAATTATAAGAACAATTAATATAACGATGTTAATATTTTTCCTATTTTTGAAAAATTTAACAATTACATACGATATCAATCCTTGAAAAGAAAAGCTTTTCTTTCTCTTTTTATATGGTGATAGACGTTAAAAAATAGCAGTATATCTTCAAAATACAATTTTTAGTACAAATATTGATTTTTTAAATTTTGGTCCTATTTTAAAGTTCAATCATTTATCATTTAAAATGTAACTTCCGTATCAAAGGTTTATTTTAAATAAATATATACATCAAATTTACAGTGTTTTTTCAAAAACAGTCAGTCAATATTTTGTTAGATTAGCAACTGGAAAACTGGATGATTTTGATGACCTTTTTCCAACCTTCAATACAAATAAATTTAGAATTAACCTTTCCTTATACAAGAAGACAAAGTTGCAAGCATTGTAATTCTGTAAAAAAGAATTAAAAAAAAACATGAAATAGTGTCTCTGATCTATGTTGCAAATTGAATGCTACAATAAAAAAAACATGAAATATTCGCATACGAAGCTGCCATATATTCTATGCATTATCTAAAATTTCATGCAACAAATTTAAAATGCAGCATTATTTATGGACCTTCTAACTTCTTACACCATTAAGTTTGCAATTCTCTATTGACTTTTTCCCTCAAGTACAGCATGCATTCTATTACTTTTCGTATGTGTTTGACACTGATAAATTACCCTACGTGGCAAGCCACATTAACATTCTCAGCCAAACAAGAATAATCAGCGAAAAAAATAAAAATTTCGCCAAATCTCACCCAATTCATCTGGAACAAAGAAATCATTATGATTAAGAAGCATTTGGAAAAAAAATGAGAGATGTAAAAATAGGTTTAAAATAATCATATTTATGCTGGTAGTTATAATGGAATTCAATGTATTTCAGTATTTATTATTTCAAAAAATATGAAGGATTTTTTTGAATTCTTAATACTATTATATGTTTTAAACTTATTAAACGTTTTCAGATATTGTGTAAGGAATATGAATTTATGAGAGTTTTAGCAAATTCTTCCAAAATATTAAATACATTTTTATAAAAATATGTTCTTTTCTTAGTAAATATATTTTATATACATAGTGAATTAACCAAGTTTTATTTTTAAAGATTATTTTATAAGATTTGAATGATACAAATTATAGATTGTAATAAAGTAGCAATTACACAAATTAATATACGAGCGCGTATCAAAAAGATTTAAATGTGACTAAAAATAATCAATATATCTGGATCAAAATTGTTCAGCAGATGAATTACTCCTTATATATATATATAACTAAACATTACAGATATTAATGTTAGTTTTTTTTGTTTTTGTTTTTTTGTTTAATGAAACAGTGAATTGAAGTAATCACAGTTCTGAGAATATCAAAGTTTAATCTGTTGAATTCTAGAATGACACGTTCGAAAGGAATTTTATCGAGATATATCGGTTATTTCTTGATGATAATAATGAAACATTAATGATATCCAAGCATATATGCACAAGTATCAAGTATCTTTCTCGGCTGTTTATATATGTAATATTTATTAATTAAAATTTTATATTTCATGCGTTTTGAAAGCTTTTCAGACTGCTTTATGTATATCCCGAAAGAATTTCATATGAGGCATCACTTTCTTTCTGGAATCACAAGATGTAAAGTGATAACTATGTTTTCTTTCGACTGGATCGTTTTTGCATAGTATTTAATTTCAGAAAATGTCAAAAGTCTCAACTGATTCTGATTTTTTTTTATCAGTAAGTATTGTCTAATACAAACTCATACTGTTGAACGCAGCATTTTTGAAAAATTCTTATTCTATAATATTTCAAAAAGTCAATTTTTTTTTGTGTAGTAACCGGCAGCATTCACCTTTGTTCCAAAAGATCTTGATGATTTTTAAACTTTACATACAAAGAGAAAGCCTTTGTTCTGATGAATTAAACATCAAGAAAATCTCGGTCAAACACTTCGGGGGGGGGGTAAATTGTGTTATTTTATGTGCTTCATGAAATGCATTAGCATATTTATGCACTTTTGGCAAACACGTGTGGAATTTTCGTGCTTCACTTTCTCTATAAAATCTAAAGGTAAGCTATTGAGAACTTAAATGGTTTCTCTGGTCTAACTAAGTTAATGGTCCTTCTCGTGAATAAAAAGAGCGCGCATTTCGTGTTTAATCAGTTCCTACACAAAGAAGATTTTTGTGAAGTATCAAATCTTTGGATTAGGAGGAAAATGATGGTGGGTTTTAACACTCAGGTGAAGAAATGTTTCTTAAAAATTCTGGAATATGTATGTTTTGACTTTTTCTCAATGTATTGTTATAGTTGGGAGTGCACATTAACCTCGCACTGAAAAGCAACAGTAGGGCTATTGACGACCGACCTTGTAACTTTATACCTCCGGTCAAGTGACGAGGACGATAGACGAACTGGTAACTCCCTCTCCAATCTTTCCCACCACGAAAACGAGAGGATTTCGGACCTCGACCAGATTTAGCATGAATCAGCCCCTTTTACGTTGGTTCTAAAGGGGCATCCGGACTCGAACCCATGGCTTGACAAAAGCACCGTCCGACTTGAGCCAGCGTCCATGACAACTAGGCAAACGTAGTCACTTTTTTAGTTGGAAATGCTTTCAAATTAGAAATGAATACAATAAATTATATAGTAGGATCTGACGTTTTTTTTTCCTTCAAAAAACTCTCTAGGGCTTTAAAGTATGTTGTTTGATTTAGAGGTATATTCCAATGGAATGGCCGCGGTAGCCTAGTGATCAGGTTTTCGGATTTGTGGCCGCCGTTTTTCGTTCAGTCGGTGGTTCGAGCCTTGGCCGTTAAAGACCTGCCTTATAGCCAGGGCTGATGCACGTTAAATCTTCCCGGGCCCAAAGTCCTCCTGTTGGTTTGGTATGGAAGTTTGGAGTGGGGTGCCAGCTCAGGTGCTGTCCTCATCACCTGACCGAAGTTCAAAATTACGATGTCCGTCGCCGACAGCCCGCGTATTTCTTCTAGTGCGACGTTAATAAAAAACTAAACTTAACTAATCTTTCGACGAATGAAACGTGGCTTATGTAAATTTGATTACAGTTATTGAAATGCATTGAATAAGTTTGATAAATTGTATTTATCAGCAGTGAATAATTTAATAGAAGTTTAATTAACAGTAGAGAGTTTGAGTGTAAGATATAAACGGAGTATTAGTAATTGTGATGACAAATGTAAGGAATGATCAGGTCACTAACTATGAAAGATCAACATAAGGTCAGTGAAAATGACCATCTCCTATAAATCTTCTAATGTTTCGAGCCCAATTGGTTTGGTAACACAAATACTAAATTATTAAATTTAATGTTAAAATTCTGGTGCTTTCAGGGCATATTTACATATATAGGAGGTTTGGAAATGATTTTTATTATTCATGGATTTGAGAAAGAAATAATTTGGTTTCATCATCAATGTTTAACTTTGACTCTTTATTTGGTGTATTGATCTTTTACTTGTGAATTGTAATAGAAAGTTCAAGGGATAATATCGGGTGTTACAAAACCTTACATTTCCTTTTCCAAATTCCCAAAAATATTTACAGCGAACAAATATGAATATCAATAAATTTGATAAAAATAACTATTTTAATGGATTTAGTAATGAACTAGCAGGGAATTATTAAATTATTTAATTAATCACCACTTATGTGCAATCACTATTTATTAGCCTATATTCTAATTACGTCTGAAAGGGAAGTTACTTATATCATTATGTTTTTTTGATCAGATCTTTAAATTTGTGTAAATTTAAATGGAATAATTATGGTTCAATTAGGTTAAAAAACCAAGGTTTACATTTACACAGTTCAGTGAATTTGTTGTGAATTTGTTTCAGTGAATTTGCTCAGTGAATTTGTCGCTTTGCTGACCATGGATCACAACTAAGTGATGAGTCGTCTCTGTCTGCTTATGTGGAACCAGATTAGCATAGTTTGAAAATAGTTTTGGATAATCTTTTATTGGCTGAAAATGATGAAGTCAGGTGATTATATTGCGCCAAAAGTCATGCCAAGTATTTAGTATACATAAATTTGATTTCTTAACAGTTAGCAAATGTTCTTGCTCTCTATAATTCAGGATTAATTTTATAGTTCTATCTCCAATGTGTTATCATTTATCATTTGTTCCATTAATTTTATATTTATTATAACTATTCATATGTTTGTTTTCAGGAAGTCGTTTCTTTTAGTAACCCGCTGTATGAAGAAGATAGTTTACTTTGCAATTCATTTCTATGTATTGCATCTCTGCAATGACGGCCTTCCAAACGTTAAGAACTGCTGAAAGTAGTGTATAACTGTGGATGGTGACTAAAGAGAAAAGTCTTAAGAATAATAAATAGAAATAGAGCTTTCATCTCAATTATTTTAGTAGCAACTAAGATTTTACGATAATAATTAAGATTTTAATTATTATCGTAATAATAATTAAAAACGTATATAATTATTATATTGTTTCAACTGGTTACTAAATCTATAGCTTCCTGAAAACAAGCAAATCAATACTAATAGACGTAATTTACAAAACTATTTACATAAAGATCAATTAACATGGAGAATGAGTTTTATCCAGATATAGCGATCATTTTTAGTAATAATCAATACCTTACGATACAACCTTGTGCTAAAATTATTAATACACGTTAGAAATAATTAATTACGAATATTCTGCGTTAATTGATACACTACATAAAATACATGTAGATCCCCGAAGGGGCTATTGTTTTAGTTGGAGCATTTTGGAGTACTAGATTAGTTTTCAATTTTCTTATCCTTTGCTTCAGTTTTAATTACATTCAACTTAAAGATATTCAATTCAATAATTTATCGTTTGTCTTAATTTTAATTATATTTCGCTTAAATATGTTCAAATTATTTATTTATCGTTCCCTTTTATTTTAATATCGGAAAAGTTTCGTATTGTTTAATTCTCGATATTTCATCGTTTACAATACTCACGTGCAGTCGTTGGTTAGAGACTTATGTCACTAAAGACCTACGATGTAGTGTGACTGAGAGACGTTAATTCTGATCGATGTCGCAAGTCCTCCTATTGGCACGGTGTTGAAGTCCGAAGAGTATGGTTCCAGCTCAGGTGCCATCTTCGTTTCGTCACTCGACCGAGACTCTAAATTACGAAGTCCTTCGTCAATAACCATTGTGTTGCTTCTTAGAGCGACATTGATTACAAATCTATCAATGAGTTCCCCAATGTGGTACCTTTCCACCCCTAATATATTTACAACCAATAAAGGTATATTATATATAATGCGAAGAAGATTATTAAGTAAAGAAAGGCCTAAAATTTATGAATAAATATACGAAATTTGATAGAAATAATTATTTTTATTGTTTACCCGATTTTCAAATTTTTGTAGTATACCTCAAATGCATATGTGTTCTCTAAGCAGCATATTCGTTTTCTTTGTTTCCAAATGTCATCTGTGTGCTGAAAACTGAAGAAGATGGCGTCAAATACGGAGATGATGTAGAAGCAAAGAGGACTAGGAAATTGTACGCATCCGTTGTACAACCCGGATCCTGCACCTTTCTACTTCCATCTCTTCCCAAAGATGAAAGATTGGCTTAAGAAACATAATTTTGTTCTGACGACAAAATGAAAGCTACCATTAAAATTTAATGTCGACAACAACCATCGGAATTCTTCTCCGATGAATAAGCTCGATTATGCATGCTTTGGCGCAAGTGAGTGGAAATGGATGTGTACTATACCGCCAAGTGAACAATGCATTATAAAGAGGATACAAGAAAATTTCATGTACAAGAAGCATTGTTAAATTTGAGAGACAAATACAAAAGTTGGGCAAATGAGGCATTATTTTTGAAACAGTATCTCAGAATTCAAGATTTTCATGTAATGTATTTGTCATACATCAAACAATGACTGAATTATGGTCATGAACCTGCTGGTCAGTGTGATTGCTTATAAAAATCAACTTTGTGTAATAATAAGGTGAGGTACCAGATAAAGTTCCATCTGTTTGAAAAGTATCATACATTTCATATAACGAAGTATTAGATGGTTTTTGGCATTCATATTTACGACGTGCGTTCCACAAAGTGTAGATATAACTTTAGATTGACTTGAATTCAATATAACTAAACTTAACCGAGCAACGAAGCTGTTTCTGTTACCGAAATTGTTTACTCATATAGACCCACGATTATTTCCATTAGCATACCAAATGACTATTTAAAAGGGACGCAAACACCATACATGTAGTAAACATGAGAGGGAATGTCGAAAATTATGAATGTTACAATACTGTGTCTAATTCAAATTCACAGAACTAGGAAGTAGATCACTTACTTTATTAACGAGATAAACTTCACCAACATGCTTTTGAGTGAAAAATCATTATTTTACTTTTCACCAAATCGAAATACACTGAGAATCAAATTTGATCAAGGGTTAATGGGTAAAATGTCAATGAAAAGTGTTACATACATGTCCAAAAATGATTATTAAATAGATTTAAAAATGAATTCTAACATCTTCATTGACAGGATATTTCTCTTAGTCTACAATATATACAACCAGTTCATTAAGATGTGAAAGTTCAGTGTTATTTATGTTTATTTAACAATGGGGTTAATTAAATGAGGAGATAATTGCTAATTATATTAAATGTATTTTTTAATCGATTCATTCGTAGAATATAATCATCATACTATTTTCTTTGTATGGAAATTTTATTAAAATTAAGAATCAAAAGGGAAATGGAAATTATTTTCCACACAAAAATGCACTTATGTATACACACAAAACTCCAATTTCATGTTTAAAATGTCGTATCTAATTTTTTTTAAAATGTTATCGAGAATAGTATAAATTTGTATGGGCTCAGGAAAATGTTCTATAAAAAAATTAATGAACTAAATGCATGGAACAAATACGACATTTCTTCGTGTTTAAGTGTCAATTAAGTATATTCTATAAAGTTTCAATTATTAGAAGAAGGATTAAGGAAAATGTATTCGATTACAAAGTTTAAAACAGCAAAACCAAAACATATATATATATATATATGTAATAAAATATTTGCTTGCAATAGATCTATACATTTTCTTTTATAAATAATCTTTTTCATCTAAAGACCGTAATAGTTTTGCATAGGTAAACACTTTCGTTATAAAATGCAATCCTTATATTTTATTTGTTCTCTCTTTCATTCAAAGGAAATCTTCTCAGTTAAAAACACACACAATTCTTTTTCACAAAATTAGGTGGTTAACCAGCGAAAAAAAAATTAAGAAGAAGAGTAAGACAATAATAGAACAAACACCATAAGATAAGATAAAAATAAACAAAATTTTAATTATGAAGAATAAATTGTTTATTGATTTAAATACATAAATAAAATAAATGAATTCATTCAAATTTTTAAAAAAATATTTTAGTTGCCGAAATGTAAGTTATATTACATTTTTACCAATAAATGCATTTTGATTGCAAAATATATCCATTTTTACAAACTAAATAAAATCTCATTATAACAGATGATTTGTTTTATCAATTCATCTAATAGCATTTGATATCTACAACTATCCAATGTATTATAAAAAGAGATGAGAAAAATGCCTATTTGTACTTATCATAATCTAATTCTTAAAAACCTATTATAAATAACATTAGAATCTTATATACGAGTATATACATAAATTTTGTCTGAGGTTTCCTAAGAAGAAATATGTAATCCATTTTTATTATTTTAGTTAATTTTTATTTTCAAATACTGGTGCCACTTTTCGATCATTGCTTGAAACTATTATTTATTTGTATATTAAACCAACTTGTTATGAAATTACATTAAAAAATTTATTTTATAAAAATAATTCTTCAAAATTTTAAGAAATTTGTATTATTTTACCAAAGAAAACTAAATCCTTTATAGAAACACTTGCATAGGTAGGAATAAAAGAAAGGGTACAGAAATCAAAAACACAATTCGGAGTTATGCTCCAATAAGTTGTGAAAGATAAATCTTGCCACTTTTTATTTCATTATTATTTTAATTCAAAAAAGGCGCAATAATAAGAATTATGTTTTTCTTAAAAATATATGATGTATGTCTTGTAGCCAGATTATCTTTAATATTTATAAAAGTCACGTTTGAGGAGGATTTAATACCCCCAAAAGGACCGAAAAGTTTTTATTATTTTTTTTTGTAAAGTAGTATAATGGGAATTATTATCTTTCGAATGGTTGTTACATTTGAATATAAGGGAACATAAATTGTGAGGAAAGTGAAATTGAAAAATGAAAACAACCAGGTTTAAGGAGTAGACCATAATCTTTTTTAAGAGTTATGAGTAATTTCATACTATTCTTTTATCAACAGCTTTTCGAAATCAAGCCACATAAGAAACTATTACTCTAATCAAAGAGTAAAGAGAGTCCTCCAAGTACTTTTTTTAAAAACAGGTATTTCCTGAATATTTTTCCTAAAGAATGAGTTAATGAATGGATGAGCTAATGAATGAGTCAGTGAACGAAATAATGAGTGAATAAATAAGTAAATAAATGAGTGAATGATTACATGAAAAAATGAGGGAATGAATAAGTAAATGAATAAGTGAGTGAATGAGTGAATGAATGCATGAAAAAAATGAGGGAATGAACAAGTAAATGAATGAATGAATGAACGAAAAAAATTAATGAATGAGTATATTAATAAGGAATGAAGGAATAAACAAGTAAATGAATGAAGGAATGAATGAAAAAATTGAATGAGTGAATAAATTAATAAGGAATGAACGAATGAGTGAAGGAATCATTCAATGAATGAAATGTCAATTCTGTCGTCATTTTATATTAGTTTTAATTATAATAATTAACTACATTATTTTTTAAAAAAATAGTACCTTTAAAGGCTAAATCTGTTCTTTGCAAAGATTTTCATGAAATATTGCTTTTCCCTTTCATAAAGTATTTTTTTGTAATTTTATTTTGTTTTAATCATAATTGTTGAGTCTAACTGTTCTTTTTATTGACAACAATTTTCAATATGAGTGATTTTTTTTATATCTCGCATCTTGTTTACAGTGTATTTATGAAGCTAATTCCAATAACACTGCGTAACAAGGCTGTGAGCACGAGGATGAAAATATGCGTTTCTGATACATTTCTGACGTTGATAATGAATATGACGTTACAAATACGCCATTATCCATAAATATTTTTATAAAATGAAAATAAATTAAGAAAACGGATTTTTTTTAAAAATTGCAAACATTTGGGACCTTCATATATAGTTTATAAAATCTATATCTTAAGTACAACTCGTTGCTTTCAAATTCGTCAAGATTATTCTTAAACAAGATTATTCTTTTTATTTTGGTATCAAGTAGGAGACGAAGATTAGCCCTCTATATATCGTGCATAATGTGCTATTTTGGTTTAGTCCGCTAAATGAAAGGGGACAAACATCAATGCGTGTCATTTGCAGTTTCTATGGTCTGGCAGGAACGGACGGATGATTGATATTTTTCTCTAACTAAAATAGTTGGAATAAAATTAATTTTCTGTATACACGATATCTACACTGTACGGATTTAAATTGCATGTGTCTTATCCATTGGGACAGTTACCACTTACAGAAGAAACAAGAAAAGTCCGAATCGTCCACATCGTTTGATCCATCTTTCTTTGATAAAAATAACATTAATTTAATACAGCTTAGATAATAAAACGACTTCATCAGACACCTGAACATTACCAAACATCAATCATAAATATTAGCGTCTAGTTTGGACTTCAGAGAATTTCCTAATGCAAAAGTTCATGTGCATGAGCATACGAGTAAAAATTCATGGTTTATTTACTGAACTCGGTTTTGAATATATCCCTCAGGAATGGGGTTAATTATAGACTCTTCTGAGACATGTCCTAAGCCAGTGTGGTACATAGTGGGAATACAAAACCATAAATACCATTGATACATTCAGAGGAAATGGTAGAAATGCATAAGAGTATATATCTGCTTTAGTAAAAGAAATATAGTACGAGAGAAATGTAAGATCACGGGGTCCGTTGTGGGATTTCAGAGTGGATTCATAAAATGCGGTTTTTCCCTCTGTGAATAAGACAGTAGAGCAACTGGCAAACTATATAGTGTTAACTATTGACCTCCTGATCAGAATTACATGCAAAGGCAACATAATTTTAATACATCCTTCTTATGGGCTGAAAGCAGTTTCTTCTCTTTTACATATAAAGTAGGGGGCTGATGAAATATGTAGTGAAATTTAGAGACACACAGAAATGGAAAAGGCTTAGCATACGTCAAGAGTCATTTCCTAAATATAAGCAATGATAAGCTAAAAGAGGAATACTCATTGCCCACGTATACAGATCAGAAACTTATGAAATATGAGGATTTTAAAAAAAAAGTTAAATCCTTCAGATACGGCTCACTGGAAGGTTCTTGTTTCTGTGGCTCACAGTGTTCTGAAAAATACCACTTCTGACATCTATAAAGGATTAGTAAATTGATTATACATTTACAAGATGCTATGATGTATGTTACACTACATACATTTCCTGGCATTAATTTTGAACTTTTATCCCGAAAGCCTGGAAGCTATATCTGTGATGCCCGCCCGACCCGGGCTTCATTTTGTGCCATCACTACATTAAATTATTAAACACTACGACACAAATAATCAAAGAGTCACCAGAACAATCTTTAAGCAATTTATTAACATATATTTACTATGACAACAACTCCCTATGCTCTCCCGGGTAATATTTCTATTAGCCTCAAATTAACCCACCAATAGTAATCTAACAGACTCTTACCACTAATCCTTCCTCGACTGCAACTCAGACTCTGGATCAACTGCTGAGAACAACAGCAAAGTGACGTCTTATAACAATCTTTGATCTAACCCTTTAATTCAATCAGCTTATCTATAGCTTCAGCTTCATTTCTCCTACTGCCTCTCTTTCAACCTCTCTACTCCTTCAGCCTCTCTCGCTACTTTCAGTCGGAGTTTATATATTTCCTAACTCACCCACTTCACTTCATTTCTAACTGCTTTACATAATAACTTTACGTATTCTTGTTTCATTTTTGGTTGGACAAAGGTTGTTTAGCAAAAGCAATCAATCTCAAAAAGTCCCCAAAGTTAGTAAAGAGAAACCGCGAACAGCCCAATGTCTCATATCTTATGAACACGAATAAAGATTTCATAAGGATATTCACTCAATAGAAAAATAGATAATAAATAAAATAGGATTCCTAAATAACTTAGGATTTTTGTCGGATTCTTATTACAGAGGATCAAAAACAGCACAAAAGAAAAATGTAATGGTGTTTTAAGAAAAAAATATCTTTAAACGTTCCTTGATGTGCTTTATTGGTAATTTAGAGATAAGTATATTAAGTTAACATATTTATTGTTATTCTATCCACTTTAATACAAAAATGTATCGGAATTTTAAGTGTATGACTCTAAATTTTATACAAACAAATGCTTATTCGTTTAGGGAAAATCGATATATAAATAATATTTGTCCAACGTCGTTACATTTCATAACCCAGTTTGGGATTATATTTAAATCTCACTGTATTTTGTGATAAAATTTCACAAAAATATGTTTCATTTTATTTTTAATGACTCCTTTCATAAAAAAGCTGATATTACTGACTCATGATCGGCCACTGTCTCAAAACAGTGGCGGGTATCACCCATTTTTACTCATAATATACACTTTCGTATTCGGCGCAGTTGAATTAGTAATAAATCATCAAAAATAATTCTTCTTTCAGAAAAAAAAGTTAACATTTGTTGCCTTCTGTTACGTTTTATAACTACAATCTTATAATTTATGTCCTTATTCATCATATATTTTTATACAAATGTAACATCTTAGCATTACATTTAAGAAAAAAACATTAATGCTTTTATTTATTATTATTATACATATATATTTTACATTATCTTTCATTTTTGTTGATCTAATACATTTATATTATGAAGTTACTTCAAAGAAAAACATAGCCAATGTCTTAAAATGGCATTTTAAGTTAATTGAAGCATATAATAATTATTTTGACAAAATCACAGTTTTTAAAAAGATTTTTCTCAGTTTGCATTTTTTTCCCTATAAATCAATGCATCTAAATCATAATTAATGCAACTTTTTTTAATCTGTCTATTAAAATTTTACTTCTTCTACAGCAATTTATGAATGACGTCATTTTTTTTTTTCCTATGCGTCATGTTCATTACATCTACCAAAAATAAGGATAAAAAAAAATAAGAAACAAATTAAATAAAAAAAACACTCATTTTTCAAAACAGTTAAAAGCTAGAGATATAAGAGTTATTGCTGCATTTTAGAATGCACAATTTTTTTTTGCCAGAACTGAATAAGTTACATTAAAATAGATCCCTAAAATTGCTTAAAATAACTGAGAATTTTAGAAATAATTGTTTCATATTAAGTTATTTATAAACAAGGAAAGAGTAGTATTTAAAAATTTCTAAACTATTTTTTTTTAATTTTAAATTTTTCAAATATGTATCAGCGATGCATCCAAAGTTTCACCTGAAATTATATCTTCATTAGGAACATTATAAGGCATTTTAAATCAAAGTATATTTATTGCACAAATAAAAAAAACACTTTTCAAAGCATATCTTGTCATCAAAGACATTTAGAACTAAAATATAAATTTTATAGAAATAAAAATAATTAATAATGATTCTCCACTTTTATAATTGTTTTTCTCATTCCTCTAAAATATTTTTTTTTCTCCCGAGTTCATTACTTCAATGTTTTACACGTTATTAGTTATATATATATATATATATATATATATATATATATATATTAGCCACGTGTTATTTAAAATTATAATAAACTTAAATGTAGTTGCTGCTTTTTTTTTATCTTACGTATCAAATGTGAAAAAATAAATTTATTAGGTATAGATTCCGATTTAAAAGTTTCAGTTAGATAAAACTCTTATGAATAAATCTGACATGAACAAATAGTTTCGTTTTAATTCCATATGAAAAATAAGAAATTTCTCCAATAGGTAAAACATTTTTAAAATAATTTATGAATATCACATATATATGTTTTACTGACAATAAATTTTGATAGTTATTACAATAATAACATTAACCTGGAATTTTAGCGAGATTAATTTAGTTAATAATTTCGCTATTCAAAGACGAGATTCTCATCTAAATTAAGTAAAACATCATATTACCTTATATTTTAAATTAGATGTAATTGTATAATTTACAATTTCATATGTATATCTACACAATACTTCTGTTTTTTTTTTTCTTGGCTAAAAATTTTAAATATCCTAAGCTTTTAGTAAAATTATTGAAAGTTAACAATTATTTTCGCACGTATCTTTATTATAAAAAATTGAACATCGAAAGTTATTTACGGAAATAAAAATAATAAAATTATAATTTTAAAATTCAATGATGTTTTTAAATAAATAATAAAAATCCTAAATATTACGAAGAATAAATGCATATAATTAATATAATAGTCACCAGGATAAAAATATTTCTACCTTTTTATTACTTTAAGTAAAATTGTTTCATACGAAAAAGGATTATTGTTAAGCTTTATTAGTAATATTACTTATTTACTTATAATACGTTATCCTTTGTTAAGCTAAGATTTTATTTGCAAATTTTTAATGTCATAAAATTTTTAAAAATTTTTGACAGGAGTTAAAAGTCTATCAAATCATTTATGTACATTTATTGAAAAATTCTATGAAAATTTCAAATAATTTTGAATAATCGATAAATGTATAAATAATACGGTGAATAAATATCGATAATTAATAAATATTGAAATGAGTCAAGATAAATTCGTTTTTCATTTTTGCTTACTTTAATTAATATTTTTGCAAACCGAAGAGGAAATTCAACTAAATTAAGTAATATATCATATTACCTTTAATTTCATAATAATGAATTGTCAAGATAACTCCAATTTTTTTTTCTTATCTTAAGGAATAGTTCTGAAAACCAAAGGCGAAATTCCTTTAAGTTAATTCAGTAATAAATATTATTATCTTTCATTTTAAACTAAATGCTCCAGTATTTAATAAAAATTCCACTTATGCACCTAGATATTATGTTAATTAAATGTCCTAAAGTTTTAGTAATGCTATTAAGATTAAACACAAATTTTCTCCCATTCTTTTTTAAAAAATGTTCAACATTGAAAGTAATTTAATGAAATAAGAAAAAATTCAAAATAGAATACATAAATTTGCAATGGAAGCTTAGCGATTTCGCATAATATATTACGTCCACCCAAGCTAAAAGAATCTATAACAAAAATTTTCGCTTGGTTTACAGTGATCTTCATTGAAGGAAAATAGTAATTTTTTTCATTTAAAGCTTTCAGAAAAGAAAAGTTAGCTTCTATACATCTTATTCATCTTGTTCCATTTATGCAACAGCCAATTTGTCAATGTTTCCCCTTCTTTTCCTCTGCGCTCGAAAATTAGCGCTCCTTTTACACATGTTCCTTTTTCTATTCCAACAAGCGCAGCCTTATTTGCATGTTTGATGTATTCCACAAGAGGTAGGAAAAAGATCGTTTGGCATCACCCACCTGCAGATGACTTTTCGCTATTATGGTAACTCTAATTGCGAGTGTTCGAAGTTTTCTTCGAAAGAATGGCAATTTGCATTCTTTCATGAAACCGTCTCTTATCAGCTTCAAGCTCGTTGTCAGAGATCTCTTAAGCGGACATCTTTTTAAATTTGGGGCTTTCTGGAATGAGGGAGAGGAGGTAGCGGTAGAGGAGAGAAAACGTGCATCCTGACTTAGATTACGAGATGAAGGATTTGTTCTGACAGGGTAAAATCTCGGCTTTTTCATTTGGGGAAAATCTAGTTTTAAATTTGATTATTCGTACATTTTTCTCATTAAATGATGTATGCAATAAATATGTATAGGACATAATGATGGTGCCTCAGCCGTGTGGTCATCAAATCAAACTTAAAGGAAGGCGATAATCAAGTTTAGTTATATGTTCAAATCCTGATTCGGCAGAAGATCCTTCGTATAAGATAACGATAATATTGACAGGGATTATTCATTTAATTTTCTTACTTAATAATATTTTTTTTTTCATAAAACTCCAAATTTATGAGTGTACTTCGTACCATACCGAATGTTCTACAAGTTTTCGAACTGAGGATATGCAAACATATAATATAAAAGCAGCAAACTTTGAAACAATCATTTTTAAGCTAATGAGGAAAAACATTTCTAACATGACATTGAAAAATATTTGAACGTATTTACTCTTACAGCAAATTTACAAAACGTCCGCTTCTTTCTTGAAGGCAAAGGTGACCTCGTTTGCTCCTAATTTGAGAAACGCGTTTCCAGATACTTTGAGTGATATCTTGTGTCCTTTGAGTAATATGAAAACTTTCAAATCCATCTATTATATAGGGAATACTTTCGTAAAATGTTCTTTATACATTCTCACCGAAAAAAATCAGTAAAACTTGAAATCACGGGAACTAAACAACCAAACATATCTTGAGATGAGTACTTGCCTAAAAAGATCTTTAATCATGCCTATGATTTCCATACTCGTATGGTATATTATACTGTTTTTTAAAGCATAAATCTCGTTCTCCTGAACTGAGTATTCCCTAATTTGTTTCTGTGGACTAATGTATACAACAAAATTTATGAATATAGTCTCTAAACAGTATATGATCTAAAAATTACCTTATTACTCAAATGATAGAAGTCATTCCCATCATCTTGAGCCGCGTTTCTTAAAAATACGCAAAGGAGTTCGCCTCTGTCTTAAAGAAAGGGAAACTCAATTTAACCATTTGTTGTAAATGTGAGTCAAAGCATTTTTCTGCATTATATTAGAAATACTATGTATTCAGCATTAGTATTAAAATAGTTAGTTTAAA
>BMAW01108054.1:0-13472 GCA_019974015.1 Nephila pilipes | reverse complement strand
GAATCGTCTTGAAATATAAATGAAAAGAAGTCCCAGTCACTGGCCCATCAAAATGACCTTCAAAATCAAAAAGGTCAAAACATGTGGCATTTCAAAGATTTCATAGCTATTGTCGAAAGTTGAGAGCAGACAATAGCATTTTTTTTATTCTCCAGTTTTCCCATTCAATAATCTTTTACAATTTATAAAAAAATATTTAGCTTCTTGCGGCTCCGTAATTTTAAGGAGTTCATTTTTGTTTTCTTTCATATTTTTCCTTTTAAAAGTATTTGAAAATGTTTCCTCCAAACATTTCTGAAAATTTCTTATCATAATTTATTTACAATTTTCTCGAGAAATTTTAGCTGATTGAAAGCTTCTTTTGGAAGAAAATTATTTCCTTTTTCCAATAACAATGGTATTTCTTAATAAATATTTATGTTTCGCAAATGCAATTGAAATGCTTCTAAGGTATAATATGTTTATCTTCTGCTATTAATTATTTTTTTTATTTATTCTTTTACTTGATGTATAATAATTGCTATGAATCTTCTTTTTTGCTATTTTCCTGCAGTTTTTGGGTTCGGTTCATAAATTTTATATAAACATGCCTTAAAATTGTTGATTACAGCCATTTTTTATTATTTAAAGAAAGGATTTCGCTAAATTCATAACTTATTCATTTACAAAAAAGGCGTATGATTGAATTTTTTCTTCTGATTTATGATTCCGAACTTCTAATATTAAGTTAGGCCACTTCTAAGAATATCGAAATGCATTATAGCTATTAAAGTTATTAAACTAAATTGAAACTGTAATATTAGAATTTACTATTAAGTCATTAAAAGTAATTCTAGAATGAGGTTTAAGAATTCAAATATTAATTTTGTCTTGAAATACATTTAACTGTTAAGAATGAATTTAGGGAAACTGAAAGTTTGACCTAAATAGCCCCTTTTTCAGAAAAGTAGCCCTTTTAATAAGATATCACTCATTTGTGGGGTGCTTTATTATTTATCTTAAAAAGCGAAAGGATTACTATAAAGTGAACAAGAGGAAAAACATGAAAATATGTCAGAAATCCACATTTTAATTACAAACCAAATATTCGTCAAAAGAAGTATGGAGCAAACAAAATGTCATTAACCATTTCAAATTATTGAAAAATTTGAATAAAAAGAAAATTATTTATTTATTTTTATATTAATTATTTTTGGTCTTGGAAACAATTTTAAGCATATTACTTTATGCAATAATCTTCAAATATACGTTGCTATAAACCTAAAAACAAGCAATTTTTTATCAACGATTTATTAATATTTATGGCTATATGACTGAAACCACTACGGTATATTCTTATTACAACTTGTCCAAAAACAATGATCCGATCTTATTTTTAAAATCATTTTTAAAGCTTTGTCTGTTGCATATAATTGTATGAATAATTGTTTTAACACGACTTCAACAGTGTGGTTGCTCGAAACAGTGGATGATCATGTCATATCACGGATTTCCCGCTTAAAAATTTCATATTAACACTTCACCTCAAAATCTTTTAAGGCAAGGGTGGAAATTAGTACCAAAATTATCTATTCACTCGAGCGTCTTTTAAATTTTTCTTTTATTTTTTCACACATTTTATTCTTTATTCTATTTATAATTATTTAAGGTAACAACAAAGAAATTCTATACAAGTTTATATTCTACACCACCTCCTTCTGAGTCTCAAAATCCAACATAACACTTCTCGCATGAATTTAGTGCACAGATCACAGTTAACGTGCACTTTGTTCGTATTTGAGCAAGCACGTTTATTAGACAGTTCCATTTCACTTAAGAGGGGTAAGCTCCAGCCTCAATAACGCTGCCAGGTTATTACAGTACTAACTTCTTATACATGATGTAAATATTAACATTGCGAATTAGGTAGGCGCTTTGATATTGTTTCCGCCCTTAGGGACTTACCTCCTTTAGGTAGGTACGGGTATCATAACCACGAGGCAAGTTACGTTTTTCTATCTCATGGCGTTAAATGTCTTTGGTAAACTAAGGTGATGCGCCAGACGGATACCCTAGCGATCTTTCTCCATTTTCAACCCTTTTTGTCAATATTTTGTTTTATTTTCATTTCCATTTTTGTTTCAAATGTCTAGCTCACAGTTACACCAAATTTGGCGCAGCACAGCCACATCTGGCTCTTGCGCTATTAATTTCCATAGTTACTCACTAATGTTGTTTCTATAACTCAAATGTATGATGAAACCATTTTGACGTAGAATTGTCGAAACCATTTTCGTAGTGTTACTCAATTTGAGTAACCATGATAAGCTTTAAAATAGATTTACATCACAAGAAGCTCTCATTTTTGGTATATATAGATCACCACAATATTTTACAATTTCATATTCAGTGAGCTTTTAATAAATTATTGATTTTGCGCGTCTCATTCGGTGGTACACGTAACTCAAGGAGTACGTGAGACGTCGAGAAAAGAAGCTTTCTCACTGCTAAATAGAACAAAATTATTTTAAAAGTAAGTAGAGGTTTTTATTAAAATTGTCAGTTCTAACATTGTCGATTTCTAATAAGGAAAAATTCCCGAAACTCGCATCAGATGGCTCTTGGAAGAACCTCTTTAATGGCAGAATGATATGCCTGTAGAGTGTTGGGGGCTTGTCCTGGTGATGAATATATAGCGAACTTTCTAAAAACACCAAAATGTATTTGTAGCCCTATGCTCGCTCGGAGCTTGTTATGAACTGTCGTTTCCCCCCTGTGTCTGTGCGGGCACATTAACTTATTATTTGGACCCTAGAAACATGTTGCTTAGTCAAGTGGGTCACAATTCCAGCTGGAAATAGCTGATGGTATGTTTAGAGTGTGACGCACACGACATAAGGCCAAAAGAAGTTCAAAAGGTACTGTGCAAGCTGTTCAAGGTCCAAAATGGTATATATTGCTTTTACATGGCATGCAGATTGTTCTTAAATCCTTTGGTAATATTGAATTAATCATGCAATAAAAATGGTAATGTGTTTGACTGGTTTAGTTTAGGTTACTTAAAATGATGTTATACCTAGAGAGTATTATTTACACTGTTTTATTATAATTAATTTAAAATACTAAAATTTGATATTTACAAGATAAAGTGCTTGTAGAATTTACATTTACTATGCATTATGGGTCCCGTCGCATGCTAAAAAGTATTGCAGTGTCCTCGGAGACGACGAACTAGTCAAACGTTGTGTGGAGCTCTAACTGTTCCTTTTCTTCGTAAACTGTTCCATGGAATGAATCGGTCAGGCCTCATCCAAAACCATATGACTTTATTTTGGTTGGATAGCTGAATGTAATAAAGTAGCAATTCGTCAGGAGCACTTCAATAAGAGCAGGAATTGACCCCTGCTGAACTTAGCATTTGATGTGGGGATGCCCTTCTTCCCAAAAGAATCTGACTCTAAAAAGTCAAAGTTCATGAGAAACAGAAATGTTGCTTGCTTGATCTTTCGCACGAGTCCAGATGTCTTTAATAAGGGCCTTATCCGGGTGTAAGGGAGACCTCTAACGAACTTGTAAGTGTGGACGCAGCCGCTACAGTAGCAGCTTTTTATGGACTTCATGCTGCCGGGCATAAGAAGGTCTATATAAATATATATATATATATATATATATAAGAAAGTATATATATATATACTTATTTATTTAAAAATATGCATATGTGTGTAAAATTTTGAATGATTGTTAGCATCAAATATGAACTTTACTACAGAGTATTAACATTTTTAAGCAATTATATCAGCGATAAAAATAAATACATAATTGCTTTAAAGCAAGTTTGGTTGCATGCGGGATTTGCTTTTTAGAATTAAGCTATGTTAATCTGATATTTTTCAATTATTCCAATATAATTTCTCTTAATGATCCCTGAAAAACTACTTAAATCTGAAGTGAATTATGTTAAATTACTTTACTCAATCCTCAAGAATTAGTTTTAAAGAAATATGCCAGCAATTTGAAAAGAAAGCTCTAACTAAAAATAATTCGAGGATGACGTCCTTTCTTCTCTGAAAAAGTTTTCAACCAATGAAACTGCTTATCAACTTGAATCTCCTTTAAAGATTTACTTTTAAGACAGTTTTTAAGGATATAATGTACTTCATTTATAATCCTCTATTAAAACATAGTTTCCTTTTGTTGTTGTTGTTTATAATTTATCGTTATATTCCTTTTTTGTAAGAGAAATTTCTGTTAAGTGCTTTCTTACTCTTCTTCTCTATTATATATCTGAAATGCTCCTTACCCCTTCTTTCATATGATTGTTAGAATCGTCTTGAAATATAAATGAAAAGAAGTCCCAGTCACTGGCCCAGTCACTGGAAAGTCGTTTTTTGGACTGTACGCTTTTTCAGAATTTCGAGTAAGGTAGAATTGGGTCCGTAAGGTAGTGTGAGTAAAGTAGAATGATATTAACCGCTGATCCTATCTTGATGCTTCTGCTAAGAGGAATATGTCTACGTTTTTCAAGTTTTCCTCCGTAACCGTAGCATTTTCGCCCACAACTCTGTTTTTTCAATGAATCAACATTAGCAAAAGATTCATCTTGCTAATTATTTCCAGAAGCCCTTTTCCAAATTCTTTATATTGTCATCCTGTTGCACTTACATTGCTTTGCAGTTAACGCAATTGCACTTTTCTATAAGTTTTCATTTTTCTTTTGATTCATCAAGAATTGAACAATTGCAACTCCATTCTGATTGAAAACTCTCTTTTTCCATCCTACTTTTATAATGGATTGACATTCAACCGCAACAAAACAATTGATTCCGATCAGCAGATAAAATTAGAAAAATAGTCACAACTCGTAATAATTAGTTTAATCTAATAATTAAAAGATGTGTCAAAGCAAATGACCCATTTCATGAAGCATTGATGTTTATTGAGGGATTCACAATGCACAGCTGCATTCACCAATGATTCTCAATTAAATATTACTTGTGATTATTATTATGAGACAGAGGTAACACTTGCATAAACAATAAATATAGAAGCAAATTAAATGCGGCTTCGTATTTCAGATTGTAATAATCCTCTTTTAAACTTAATTTTTCAAACACTCGTGATTCAATGCAAGCACTCTTTTAATCCTAGTTGATTTATACCAGTGGTTCCCAAAAATTTTGATCCATGGAACCCCTTTTTATAGTCAAAACTTGCCCACGGACTCACTAGTGAAAAAGCTGCATAAATGTATAGTATAAAAATTACAATTTAAAGTACTAATTGAAATTATAGCTTTTGTTTAAAATAAAAAATATTAAAACAATTAATGATTATAATGAGACGTTTTGAGTGTATTTTTGAGTGTATTTATGTCCGGCTCAATGTTTGTGAGTAGCATCTGAAATCCCTTCGATGACTAATTTCTTTCGGGGTTTTTTTTGTAATGAGGTGCATAACGGCACTGAATCTACGTTCTACCCAATAGGAAGACGGGAAAGCAGTCAACAACTTCTGTACAATAACCCATAATGCAGGATATAAAATTGGGATATGCTTTTGTAATCAGAATTTGTGGTATCCTCGTTCAAACATTGGTTTAAGCTCCTCATTTGTGGATATTTCAATAAGCTTTTCCTGTATTAGTATGGATTCGTCTGCATTTCGGATCTCAGTTTGTCCACGCGCAAAAGGGTTCAACACCCAATCGGGAATATCCAAGTGAAGAATGTTTTCAAATCTTTGGTTCAGGTCTGCATGAAGAGCCGTTGGGTGTTAACAGTAATCAAGCAAATCTTCATCTCTATTTTGCAATTTCGAAAGATTTGGAAATTGAGAACATTCTCCTCTTCCCAAATTTTGTTTGTACAGAAAAAGTTTTACAACAAACCCAGATATTACGCTTTTAGTTTTGATTAAATTTAAATGGTCACCATGTAGTTTGAAATTCGTTTCTTTAAATTTGCAAATAAATCAGTCAGATAGGCTATGTCATTTTTGAGTGAATTAAATTGTGTCGCAAATCAATGTCTTTGCTTTCCAGGAATTCCAATTCTAAATCAAAGAGCGCAAAAAATAAATTTAAACCTGCACTTTTAGAAAACCAACGTACTTCAGTGTGAAGTAGCGAATGATTATAGTCTTCAACATTTTCCAAACAAAGTTGAGCAAATAATCTCTCATTGAAGGCATTTCTTTTGATTTTATTGATTGCTCTAGTGATATAATCTAGTGATCCATGCAAACGTTCACTAAGATTTTTTTTGCGACTAAATGATGTCTATGAATGACAAAATGTACTGAAAATACATTCGGTACGGCTTGTTTTAAATATGCCAGAAAGCCTCCGTATCTTCATACCATTGTCAGTAGCAACAGAAATGATATTAGTCAAATGTATAGCTTTTACCTTGAAAATCTTTTAAATTCAATAAATAACATTTCACCTTTCGTATCGGTTTCCAAACAGTTAGAAAATAACAATTCTAGGCAATTTTTTTCTTCTTTTATAAATCTTACATATGCTAAAAGTAAAGCTGCATTTTCTGGTAAAGTGGACTTATCAAGCTGTTTAGAAAACTCAGATGTTTTTAAGTACTCACGTAAAGAATTGTCTACGCACTGCGCCATTTCGTCAATCCTTCTTTGTACTGTATTATTTCTCAGTGGAATTCATTTTTTTTTAATATCGAAAACTGTACAACACGGTGCTTATTACCTCATTTACATCTAGTCTTCACCGATAGAGTACGGCTTTCCGGATTTTGCAATCAATAAAGAAATGTTATAAGAAGCACGCAGTCCATCATCATCTCGCTTAATTGTTGTCCCAATGAGTTGTTGCAGTGACGGTGTTTTCAAATAATTTTATTTAATTGTTTGAAGAAATGTTTAGTCCTTTTCTGTCACTATGGAATTTTATTAAATGTTCCTTAAGCTTGGAAGGTTTCATTCAATCATTTGACATAGTTTTATTACAGAGAAGACACAAAAGTAAAGTACTATTTTCTGGTGATGAAATAAAGCCATATTTCAAACAGTCAACACTGCACTGTCGGCATTTTTTCTTCGGCTCACTCATACTGTTATCTGTTAAAAAGGGCAAAAAAGGGATTTAAAAAAATTTGCACATCAAATGTTTTATTTGCAGCAAACTATTGTTAATTATTATTAAGTTTTTCAATGGATTACTGCAATAATGCCCTTTTGAATTAATTATTTAACGTTAGGATAAAATTTCATAATTATATTTGAAATATTTGGTAATAAAATTTCATAATAATATTTGGTAATTTTTGAATAAAATATAATTCTCAAAAGTGAACTTCTTTCAAAAAACATCTGTAATAAAAAAAAACTTACAATCTCTTCAGAAGTTTTTAATCAAAAAAAGTAAACTCTTAATTAACGTTAAGTGACTTACTTTTAAAGTGACTTAAGTGACTTACTTACATTTGTACTTAATTAACATTACTTTTTAATAACTTTTTACTTTTTCACCATACATAATTTACTTTTTCATTACTATATTGAAAAACGCGATTTATAATTTTTCAAAAAAGATCAGTTTTGTTCAAATACCTTTACGTTATAAAAGTACACTCTCTGCGTAACAATATAAAAAATGCAACTATACCATAGCTAACGTTGAGGGATTACTATATTGTTTGTGCTATAACTATTAATCGTTAGTAACTATATTGAAAAATATGATATATAATTTTTTCAAAAGATTAATTTCATTCAAATACACTAACGTAAGAAAAGTACACTATGTGCATAACAATACAAAAAATGCAACTACACCTAAACTTTCAACTAACAATGCAAAACTTCCCTTTTATCTAAGACTGGGAAAATTTGTTTATACACTTCGAATTGTTGATTAGATGTACGACTATTTTATACTGTAGTGCATGTAGCGGAGTTATTTTTTCATGCATGAACCTGTTTCCAGACCTCTGTCTCGTACTGTGCCCTGCTTGTTATTAACTTAAGCAGTTGTCGCCATCTACAAGTATTAAATCACAGGCGGGTGTCAGGGTTTTTTTTTTTTTTCAATTTTCGTTTTCATCAAAGGAATTTCGTCATTATTTTGTTATTATATTGTTGTTAGCGTGTTGATGGAAATTGAAAGCTTGAATTTTTTGAAATAAATTGAACAATAACTATAAGTTTTAGTAATAACATTAAAACAAGTTATATACCCCATTGTTGCTACAAGTGACAAATTAGTGGACATAAGTTTTGTCAATGTTCATTCGCAAAAGGTTCATTCACATAACACTCAGTACTTAAGTAACATATTTAAAACACCCACCTATATTTATATTTTACTCAGGACATGAAAATCATTACTATTTTATTTATTGATATTTATTTAAATGTCTATAATAATAAAAATGGATCACAATATTATTATTTTATTATTAAATCTCGCGCGGACCTCCTGATGTTGTTCAGGGAACGCTCAAATCAATTTTAATGTTCCACGGATCCCCTGAATAATATCGGAGATCCCTGGGGCTCGTAGGGACCATTTTGGGAATCACTAATCTATACCATGCCGGATTTGTGCAACAAAAAAGTATGTCGTATTACTATTGTCCTTTTCATAATGCAATTACTGTGTATTAATCGCAGAATCTGAAAACGTTCTTCCAATTTGAATCACAAGTTACATACAAGGATTTTCGAAATTCATGGGTAAACATTTTAGTTGTAATAGAAAACATCTAAACAAGCAATTTTATCTATACATATGCCTAGGAGGAGAGCAAGCTTTGAACCGCTAGACGGCGCTGTAATGAATGGTTGGTTGGTTTTATTAACGTCGCTCTAGAAACAACACGAAGGCTATTGGCAATGGAACTCGTAAGTTTGAACCTTGATCATGTGCCGAGGACGACACTTGATCTGCAATTTCCCTCTCCAAACTTCAACATCACATCAATGCGAGTACTTGGATTTAAAGTTCATCAGCCTCAGCTACACGGCGGGTCATTAGTGGCCTAAATAATCGAACCTACGATATGGCGGAAACCACTGGACACGAGTCCACTGCCATAACCACTAGGTTACCAAGGTCACGGCGCTGTAATTGAAAACATAAGGTGCGAGTTTTCTTAAACACCGTGATTTCTACCATGGATTTCAGGAGGCTTTGGTCTTTTTCCTATTACTGCACGTCACCATGTCATGGTGAGGAAATTTTGAGGGGGAGGTGGCAGCTCAGGTGCCGTCCTCGTCATTTGACCGAGGTTCAAACTACGAGGTCCATTGCCAATAGCTATCGTATTGCTTCTAGTGGGACGTCAATAAAACCAAACCAAGCGCGTTGCCATGAATCCGCCGGTAAAAATGACGATATGAAAGAAAACTCGCGCTGTATGTTTCCCATTACTGCTCCATTTCGCGGTTCACCGCTTGCTCTCCTCCTTGTTTAATGCATTGTGTGATGAAAATTGCTATTGTTTTCTATAAACCTTTAAATTTTTGTCCATAAGTTTTGAAACACTTTTTTTGTATGTACCGATAATCCTGTCAATGTACCTTAGAGCGATATTTAATTTTCCGAATATGAAGTGATATAGCTGTTTATATTCCTAATAGTTTTTTAGAAAAAAAACATACAAATTATTAAACTTATTTTCATATTTGTAAAAATATTGATTAAAAATTGAATAATATTGCTGCTTATAAACCAAAATTAGTCTTTATAAAAACAAAACTATAATTCAAACATAAAAAAAGACATTGTTTTCTACAAATATGAATAAAAGTTTTTTTCAGTCACTAATTGCAAAATGTTATTATATTTTCAAAATATTCCTACATGAAGAAGAAGTCTTATTATAATCAGATTTTTCCATCTACGTATACAGATAGATTTCCTATTTAAGGTCTAGAGATAGGATTTTAATCTCTTCAAAGAGAATATGCAAATATATTTTAAATAAAAATATAAGCAATGAGTTCTTTTAAAATCTTTTACTATAGCTAATTTTAAGGTTAATGATTCATATTCTTTAAAATTTTAATTAAAATCTTCTACTATTCTTGCATTGTAAGAACTAATGGTAATAAATATTGCTAACTTCATTTTTTCAGTTATAAATTTTCATGTATTAAATTTTTTCTAAAAAGTGCAGTTTTCTCAAAATCGTGTTCAAAGTACAGGGTTATTCAAAATGAATCATCCGATCATAAAATGTCATATTTTCAAAAATAAACAACAGAGAATTATAAATAATACGCGTATAAAATGACAAAAGTTGAAGTCTTATATTGTGAAAAATAGATGGCCATCGTGTCTTCTACGTGAAGCCATTTCACGAAAGTTTTCTTAGATGCATTCACCGAGCTACGTAGCAGTTGGATCGGACCAGATGACTCGATGTTACACATCTGGCCACCTAAATCACCTGATATGGGCCCATGTATTTTCGACCTTTAGGGGGTTCGTAAAAAATAAAGTGTATGTGTCACCATTACCTACAAATTTATGTTAACTTAAACAACGAATTTTTGCTGCTGTGTAATCAATTACAAATGACATTTGACAACGTATTTGGCAGGAATTTACGGGCCGCGGTAGCCTAGTGGTCATGGTCGTAGAATCGTGGCCGGTGGTTTTCGTTCAGTCGCGGGCTCGATCCTTGGCCACCAAAGACCCGCCGTGTCGCAGGGACTGATGCTCGTTAAATCTGTTCGGGCCCCAAAGTCCTCCCTTTGGCGAGGTGTGGATGTTAGGAGAGGGGGTGCCAGCCAGCTCAGGTGTCGTCCTCGTCACTTGACCGTGGCTCAAAATTACGAGGTCCATCGCCAAAAGCCCTCGTGTTGCTTCTAGTGCGACGTTAATAAAAACTAAACTAAACTAAAAACAGAAATTTTTATATCGAATTAACATTATACGTGTAACTAAAGGAAGTTATATCAAACACTTGTAAAAAAAAGTCTATATTTTCTATCTGCATTCATTTATTACTGAATTACTTATCATTCTGCATCGTTTATTTTTGGAAATATGGAAATTTGTATTCAGATGATTCGTTTTGAATAACCCTACACATTCTCACCTTTATAAAATAACTTTACTGTCAATAATTACACTGATATTTGTTTTCTACTAATCATAAAGTCAACCTAAGGACAGTTTCAGGTAGTCAAAATTTATAAATCACGAAGAAAAGGTAGATACTTTATCAGTATTCTAGTTCTCAATGTGATCAAATATCTTTAAGTATCAAAACTATGTAATCTTATACTTTATTTACATCCTCGAAACCGATTAGAAATTTCGATCGATACCGATTAATAATCAGATTGCCCAATCATATTTCAATTCAGCCCTTACTTCAACTTTCACATTTCTTGTTTCAAGTATTTACACCATTTCAAAAGAAATGACAATCTGGAAGAATCTTTCTTTCTTCCATCACTAGGATAGAACCATTCGTAAGAAATATAGCCTCGTTCTTTCAAGAAAGAATTTCAGCACTTGAATCCGTAAGTGTAACTGTAGATAGAGAGATAAAAGTGCTTCCTTTATTGTTCTCCAGGTGCTTATTGGCTGAAACTTTCATCTTCAGAGGAATCCTGAACGAGAGACTCAAGTGTTCCATTTAAAAGAATACTTCTTATCCTTGTCCACGCCGTTAGAATGGAGTAGTACCCTCATAAAAGTCTGAAACCTTTCCCTATCAATAAGTAAAATCTTTGCTGACACACAGATGTAAATACTTCAGCCGCGCATCATTTCCTCTTTTTTTATTTATTTATTTGCAATTTTATTCCTTGCTGGAGCATAGTTTGAAGATTTTTAAATGAAATGTTTCGATAGAAGATGAGACTTTTCAAACAAGCAGAGATAAAGATATGTTCTAGTCATTTGGAAGGTGTGTTAGACTCTCTGATGTCAATTTTTCAATGGAAAAGTGTGAATTATAAAAAAAAGAAATCGTCTGATAATTATTTATAAAGGGAGATTTAAAACGTTTCCTACATCTGAAAATTATAACAGATTTTTTTACTACTTCTCATCAAACTGATTTTTAAATTTATGTCAACTATCAAGATTCTTTAACTTGAATCGATTTTAAAAATTCGTAGATGCATTATATTTTGATAATATGTTATTTATTTTCCCCCGTGTTATTTTTCAATCAAACTTGCGTACTTATCTCAGATGATATATCATTTAGTTATTGTAAAAACAGAACTTTTTACTGTGTTGTCTTAGCTGTATATATTACAATATTTGAGCTAGAGGTTTTTGTATAAAATTAGCTGTTTTTTGCAAAACCTAAAAGTATAAAAAGCACTCTAAATAAGTGGAGTGCGCAATAGTCTTTGCTAGAATAAAATTTCGACTAATTAGCTTTAATAAATGAATCAAAGAATATTCTGATTCATACGATGCATCTAAAAAGTTTGCATTTGTATTGATTTTAAATATGTATTGTTTTTTCTCTTTTTATTTGTTTCTAACTTTTCAAATGTTCCCGTGTGTATGTTAAATTGTATTGTAACCGTAGGTATTAAATTAAAAGAAATTAACTGCAAATCTACTAATACTTTAAAGACACTCTGCCGCTGACCACACATGACGAAATGAACAATTGATTTTCAACGCAATACCTCTACTTACATTTGTGAGTGTGTGTGTGTGTGTGTGTGTGTGTGTGTGTATGTATGCGCGCGCGCGTGTGTGTAATGATTTACTTTTAATTCATATATTTTCTCTCAAAATAATAATTTAATTTCCTAATTTTTCCCATTCTCTCATTTAAAAGTAAAGCGTTCATTCTTATTTCCTGATACCATTCATTTTTAACTTTAATTTATGCAATCAAGCGATCTTAAAAATTCAATGACCATGCAGATCCCACTGCTTCAGACCTGTAAGGATGATCCCTACCGAACTTCATGTCTGCACCTAAATTCCCTCGAATTCCCTCCATTCATCCTACATTTTCTTTGACGTTTATTATGTAACATTCCTGTTATATAACCTATTACATAGCGTAAAGCCCTTCTCTTGCTTTTACTCTCTCCAAATCTTGCGCTCTGATTGAAATGTTACTTTTTATCCAACGGCAAAGTTTGTACCTCCCGCCATGTGGAAATGGTATTTCTCTCCGCTACAATAAAATAATTAATTAAAAATGAAATTAGCTTTAACTATTTTTGAAACTTAATTAAATAGTACTCTTTAAAATATTTAAAAAAAAAGACATAACATTATATATATATACTAGTTGATTCCAACCCGCTTCGCTGGGCAAACTATAATATTATATTTCGCAACTTATACGTAAAAAATATCAAGAAAAATTTCATTTTTAAATGATAACGATAATCTAAATTTAAAATTTTAAGAAATTGATTGTCTTTAATAATGGTTATCCACCACTTTCAAAAATATGAGAAAAATAATAAAAATTAGTAAAAAGTCACCCCATATATATATATATATATATATGGATAAAATTCAT
>BMAW01108053.1:0-14608 GCA_019974015.1 Nephila pilipes | reverse complement strand
ATAAACCACTGATTGAATGTTTTTTGTGGGATATAGAGGAACAAATGCTATTATCCCATTTATAAAATGCTTTTCATTTAGTAAATTACAAAATATTTCAACTTCTGCAGAAATAGTCTGAACATATGTTTACTAACAGCTGCTTTTTCCAAACGTGTTTTGAAAGTAATAGGGCATTGTGGATCTATCTTGAGTATATTATAGAGGTGATTTCTGGGGGAAATATATTTATTTCCAGTCAAAAGAATCTGTTTCAAATAACTGATGCAGTTATCGGTATTGCACATTGCATTATACTGTAGTTAGAATTTATGTAAAAGCCTAGGAATTATTATTATTTTGCAGAGGATTCGAGTGCTAAGAATTTTCTCTCTTCTAACACATCAATCAATAACTCCCGAGACTAACATTGAAACTAACATTTTTTTTGCAAATTTCTTTTTTTATTCATCAACATAACACCTTTTGTTAACACCCTTTTGGGCCATACAATCGTTCCAACGCTTTTCCAAATTTTTTTTTTTTTTTTCCCAAAAACATTTTTCTTTTCTTTTCTTTTTTCTTTTTTTTTTTTTTTTTTTTCGCAAGAAATCTTTTTTGTTGCGAGTAAATAGCGATAAACAGCTTTCTGAATCATCGACTCGTTGCTGTTTTCTTCCATCGAAAGCAATCGTGGCACCCACTTGGAAAAAACCTTTTTCATGCTCAATTTTTCATGAAGGATAGTAAATACACTTCCATATGATATCTGTGTCATCTCAGCAATCTCACGGAGCTTCACTTTACGATCTTTCATTATAATTTTTGTCACTTCACTCACATTTTCCGGTGTAACGGCTTCCACAGGTCTACCCGAGCGTTCCGCGTCATTTGTGTCGGTACGACCACGTTTAAACTCGGCAAACCACCGACAAATCGTTGCTTTTGATGGACAAGAGTCCAGGTAACATTTTTCAATCCATTGTTTCGCTTGCTCGGTGTTTTTACCCATTAAAAAACAATGTTTTATCAGAACACGAAACTCGGTTGTTTCCATTTTTTAAACAAACCACAAAACGAATTTACTCCAACCTCGATAACTCAGCTGTTTCTGGTCCGATCGACTTAAAATTTTGACACGTTTCAAGCAAAGGTTCGTACTCTAGAAAGACTTGGTTACTGGTTTACTACGAGCGCCATCTCTGGGTTAGTCTCGGGAGTTATTGATTGATTGATTGAATTTGTCCAATTGGATATTTTATTTGTAGTGGGAATGTTCTCTAAGTTTTCAATATATTTACTGGAACGAAAACTTAGTTGGCTCATTTAATTCTGTTTCTGTAAATGTTGCTATTGATTCTTTCCGGTGCAATTTTGTCAATGAACACATTGAACTACGTCACCAATTTTGAGAGTCTGTCTATCTGATCATTGCAAAATTTATCAGAGTGTCCTTTAATCCAAAGTAGTATCATTTAAGTATGAAAATGCGATAGAATAAATATTTTTCTTGCTAATCCGTGAATGACTTATAGGGATTTATAATTATAATTTTTAGTGCAGCTAGCACAGAGCGAATAGCTGCATTAAATTTTAATTCAGTTCCACGAGGTTGGCTAAAGCTTGGCGTATGATTTTTGCTTCTACTGTAAATATAGGATTGATGCAGTTTATGTTGTAAGCAAACGAGAAATTTTGCGTTATGTCTGTTATGGGGGTTGAAATAAGGAGCTTCTACAAAGTGAAATATATAAAAACTCTATAATAGCGAAAAACATTAGCAACCAAAAAATATATTTTTAAATAGAAAAACTCATGCATTAAAAAAGAACAATGCAATGTTTAAACAACAGATTAAAAATTATTCAAAACATCATAGAAAAATTTTTTACAGCAATTAAATTTTAACATTGATCTAAAATCACATTGCTATTTCTAAAAATTAATACCATTTACCAAACAAAATATTGTTTTGCTGTTATTAACATATTTATATGAGACTTAAAACTAGCAAGAGAAAAGGATAATAAACAAAATATAGGAATAAAACTATTTCAAAAATAATTATAAATTTAAAACATGTTTCTAAAATCAGAAAAAAAAATAATTCTAATAGTTTACTTAAATTTATTAATAACTTTAATGAAAAAATAAGTATACAAATTAACTTACTTAAACTTAACCATGTTATGGTAAGTCTCATGTGTTTTAGACATATTCTATTATTTCTTTAAAATTTGGTAATAAATTAAAATTCTAAATATTTTTGTACTTTTACTTTCTAAAATAAAGAAACTTTATGAATCATGAATGAGAACACGCACACACACACACACATATATATATATTCATGGCCAAAAAATTAGCGCACCAAGAAATAATTGCGGGATCGTAACGAAACTTGGCATGAATATATGTCAGGGAGATATACAATGGATAGAAATGATAAGAAATGCAGCGTGATTGCGCATTACGTATAGCCGGTAGAGGGCGTTTAACGTCGTACTCCGTGGAGTATAATACAAGTAACCAAAGCTTGTCTGAGTGTGCTGAATCGTTTACAAAGGAGGATCTGAGATGACATGCTATTACGCCGTTTTCGAAGACAATATGAGCAGCTGTCGCAGTTTGAGAGGGGAGAATCATCGGCATGATGGAAGCTGGGTGGTCAGCTAGGCGAGTAGCTCGTCAATTAGGAAGCTCTGATTGTGTTGTGAGGAGGTGTTGGTACCAGTGGATCCGAGAGATGTCATTTACACGAAGACCAGGCTTAGGACGCCATCGACAGACCAGTCGTCGAGAAGACCGTCACATCGTAAGAAATGCGCGCTTACAGCCAACTGCTTCATCGGCCGTCTTCCTGTCACAGGTAGCACCTTCACTAGGGCCCCCTCTGTATTCTTGAAACATACGAGGGCGCCTGGCTGAAGGACATTTGGGATCGCGATGCCCATTAGTGTGTTGCCCTTGACGCCCACCCATCGACGCTTCCATTTGGAGTGGTGACGCGCACGAGGAAACTGAACTGCAGCGGAATGGAACCAGGTCATCTTTAGCGACGACTCCAGATTCAATCTCAGCAGTAATGACAATCGTGTTCGTGTGTGGAGACACTTTGGTGAACGCCTCAATCCTGCTTTTGCTTTACAGCGACACACCGCTCCCACAGCTGGTGTGATGGTATGGGGTGCCATTGCCTACAATACACGGTCACCCCTAGTATTGACACCATGACAACCCAGCGGTATGTCCATGACATCCTGCAACCACATATGTTTCAACTCATACAACGGCTCCCAGGAGCCATTTTTCAACAAGACAATGCTCGGCCTCACACGGCAAGGGTGTCTCAATACTGTCTCTGCACTGTTACTATCCTTCCTTGGCCTGCCCGATCCCCAGATTTGTCTCCAATCGATCATATCTGGGATCATTTGAGACGGCGAGTTGGGCAACCCTCGAGTTTGAATGAACTAGAGGCAAGGTTACAGCTAATATGGAACGAAATGTCTCAAGACATCATTCAGAACTTGTATGCCTCAATGCCCGATCGTATCGCATCGTGCATTCGTGCTACAGGGGGTTCAACAGGGTATTAAATCCTCCGTTTTTTTGCCTTTTCCTCTGAAATAAATGATTATATTTCTTTGATTTTCTAATCATTTACGTATATCACTCCGTATGTAAATTTTCGTTTCATTTTGACGACTCCTTCTTGGTTCGCTAATTCTTTTGTCCTTGAGTGTATATATATATATATATAAAAATATAATACTGATGCGCATTGTATTCATACAACAACTAGTCCTAGATGCATATGATACTTAACGTTCCTCCTGAAAAAAGTACATAACCTAATTGAAATGTATGCATTCTACTAATTTAATAATTTTTAGTGAATAACCCTTTATCTGGTCAGAAATATTTGAACTTAATTTTAAATAAAAGTTCTGAAAATATACTAAATCCTTAATTTTTTTTAAAAAAAACATGGATTTCTTAAATCAATGATACGTGTATTAAAAATGCTGAATAATTCTTATAAAAATTAATTTCTCGTCGATTTTTTTTATTGGAATTGCGTCATCGCACAGTGAGTTTCGGGAATACATTTCGTTCAAATAAATCATGATCTAAAATTATACACACGCATACAATAGCCTGAATTTGTAAAATTATACATTTGAAATTATTCACAATTTAATTTTATTTCATTTCTTAATACTTCAAAAACAATATATATAATGCCTCCGAAATTGGAGTTCAGCATAGATTTCTAGAGTAAAATCCGAAAGCTTAATAATCAATTTTGCTAATTCGTTCTATTGTGTTTTAGCGGAGATTCAACATCACAGCTGAATAGCCATTATAGGCAACGTATTCAAATATTTGGTGTCAAAACTTGTTACAAAGGCCTTTTGTCTCAAATAAAATTAACCGAGCGCTTCGTTATTTCAACAAAGAATCACGTTGCATTGTTACTGTTTCTCAAAGAACACGTGTGTATTATCAAGATTATGCACAATAAAGAAAACGATTTCTTCTTATTTTGCTCTTAAACGGTTTTCTTTTCGGTATTAAAATAAAGACCATAGAATATCTCTTAACATGCTTGCAGGAGAAACCAATTAGGCTCTAATCAGTCTTACAGAAAATTTAGACAGGTGTGAATTATCATCTCGGTCACTTTGTGTTTAAGCACAAAAGAAATTAATCAGTTTGTTGTAGACAGTAATGGATCAAATTTACTAAGATATTCATAACTTTCTGAACTTTTCATAACTTTCTGAACCACTTGGTTCACTCTGTTTAATAATTTTACAAGGTTATTTTTATGTAATTCTTATTTATAAATACATATTGGCTATATACGTCAACTAGCTGATACCCACCCGCTTCGCTGGGCAGACTTTAATATTATATTTTGGAACCTATACGTAAAATATCAAGAAAATTTTCATTTTTTAAACAATAATTATAATCTGAATTTAAAATTTTAAGAAATTGATTGCCTGTAATAATGGTTATTCACTACATTCAAACATATGAGAAAAGTATTTAATTGTCAATAGTTTATCAATGAAAATGTAATTTAGTCAGTAAACCTGCCATTGAACAGAATTCCGCATCATCCATGAGGTACTGTGTAGTACGATGTTTACCATTACTCTACATGGCGGGTCCTCAGGAGGCCTAAACTATGTAAAAATTGCCAACATAAAAATAAAAATACATTTTTAGATACTTTTTTTATTTTTAAAACCTATTTAATCAATTTTTTTGTGTGTAATACATTTCTATTGTCATTATTTTGTATGCATGGCAATTTTTGAGAATGACAACTACATTTTTATTTTTTATTATATCAATTTATTTATCTTAAATGTTACATTCGTAATTATTTTATCTTATTCTAATTTTAGAAGTAGTTAAATATAAGAAAACATGAAATAATATGCCTACATTTCCAAAACTTCTCTGTAGACAACATTCTTCGTTCGTTTTTCTGGTTGAAGGATGATTGGATTTTCACGTGAACTAACTCTTGAACATGCCACATAAAATTGACCATGTGAAAAACAGTCACTTTGTAAATCTACACCAGCTAATTTTAAACTCTGCCCTTGTGCTTTATTGATAGTCATCGCAAAGCAAACTCTAACTGGAAACTTCAAACGCTTAAATTCAAAATGATAATCTGTTGGAATTAGTGGTATTCTTGGAATGAATACATTTTCAGCCTCATACTTTCCTATAAAAATAGTCGCTTCCATAACGTTTTTTCTTAGAGTTTTCACTTTGAGTCTGGTGCCGTTACATAATTTAGGAGGATTTAAATTACGCAACAACATTATTCGTGTACCGATCTTTAGATAAAAAATATGAGGCGGTATGCCTGGTGGATTGAGTGTGTACAGAAACTCCACAGGATAATGAACAGTATATTCTATATCTATGACTGTATCTATAGACTCATACTTTATCTGTTCAGTTGTCAGTTTCTCTAGCATAAAATCATTAATTTTATCTGCTGATTAATTTGTTGGAGTCAGACTTGCTCTTTCTTTCAACCACAATAAGCTATTTAATGTGGCATATTCAATATTTGGATATATTCTATCCGTCAAAGTAATCAAATCTCCCACAGTATCACATAGTTTATTCGGATTAGTTATCTTTCCTTCTTGCTCTGTAATATTTAGTCATTTATTTTATTCTATGTCAATCAATAATTCGGAAAACTCTTTCGCGCTCAAGTCGTTTTGAAGAGAGACAATCATATTAACTTTCAAGGATAAGAGTTTTTATATGACGCCATAAAATTGAACATTTCTGAAGACACGACAACCCGTCACACCACTCAATAAACAAAAAATAACAGTTTCAAAATTTTTAAATAAAATGTTACGACAACAGCAAAAATAAAATAAAATTATCAAATATTCAAATTCAAAAGTAAAATAATAAAATATGACATCAATAAATTTAATTTTTGTCTCCTTTGAATATAAACCACAAATATATAAATTTTTAAGTATACCAAAATAAGTATTTTGATAGCTACTTATTTTTTTATCAATGATATGAATAACATACCGTTATTATTCATATGTTAAAAGCCAACTTCCATATCTTCGTAATACTGCGGCGTTTAAATTTACAAATGTAATTTATCAATAATTATTTATAATAAAGTACTTTTCTCACAAATTTAAGACTTACATCTAGGTTCCACAACAATAAAAATTATCGTTTGCTCAGCAAAGCGGGCGGAAATCAGCTAGGGTTACCATAGTATAGCTTTTTAAAATTCACAATGCAAGGTCATTGAAATGCTTCGACTTGGTGGTGGAAGATATTTGGTGATAAATCTCTAAATGTAGGAATTTCGGGGCTCAACATTTACATTATATATGATAAACCTACAATGCATCCTACTCAGCGGATTGTCTTGCGTGTGCGCTACTCCGTAAGAAGTCGCCATTTTAGTATTTTTCAAAATTCCGCTAAGTTTTATTGTAAAATATGCTATCACCAACTGATTTATTTCATTTATTTCTATCGCTCAATATAAAGTCATTTGTTTCTATCGCTAAATATGTACGTTTCCTATTTTCGACATGCACGAAATTTCGCAAAAAGAGCCTCTTTGCCAAAATCTTACGAATCCTCCATCAGCGCCTCAATATTAAATTATTTGGTATTTTTCCATTTCTCACGCGCAAATCTCGCCAAGCAAACTTAATTGGTGATAATACGCAGTATGCGTATAAAAAATATATTCCGTTTGGAGCCAGTCATATCATGTTTGGCATAAGAGTGGATTAATGGATGAAAATTACATTTTGGATAAGAATTCCGTAAAATCCCTTCTTAGTGAGCGTCTACATCGCAAAATGAGTAACTGTACTAAATTTCAAGTCAATCGGTTGTATAGTCCTAGAGATATCGTGATGAGTCAGTCAGTGGTATTTCGCTTGTATATATATATAGATAAACTGTGAGACGAATACTTTGGAGAAAGATATTATTTCGTTTGATTATTAATATCGTAAAAGTATCATATAGGTTTTATGCTAGATAAATAAAATAAATGAGAAATATTTTTGGTTGTCTTTATATTATATAATCATAGAGCTGACCACATGGTCTGTTATTGATTTAAAAAGATGAATGTGATATTTTATTATTTTTAAGTAAGCCTACTTTTCAGTTTTAATTCTAATTTAATTTTTCATTTTTTTTTTTTCAAAATAAGTTAGCCTTTTGTATGTTATCTTCGCGGAAACTTATTATTGATTAATTCAGAGGTATATTTGCTTTGATTTGTGAGTTTTTTTTTAAATTAAACATCTCTCTCTGTTAGAGGAAAGGATATAATGGAATCAAACCTATAATTGAAAGAATAATTAATTCATTGTGTATCCCTCCAATGTTGTTATTATTTATAATGAACAGCCGGGATGGTTTCAGGAACATTATTATTTAATACTTGACTCGTTCCACAACACAAAGCAGGATACAAGACATATATATGAAACACAAATTCACGAACATCATTCCATCATTCTGCTAAAGAGGTATTTCGCCTTCCATCGAGCTTGCGCTTATTGTGCTTGCGCTTCTAAGCAAAAAGAACATGTGGCGCCATCTGGCTACCATCTAATAGTGCATGGAAGGTAGCGTTAAATTATGGTGTTACAATTGTTCTTTTCATTAAAAATACTGTTGTTTATTTGTAAGCAATATATATCTTTGGAATATTACTCTTCCTATACTGCAGTACTATGTTAGCCATCAATAGATTGCTAATTCAAATTAGAAATATTCTGCAATTTAGGATTAATGTTAAGACACCAAACAAATGTTAAAATGCTACACTAAATAGAAATTTTAGGAAGTAGAATTAAGGATAAAATATAACACATATTGTGTTTAAATATTTATGCCAATGAAACTTATTCTTTGAATAATAAAATATAAAGCTGAGAAATACTTGTTACAACCAGATAAAAAGACGCTTAAATATAAACAAATATCTGAAGCTTGCCTTAAAAAATAAAGCTAATATTCTAAAATGATTCATTGGCTGATTTTGATAGTTGACTTAAACATACCAATTTCTATAGAAAGTGGAACAGTTGTAAGATTTTTTGACCATTGTTAATCAAACGTATTTGAATTATTTTCCTCTATTCTGAAAGCTGGCTGAATGTTATTTCTTATCAACATGTAGAACATTCGAATGCTATTTTTTGTCGTACATTCACTATGATGCTTAAATTATGTTTCGGAGCATACCGGTTGAACATTTAAATGTTTTTCTGAATAAAAGTAATTCTTATAGATTTGGGAATGGGATTGAATATCCAGCTTGTCTATCCTGTGGTTTAGTTTAAAAAAGTAAAGAATTATTAAATATTGCTTGGTAAATTATCAAAATTTGGGCAACGTTTAAATATATCCAACTATTTTCCCCCCTTTGTACATAACATATTAAGGTTGCTTAACACTGAAGAGGAGAAATATGTGTTTGAATTATAACTGTTAGAATATGGATATATTATTAATATTTTATATCATTTTACCAATAAATTATTAATTATAATTTGCATTACATGCATATCTTGCTGGGACTTTATAATACGTCATACATTCTGTCTGGAGTTTAAAGTAGGTTTCAGAACACAATAGTTGAACACGTGTTTTTTTAGCAAAGTTAGTTCAATAGGTTTTGAGAGTATTGTTATTTACATTGGTTGTAAAATCCTATTTAGCTGTCGTATAGTTACACCAAAGAATTGAAAATTATTTTGTATGGACGGGGTAACTTATCATTTTCTGGGTGCCATTTATATGTATCGATGACTTTTCTCGTGTTACATATTAATATTTAGATTTCTGAAGATTGAAGGGAATATATATATATATATATATATATATGAAAACATTATTGCTGAATAAGAAATAACTATTGATGCTTTATAGAATTTCATAAGTAAAATATTATTTTATTTTTTTCTTTTCAGATACTTTGATTCATCATGGCCAAGCATCACTCCTCTATTGCGTTAGCAAGGCTTAACTTCTCCATACCAATATGAGTCAATATCCTTCTTCATTCACGTTAAAGTAGACTATAATCCAACTTTAGATATGAAAGTAATATATCTCTGACTAAAAATGTACTTTTTCCGTATTTAAAATTATTTCCTGTTTATTGGTGAATGACAAATTAGAATAACGATTATAACGCTATTTCTCCAATCATTGTAAATCTGATTGATAAAGCAAAAACAGTTTTGTTTGCATTAGTCAAGAAGAAGAATCTTGATCTGCCAGTACTACTTGAAAGAACATCTGTCATCACTAAAAGAGAAATAATTACATGAACTATCTCTAATTGCAAGTCATATTTTACTTTATCAAAATGTATTGGTATACATAACTCTATCATATTAATGGCTCAATACTTCTTAGGTATTTTAACAATATCAGAAAGGAGTTGATTAGAGCCTGTGTCATTGTAAGTATCATTAATACACAGCTAATAACTAAATTACTGATCAAAATTTCCAACGGACATTTTAAAGCCTGCATAAATATTAAGTGCTACTCTGTGAGACAGAAGTAGTATTAGTATAAATTTGCACTATACATCTTGATATATAACCAATTACAAAATTTCTTAATTTATGGCATATAACGATACAATTATGTATGACACAATAGTCCCAGAAGGGAATTGCACAATATTTGAAACAGTTCTGTGCAACAACACAAATTGCCCAATTGTAAGCAATGACTACAATTGTTCCAATTCAAATTGGTCAGCTGTTGTCATTCCTTCCGTTATGTCATCGGATCCGGATCCTTCACTTGAAGAATTTCAATTACACAGTCGATTCTGGATTCAGAGAGTACTAGTGCCAATTATAATGATCATTGGTGTGATAGGTAACACGATCACAATCTTTATCATGACTCAAAGGCGCATGAGAAGTTCTACAAATTGGTATTTGGCAGCTTTAGCCATTTTCGACATGAGTTACCTAATATTTTCATTTCTACTATCGTTTCAACACTACCCTCATATTCACGACGCACAATTCTATCTCTATTGGAGGTTTTGGCCATACATGCTAACTATTACTGATGCCTCTAGCAACAGCTCAATTTGGATCACAGTAACGTTCACCATAGAACGTTACATTGCAGTTTGTCATCCAATGAAAGGTAAGGTTATTTGTACAGAATCAAGAGCTAAGAAAATGATCATAATTGTTTTCTTATTATGTTTCTTCATCACTTTGCCAACTGCCTTTGAGTGGATTATCTTGGAAAAAGTAGATCCAGTCACTAATGCTACTCAAATACAGGTCGACTATTCTGATTTGGGTAACAATCCAGTCTACGTAACCGTATACTATTGGGTAATATCAGTTCTATTCGTCTTCATTCCTTTACTCTTACTGGCATTTTTCAACGCTTTTCTCATCAAGTCAGTTCACTCTTCCAAAAGCAGACGCAAGACGATGACTAGAAGACGGGATACAGGTGACCAGTCAACTCAGGAAAGCAAAATCACTGTAATGCTAATCGCTGTTGTGATTTTGTTCCTAGTATGTCAGTTACCAACAGCTGTGATTCTTCTCTACAAGGCATTCCATCACGTAGAACATGGATCCAATGAAGACCTACTACTTAGAGGATTGGGAAACATCTTCAACTTTTTAGTTGCTGTCAACGCAGCTGGGAACTTTGTGCTATACTGTCTCCTAAGTCAAAAATATCGAAGGACTTTCCTTCTTATATTCTGCCCTTGCCTGAAAGGTAAAATTACGAGATTGCATTCGGTGTATCAAAACACGGTTTACTCTACCATGGATAATGAAAGTCCTGCTGCATCGAGAAAATACAGCGTTCGTGCTCCAAAGATGTCAAACGTAGCAAGAGATAGTTCAATCTCAATGCTTAACCAAGCAAACTTCGGAAACCAACAGCAGCAAAAGTCAGCATCTTCCACAAGGCAACAACAGCTAAGTTTTTCGAAAAAAGTAGCTGTTTTTTCAGATGATAATGAATCTCCAGAAGATGCTCATTACTGTCGGTTGCTCAGAGGATTTAGGTGGCATTGGAAAAGACCTAAAATTGCCACTGGACCAAACAAGGAGGAAAGAACAGGACAATTTATTCCCTTGAAATCTCCAAGCAAATGTTCGAACTTTAGCCCAAGTACTTTTTCTGGAACTTCTTCTGAATGAGTAAAATTCCATACGAGCACAGTTTAAAGTCAAATTATAAATGAATCAAGGAGATAGAAGACTAAAGGGGAGAAGTATTTATACAAATAACGGTTAGTAGCAAATCTATGTTTTACAAGCAATTTTTGTTACAATTGGGATGAAAATCTACATTTTGATTGGAGTGCGTAATAGAGAAAATCGATCATACCGATGAATACGAAATCGACTCCTTTACGATTTAACAAAGGAGTAAACAAAAGTATCTTTCATTCTCAATTAAATTAAATTTAGTATTTTTAAGGTTGTAGCATTTAAAAGCAGTGACATTCCAAAGGCTAAAATATATTGTTTTTATATCTTTTGAAAATTTATAATAAATAAAATGTGGTGCTAAACACCTTCAGCTTAGAAGTCAAGTAGGACATATGTATCATTATTTATATGTTTTATTGCATGAAATGCATTCATTTTTTACTGCTAACAAATGTTGCTAAATTTTAAAGTTTGATTGTCAAAACTCGATTGAAAATAAATTTATTCAGAATTTTCCTCATTAATTTTTTTTTTACTATTTCCTTGTATTTAATTACATCACAAGTAACTTAATAATTATACATATATAAGTATGATATAATTTTCTTCAAATTTTAATAATTAGGAATATTAATTTGGAAATTAAAAATTTGAAAAATTTAAAATTAATTCGATTACTTTAGTAGCTTCAAAATTTTATTAATGTTTGCTTAAAAATATATTATATTACATTTTATTTTTCGGATATTATTAGACTTCTACAATTTAAAATTTCTAAAAAAATTCCGGAATTTAATCTCATTCATTCTCATTAATTTATATTTATGTTTCAAAATGATTATTTTCATTTAAATCAAATAAATAGGTTTCAGATAAGAGACTTATAAAATCTGTTATGGATATGTAGTATAAGCCATAGCATACTATAAACACATTTTATATGTATGTTGCCCATCACATTAGTTCAACTTATGTGTGATTATCTTCTAATGGATGTTAAATGTTAAATGTTATTTACTTATTTTGTTGTATAACTATATAGATAATCATGTATTTGATTTATGTGCCAAAGACTGTACAAGTCAAAATTTGTTAAATAACTCAAAATTTTATTTATAGTACATATATTTTTTATAGTTTATAGCTTTTATTATTGTGAATTGTGTTCAATATAAAAAATATTTTTCTTTTCCAAATGTATATAAATGAAACCCATGATTTCAGTTTCCAATCAATCACTTATGTTGCTGTATTATTCAATGCTTCTAAAAGTGTATTGCTTGTCATTCAGAATATGTAATAGAGTGATTTCTTTCACACCATGTTGTATCTTTAAATGTTAATTATGCACGGCAATGATTGTCACTTATTTCATGATGTTAATATATTTGTGTGTATGACAGATTCAAGATTTTAATATATCTAGATGTGGATTTTTGATGTTATATTGTAAAATATAGGCCTAAATATTTGTATACGGAATTGGCAATGAACCATTGCTATTATTTATAATTTAAAAAATTATTTTATTTTTATTATATTGAGAAGTTATATTGTTTTCCTTGTAAAGTTATGCCTACCTATACTTGACTTAATAATGAGATGTGCTATGCTATTGATATCTTCATTATAAATTACTCATAGAAGTAATTTATAATCGAGTTATGAAAAAATTATATTGGATTACATATACATACATTTTTATACAAAATGCATCTAGTTATAAAAGTAATTTTAATGTTATTAGAAGAGGTATTAATTTATTTGATATTTTTATAACATTTAACTGCTGTATGGCTGAGAAAATTTTATAGGCTCTTTCTGAAAGACCATCGCAGTATATTTCAAACTTTAATTAAGTTTCAATAATTTCATATCACTACATTGAAGACATTTTGATTAGTTTTAAATAGAGAAGTGCATCATTTCCTAAGAATTGGAATATTATTGTAAAATGCATGTATATTCCATTTAAATTCAAATTAACATGATGTTGAGAAAGTAAAATTCATCTGAGAAAATCTGAAGGAAGGGAAAACATCAAAATATAAACTGAAAATTTCATTAGAACTTATAATCATTTTCAATCCTATTTTATGTAAAATTTGATGTTTCCAGGGTTACAGTTATTGTTCCAGAACACTGCTGGTTTCTCAGAATTGAGCTAGGATATGTTTTTATTTGAAATTTATTTTTACGTGACCTATTATTTTAAATTAATCATTATATGAAATAATTTTATGTATTAGTGACAAAAATATGAACACAGTTTGTTAAGAATATGATTAACAATAGAATTTTAGTTTTTAATCTATTTTTAATTTTCCATTCAACTTTAAATTGTACTCATTTAAGAAAAATGCGTATTTTCGGCACAGTGCTCACACGTTAATATTACAGTAGCTTTGTATTTAATTCTATTTATATAAACGAAGCACGTAATTATTATAAGCACTTATTTATCAATATTAAAAAGTCATTTTAATCGATGTTTATGTTGCTCATTTCTTGGAAAATTAGAATAAGAGGAGAAGAAATAAACTGTACTGAAGTCAATACATATTGTTCGATACCAGAATTTTTTTGCGAGTATAATAAGAGTATTGTTTTAAGAATATTCTTCTAACTGAAGTTTTTTTTTTATTAATTAGTATTATCTATTTCAAACTGATGACCTATGATGAACTTTACAAACAATAAACACTCTCGCTGAGTGCTTAAAGCTCCCGTCTACCCGCCATTTTGATTTCATCAGCTTAATGTTAATCCTATGGAATTTGGACTTGAATTCTCCCATCTATATTATTATTTAATCTATTTGAGTGCAATAAAGTGCATCTGAAAGAGCA
>BMAW01108029.1:0-10744 GCA_019974015.1 Nephila pilipes | reverse complement strand
ATGTTGCAAGTAAATTTTTAAAGTGGTTTAATGAAATTCAAATTTTGAAATATATAACTATTCCACGTTACATGAAAATTGATTCTCTCTGAATTGCATGTATTTGTAGATGCAAGCAGGGTCATATGCGGGATGCGAAAGCAATACGTAAATCAAACGAAGTATGCCACCGAACAACTTTTGTCGCCAACGGGAAGTTACTCTAAAGTACATTCCAACCGATCCTTTAATAGCAATTTGGGGAGCAATGTAGACGGCGTCAACATCCCAATGGGATCGAAAACCCTCTGCACCACGGACAAAACTAATCGCTTTGTGATTTTCGTTTCGCACGTTAAGGTATCTAAATTCGTGCAACATTTCAAATTATCATTATCCAAGTCCCAGATGATACCCAAAATAAAAGTATCGCCTGAGTGCTTATCAATACTTCTACTAGCCACATTGCTCTCAAAATTACGTAAATTGAAACATCTTTCTGACATAATTAATTTAGTCTGATCAATAAATCTCTCTATTTCATCAGCATTGAAAACACCAGCTACACAATTATCTACATAAAAGGAAGATTTTAATTTTTGTGCAACTTCTTTAAATTCAGGACTGCAGTTTTCCAAAAGATGCATAATAGACGCATTCAATAAGTAAGGACTGGAAGACACTCCAAATACAACGCGACAATGCCTGTAAACTAATTGGTTTTCATTGCATGGGAAAAAAAATCTGAGATAGTCTCTATCCTTAGGTGCAACAGATAGCATCAAAAAAGCCTTCTCAATATCGGCCACTATTCCGATAGGATAGTTTCTGAAACGATCTAAAATGTCCGGTATGAGCTCAATAAGGCTTACACCTTTACATAAACAATCATTTAACGAAGGTTTTCCCTTTTCACACGCGGAAGCGTCAAATACAGGTCGTATTTTGTAAGTCGCACTACCTAATTTAATCACAGGCCTATGAGGCAAATAATGACTATCATTGTTCAATTCTGCTTCCGGCACTCGTTCAATTATATTCAAATTTTCCCATTCCCTAAATACCTTTTTATAATCATCAAAAAATTTACCGTTTTTTAAGTTATTCGTCATTCGTAAATGCATCTTCCACGTTAGCTCTTTGTTTCTGGGCAAATTCGTAGTATTACATTTCCATGGGAGCGTAACTTCAAATCTCCCATCGGGAAAAATTTTATTCTTAAAATCGGTTAAATCAAAATTGTCTTTCGCGTTTTCATTAAGGAAGGGATCAGTTATTCCTAAAACATCTAGTTCCCATAATTCTTTAACACTAACATTCCTCACATGCAACGACGATGTCGTTAACATAGTATTTTTAACATTCGAATTTAATTTTCCGATTACTGTCCATCCTAGTTTAGTTTCAATAGCCGTTAATCCAGAATCTAACTCAATTAAATTCCCAGTTAATAATTTACCAATATTATCAGCCCCAATCAATAGCCCTATTTCGGTTTCTTTGCAACTCGGATCCGATAAAATAATTCCTTTATTTTTCAACTCATTTAGAATACGCTTATCCTCCATCTTAGAAATAAATCCACATATTTTCTTTTCCGAAAGCACTTCAAAACTACATACATAAGAGCGCTCTAAATCGCTCACCTCAATAGAGAACACCCTGTGATGTTTAGGTTTCGTTTCATTCCCCCCGAAGAGAGAATGAATTATAGTTTCCTCTCTGAGCGGAGTGACCTTCAAACTATTCATAACGCTCTCGCTGATATAGCTATTTTCACAAGCGGAATCAATGAGAACTCGAATTCTTTTTTCCCGACCTTTGACCCGTATGAAAACGCAGAGAGTTTGAAAATAAATACTTTCGTTTCTGTTGCTATTAGATAGAGAATTCTCAGTTTTTACGGAACACCTTTGATCACAATTTTTATCCAATTTAGGGCACATAATTTCAAAATGAGAATAGTTACATTTAGAACAATTAATATTGTTTCTAACTTCACGTTTTTTACTCAAATGACCTGTTTTAAAACATATAAAACAAGCACCTTTTCTTAATAATAATTGTCGTTTTGCAATCATAGACATTTTTCTAGCAGTATAACATTTTTCACTTGGATGAAATTTATCACAAAAAATACAATTGTTACTCTTCTTACCTGCAGAATTTTCGGAGCTTACCAGGACTGATGCAGTCATTAAATCATTATTAATTAATTTCAGTTGGGGGATCCTTCTTTCGAATATTAGTTCCGAACCCAGATTTGGCCAGCTGTACCATCTCGTCCCCTTGGACTTCTAGGCGAAGGAAAGTCATTAAATGTTCTAAAGAACGCGATCCTTTGGCGTCCGTTTCACTGCTACGTTTTCTTTCCCAAGCCATCAGGGTTTCCTCAGGTAAACAGGATTCCACTAAAGGCATTAAAAACTCTCCATACTTCTCTTGGGTTCGTCCGAGACTCTCTAATGACCGCAATTTACCTTCGAGTTCGTCGTACAAGGAGGGAAAATCCGTTTTCGTTCTGCCAGCAATAGCATTCTTCATAACTAAACTCAAAAGTTCTCGAACGTAAATCTGTACGAGCAAGTCCTCACGGCCATATCTCTCCTTTAGTTGTTGAATGGCCTTAGGATAGTTATCCGCCGTGGCAGGAAAACTTAAAACTAATCTTTCTGCTTTCGATTTCGGTTCAACAGACTGCAATAAGTATTGCATCTTATCTTCATCTGCAATACTTCTATCATTATGAATTTTCTGGAATTGACTCCAGAAAGCCAAAAAGTCTTTAGCTTCGCCGCTAAATTTCTTCAATTCAATTTTAGGCAATTTGAAACTTCGCTTTTCAGTTTCGGTAGGAATAGCAGCTTCTTGTGATTTCGAATCCACTCGGGAACAAATTTCGATATATCGGTCACGATAGCATTCCGCTTCTTCCACATCAATCAAATAGAGCTGCTCGGCTTCTTCCGTATTCAAGAATTGTGCGGAAACTTGATTCTGACAAGAGTCGAGTCTTTCGAATTTATCTATAATTTGCACCTTCAAAATCGACAGTAAATTCAAATCTATCGGTTCTTTCAATAAGTTCAGTTTCAATCTTTTTAAAGCTAAGAGAAAATGCTGTCCTCAGCCCTTTCCTTTGGGCCTTCAAAGCATTCAGATCCATTATACAGTTCAGAGAATTCAAAATTCAGGTCCAGTAGTTCAGTTTCGTTTTCAAATCACCTCCAAATCAGCAACCATCCCGCCGAGGGTACCACAAATATCCACTCTGAATTCCGCGAGCTGCATCTACCCGATGCTGTTGGAAATAATTCAGACTTCAACTAGTAAAGTAAATCATATTTATTCAGAGCAACCACCGAGCACACCCTCGCCATCGCTTCATTCTATTTACAAGTCTATAAAATGACGTCACGCAGTAACGTCACAGTTACAGTTATAGACGTGGTGGCATGCAGCGCCACTCACTTACAAAAAACACTCTTCTTCACAACACTAGGAGTATCAGAATACTAGAATTTCAATCTGATCCAACTAAGTAGATTATAAAAGATTTGATTCCAGACCAAAATAGTACACTGTTACATTTTCCATAGCATAATATATTTCAGATGCACTCCAACCCAAAAAATCTGCATTAGAGTAGATTTGCAAAACCTGATTGCTTTAAATGTCATGCAAAAGACATACACGATAATTAACACTATTTTCTACTAATTGTTGAACTGAGAATATTTCATTTCAAATTTGTCTATGCCACCAAATTCAGTGAAGAATACGTACATGCTATATACCCAAATGAGCTCCGAGAGCGTAAATATCTTAGAATTATGTGCATTGCTACAACCGAAACAAACAAAATGAAAGTAAATACTTTCTTCTGTAGCCATTGCCTGATTTCATAACGATATTGGATACTTCTCATGATGGGATCCTTTAGATATATATTTTTTCTTTATTTGAAACTTTACGGTTCTTTGGCGCAAATTAAAACACAAAGCCTCTGAACAAAAAATAAAGAGATAAAAATGATAATTCCACTCGTGACTTTAATCCGTATTTGAAAACAACAGGGAGATAGACTTGGTCAGCCTTTCAATGGAATGACGTTGTTTTACATTGATCGAATAAAATAAATTCTTGAATATTATTGACAAATTCTTTTCGGTACGTTATTCGTGAGAAATCTGATACATTTTTTTTTTAAAGTTTTTGAAAAAGGTACAATCCACAAGGAAATTCTCATTTCTAACTATCGACAGCCTTATTATCTAGCTTTCTCGGCAGCGCGCTTGTATTCTGGATCTCTTCAACATCTAGTTTAGTATCAAGTTCTTTAATTGCCTACGAAATTATTAATATTTTTTTTCCTTCAGAATTCACTTTCTATATGTCCTCGGAATCATGAGCTGTGAGGAGAAGGAGGTCTATTTCTCAACCCCACTAATTAACTTTTTCGCGGAGATTCAAAATCGAGTTAAAGCTGTTATGATTAAGTTAAGCGAAATTTGATTTCCATTCCTATACGATTTAGTAAAAAGAGGAATCGTAAATTATACAGTGATTTAAAATGATCTTTTAGAAATAAAAGTTGCTCAATTCTACTAAAATCTTTGAAAAAATGTATAGTGTTTGGACCTAGTCCCTGTCTGATTACACATCAGTAGGGCCTCAGAGGCTTACCTTCTTCAGATTGGATCGGGGATCATGGCGACGAGGCTCCTTAGCGAACTTTTTCTACCCCACGGGGTTTAGTGTCCGTGGAAAACACGGGTGACGCTCCCCCGGGATAGCCCAGGGATCCTTCTCTACGTTCGAACTTCTTTTTCTGTCAACAAGTTTTTATCTCCCCACCCACACCATTTTTTTAAAACGTCTGGACTGCAGTAGCACCTTATTTCGTGCACCACAGACATATTTGGCTCTTGCACCATTACATCACTTTTGAATCAGTAGTTGGCGAATCAGTCCGTAGCAGTAGTTACGGATGCTCGCTTAGAGGGTTCAGATTCTGACTGTTACCTGTGGCTTGGAATTGTGAAAGCTGCTGAGCCATCTATGGAACCGAGTCTCCAAAATCTCAGCGGTGTGGAAGTTTGGAGAATCGGGTCTCGTCAATTTAGAATTGAAAGAAATCAGCTTTTACGAAAGACTCGCTCGTTTTCATGGGAAGAAAAGAAAGAGATGACAGGCATTTGATCCTATTTATTTCAGAATACGTGTTTTAAAAATTGGAGAATGCACAATATTACCAAATATTAATCTTGAAAACTAGAGTAGACTATCTTTATTTTCAAATATAGACGTACTTTTGAAAACAAGATATAGTCAGTACCTTTCCTATTATTATGAGGCGGACTTTTAAATTTCAGTGTGAAATGAAAATGTTTTTCTGCTGTGCACTTTGTTCAACACAAATACAAATTGAAGCTGAAATACAGGAGGTAGGTCATGCAAAAAGGTGCTTTGGCTGAGAAGATTAATATTCTAAACCAAAATTAAGTCCTCAAGCACCCATTCCTGAAGGCGAACATCATGATACAGATATAACTATGCCATTTTATGTCGAAAGCTCGCAAAAATTCAAGTAAAACTCCTCGCTTCACAAGACGTGATGAAAGCTGCTTGCCAAATTTAATCGTTAAAAGTATTTGAAACAAAGCAATTCATACCCCTGAGGTCTAAAATAATTCAGTTTTATCGTAACATTTTACAATATAACATGAAAAAGAGGTTTTTGTTTTTATCCTGAAAAAGTCCTCTGTACGGACACAAGTTTCACTGCACTTTGGTTTCAATCGAAAGGTTCATCATCTAATGACAAATATGAAATTTGTCTCTAGTGTTTAGTTAATATTTCATTAATGTTTCTATATAGCATGTAGATTTTTAAAACTAAAGTTGTGTTTATTTTAGCTTCTTCAGCGCATCCATTGTGAGAAAACATTCTAGTGAGAAGAGCTTTCCAAATATTAAGTGAATCCTTCCTGTTTGTTTTTTACTGAAAGTGTATGCATTATCCCCAACTGGTTAATCTGTATTCTGTTTGTAGTAATTCAATCAAACAAGCAACAACAAAAAGAAGTCAGTAATTAGATTTTATTTCAACAAACTTTTTTGAACCTACATGCTTACCTTATTATGATATGTTACACAATTTAACATTCTTGCTTGCGTCAGATTACACTTGCATTCCAAATAAATAAGTGACAAGGAATTTCGGCATTAGAAGATGCAGCAACTGCGTGTGCAAGAGCCCAATGTACTGTTCTCTTCAAAAGCTAGGGGGAAAAAATTAACAAATAATTATTAATTCATACACAAAATATTATTCCAAACTAGACATCCCTAAAGCTTCAAATTTTTTCGAACACGAGAAAACATTTCTTTGAAAAGCAAACTGCAATATACATCAAATGATTTAGATTTTATATCAGGGCCTTGATCTTATGTGATATCACATAACACTCCAGTCGGGAATCCATGCTTATGGGACAGAGGGAAACTTGAATGTTTTGCAATATTCTGAACAAGAAATCAGACCATCATTCATGCACCATTTTTCTAATAGCAACTAGTGCATACCCTTTAAGCAAGGAGGGGAGAAAAATATGCGACTTTAAATAAACAACACACTTAATGACAAAGGTACACCTAAACATCAATGTGTTGGTGCCACTTCTACATTGACTGGTAACTATGGTTCAAGATAAGGGGGAAAGAAGAGACTTATTATAACAAAACAAATTATCAATCATGCATCTATGAGTTTGTATGATTGGACGGCACAGAGTTAAATTATTAAAGCTATTAAAATAAATTAATGTGTGGCTTAATAGAAACAACATGCTATGCATGATTTCAGAAGCATCCAAATATGAGGCTGTATATGGAATGTTGGTAATTTGTTGAATTGTTTCTTTGAAAAATAAGATACATTTTTGCAGTCATACTCTTCTCCACAATAGTTTCATCATCTAGATGTTCTTGGTTCTTTCAAATATTTAGTAATCTTGAAATATTTACAAAAATATATTTGCAGCACAAATTCATCATGTATGAATGCAGAGAAAAAAATTTGCAAAACAAAGGAATGTTGTTTAACTCGAAGGAAATATTTTTTGTTTTGAAATTGAAAACCACAAAATATCCTAAAATTCCTGGATCGAATTCACACAAAATAATATCAAATGATTCATAAAAGCTATGAATAATTCAATGAAACATATCCAGCTTACAATATATAAATAGTAATAATTATATTTTCCATACAAGTATTTAGAATTAACAAAGAAGAATTACTGAGATGACTAAAAAAGTTTCAGAATTAATTCAAAGCAAAATTTCCTAGATCTTGTTAGCTCTAAAACCAAAAAAAAAAGTAAACCAGTTGCTTCGAGTGGAAAGATGTTTTTAAATGGAGAACTAAAATAGATCAATCAGCTGCTAGCATTATTTGCATACATAAAAATATAGTGTTATTCAAAGAGCTATTTAATAAAAAATTGTTTACTATTAAAGAAGAATACTTAGCATGGTTATTTATATATACAGGATGTATAAAATTGAAAGAGTGCACAGTTTACAAAACTAAATAGCATCAGAAATTAAAATTCTAAGATATGTATTATAGAGGGAATCTGGGAGTAATTGAACCAATAGAAGTCAAATTACATTGATTGAACAGCATTGTTTTGGAAAATGATATGTTTCTCTGATTCATATATTCTTCAAGGTAACAATATTTTTTTCTTCTAAAATGCATATGTAATTAAAATATGTAAGGTGGTAAACTTCAATTTTCTCATGGAGTATCTTTCTTTTCTTGCCTGCAGCCCATATTTAATCTTCAAGAGGATTACAAAAAGCAGTACATCTTTCAAAAATTGAAATAATAAAAACAAATTTTCAATTACATCAACAAAATAAAATTAGGTTGACTAGTTTTCTTTAACTATAACTTTACTTCTCCACTTTCAAAAATATTCTCCACACTTCTTTTCCCTGTGTGAATGTACTTAATGATGAAATGGAGAGGAAAAGAGAGATCAAAGTACATATTTCTGTAGAATCTTACAAAGATCCAAGCTTGCTCTCCATATATTTCGTTGCAAAGAGGTATTCCTTTGCACAGAAAGAGGAAATTACATATTTACTAATAATTATTTCTCTTTCCTACAGGTAAATTTAACACAACCCAAACTTGCATACCTTCTGTTGTTTGTGGCAACATTTTCACTTTTGAATTCCTTCTGCTTATAACCCCATTTAAACCAACTAAAATTAGAACCGCAACCTAAACAGAACACAGATTTCCTTTCCTAATATTTTTCTATCCCTTATACAGGTCCTCTTGGAAATAATTCATACAGACTTCATTTTATTATAAGTTCTTTTGAGAAAAATCTTTCTCACTCAGTAATTTGAATAGAATATCATTAGACATATTACGAAAATTCTTTTCGTAGTTATAAACCTTAAACAGAGATTAAAAATCCCTATTGCTACACGCAGTAATGGACATACTGTTATTAAAGAACAATCAGCAATCTTTCACACATCAAATTTCCTGGAAACACATATTTTTAAACAATCACATTTGTCCATTTACTAATTGCTAATAGCTTTTCAATCCAAAGACACATCTTTAAAGCATGTGTTCAGTGTGCTTTCAAATAGTTCCCAGTTAATACACGTCCAAATTAACTTGAAAACTGGCAGGAAAGGATAAAAAAAAATGCTTTACACTAACAGTCTAAATCATGTACTGATGCTACATACATTATTATTTGCTTATAAAAAACAGATGGATCGGAATTAATGGGATAACATACTCTTCTTATAATTTCCCATATACATAACAAACATTTCACAAACTAATTGAATGCATACAAACACAGTTTTGATACACCACAGAATGAAAGATAAATACATAAACAGGAAAATGCAGTGAATCATTTGCTTCTTACTCTCCACATGATGTAAGTTAACAACTTTTAAAGTTAATCAATGGACTTTTCCTCCTAAAAATATTTTCCATTGCCTTTTTCCTTTCACTTTTTAACAAATTGATTAAATATACTAAAAATGCAATCATAACCTAAAGCACAGTCCAGAGAAATGGACAGCAGTAACAATTCTACATTGAAATACAATTGTATTCAATTTCATATTTTACTACAGTATTAATTCAAGTAACAGTAAGTTCATGAAAAGTGTAGATCAAATGAAGAATAGCAAGTGAGAAATTCAAAATGTGTTTCACATCCAGTAAAAGAACATGAAATAAAGCCCAACAAAACGGTTCCATTATTCCTTTCATTACAAGACAGAATCATACTTGGATGTGCTCCGAGTGAAAGATATATAATTCCATTCACCAGTAGAAAGTAAATACAATTAAATGTTTTTATTTTATTAATTTTGAAAAACTGTAGTTTAAAAAAAAGTTCTCACAGGTTATCAGTTTACAAAGACATTTTAATGGACATGCTATACCTTCTAATAATTAATGTAACAATAAATTTTAGAATAATTTGCAGTATATAAAACGAAATTAATCATTTGAAACACGACTGAAAATATAAATAAATGGGATTCATAAAATGCTAAATAAAACTAACAAAGATGTTATGTTTAGAACAATTCCCTATATAATCATATTAACGGAACCAATCTATCAAATTCCGCAAAAAATATGAAAATGAAATTTATCAAAGTTTCATCCATAACTGTTTTGAAATCCATCGTGTTCAAATATTTTCATTTAAAATTAAAAAAAATCCCCAACCCTCTATATTTAAAAGAACAGATTGGGAGTTACAATGAAAATGATCTCAGAGTCTATTTCTTTTTTTTAAAAACTGAATAATTAATTCAACATACTTCAGGTTAATCTCACTTAATTTCCTCTCCAATACTGACTTGGACATTTAGTGAATTCATATCACATAATATAGAAGCAATGGATTTGGTTTTAGAAATTTCTTTCAAACATAGTTATTAAACTCTATGTTGATTGAAATAATTAGATTTGCATGACAGAACACGAATATCGATTATTTTGAACATACATGTTTTACCCATAAGTCTAATGTTACCCATCTTAAGGATCAAAATAACTCTAAAAAAATTTTTTTTTTTAAAAAACCAACTTAATATTTAGGATCTAATTCATCAACAAAATTAAAGTCAATTTAATAATATTCCAAGGAAACAAAACATTTTTTTTTTTTCTTTTTCAGAAATAATCGTAGTTGGTAGCGTCTAAAATTATTATTCACAAAGATGTTCCATGAGAGACCAAGAGTTTTGTGAATGCAAGTTCTGTTTATTGACTCACATTGCATTACTTAAAGATCTTATCTTCTAATTGCTACTACAAACATTAACCTTACCAGAAATACTAAGATTATTTACAATTCTGTACAGTATCCAGTTTTATTAAGAAATGTAAAAATATTTTCAGACATAAAATTTTGGTCTTGAAGAGGAAATTTAGGAATAAGAGCCTATATTATGATTTCAATTACTGAAGATTATTTGCTTTAAACTAATTTTTTCCACATGATATGAAAGTTGCTGCCCAATAAAAGGACAAATTTCTTCAGTTCTATTTCAGTACAAAACCAAACATTAAAAAAAGTCGATTATATATTTACATGCACTCAAACAAATGACACATTTCGCAATACATTTACACATGCCACACAAAACCTCCCTTTGTAGTTGTTCTACATAATAATTATAGCATATCCTAATA
>BMAW01108027.1:28330-41720 GCA_019974015.1 Nephila pilipes | reverse complement strand
GTGCTAGAATATGCCGTACGCAATGTCAGACAATTCTCAGAAAAATTTAAGACTGTTTTGAACATAATAAAAAGGAAAAGAATTTTAAAATAAATTATAATAATTTGTAAAAAAATTTGCATATAACAAAAACAAACAAAAAAATATTCAAACTCACAAAGAACATTGTCATATATTTAAAGTTAATTAAGTACAACTTGCATTATTTTTTTTTATCTTGCCGTAGACTTGACAAGTTTAAATTGTATGAATACATAAGGAATTACTATAAAATTTCCAATGACACATAAATATCATTAACAAAAAAATTTAATTCATAGTAGAATAAACAATACTAAAACACGAAAGGAAACTTTATATATATATTTCAAGTTTGCTTCAAAATAAATTTCCTTACCTAAGGAAATATACTGTCTAATTGAAAAGGAAAAATGTAATAGTTATTATTTTATTTGAATTTGCCATAGGGTAAATCAGTGACAGATAAAATTACAATAAAAGTAAAAATCGCAAAAGCAAGTATTCTCGCTGAGGTTTTATAAAATGCAAGAACAAATAATTAAATCATTTCTTCCAATAATTATTAAAGTGAAATTATAATATACTATTAACTAAATGAACTTAAAAAATATTTAAATAAATGTTAATTTCAATTGTAATGCTAGTTATTTTCTGACTTTGAAATTAAGTATTCTAGTAAAATTCTGATTAAGTAGTGCAAATCGATCACACGTTCAACACTGTTGTCATAGAGTGCTTAGAATGAGTCTTTTGGAAAATCTAAAGTCTGAAGGGAAAAAATGTAAAGGAATTTTTATATTTGCAGAGCTTTATTTAAAAACATATCGGAAAATATAAGTAAAATGTTTTTTATGCAGAATATTCGTCTGTTTCCATTCTTCATGAAATTAAGATACTCATTTTTCAACAAATCTTTTTGTGGTAAAGTAATATGTATATATATATTTTTTTACCAAAACGATAACGATCTGAGAAATATTGTAAAAATGTAAGAATTCAAACTCTTCACGAAGATTCTTCTGCAAATGAAATGTTAATGGAAGTTAGTGCATATACACAAAAATTTGTTTTTTACTTCTTATAACAACATTTGCATGTAGATGGCAGCACAAATGACAATCTATTTGAATGTCCTTTTGTTTCTGGTATTATTTTGCAGGCAAATCTCAAATTTTGACAATTGATAAATTTCTTTAAAATATACATTGCCACAATGTTGCTATGTACAATACATAATTGTCGTTATAGGTAATAATTATTCCGTATTTCATCAAGTATTGAAGCTTGGTTTCTTTAGTTTCTCGCAATGTTTTTCACCAATGTGGTTTTAACTGTTTCATGAAAATTAAACTAACTTCTATAATTAAATTATTCATTTTTTTAAAAAAAAATGTTTCCTTTTTTACTAAGATACAACTAAGTTACTTTCATATTTTTAAACTATTTCTTAAAAGATATTTTTCAAAATAAAAAGGCTTTAAATTTCTTAAATAGTTTTGCATTAAATATATTATGCCATTCAGCAGAAATATAAATTGTACAATTTAACTCAGTTCGTCTTTTTTCTCATAATTCGTTTGAGAGTTTCAATACACGTCTTCATTTTTCAAAATTCATGTACATTGTATGTTTACCTTACATTTATTCAAGACAAAAAATCCGCAGATTTTTGCTGATTGATTGAGCCAAAAGATTATTTGATAAAAAGTATTTGAAACTTTAACAATTACTTAAATAGTAACTGTAACTTTAAACTTCAACAGTAGCTTTAGAATTTAAACGTACACTTCAAAATTATTAAGATTAGATATTCTAAGGCACAACAATTCAACTAACTCGGAAAACCAGCTGTTATTTATTCTCTCGTGCTTAAAAAGAAAAAAAAACACTTCTCCCATTCTCACGTTCATTAAAAAAATAATAAATGAAAACTTAATTTCATACAACAAATTAATATTTTCAACGTATGATTTTTTTTCTCGAATCTTTTACGGCATTAATAGTTTGCGAGTAGATTTAAAAGGACTGTGTAGATTTAAAAGGATCTGTGTAGATTTAAAAGGACTCGTATTCTTTTTCAGTTGAATTGAGATTGCAAAATATTAAAAAATATTTCTCATACCTGTGATTATTTCAAATTAGATAATATAAGTACTGATAAATACTTTTAAACGGTTCTCAAATCATTTTTGATAATTTGTCAACAAGTAAATCATGACAAATTTATTCATATTGAATACTTCAATTATTGCTCACGAATAATTAAAATAGGATGCATAAAAATTAAAGAATATTTTTATACCCAAGTAGAACTTAAGTTCCATTAATTTTTCATTAAAAGTTCCGAAAATTTCAATAAATTCTTATGACGTAATTTGAAATATACAGCATAGTTCCAGTGTAAATTTAAATATAAAAGAAAAATATAGATGGCAGCACGATAGCTAAACTATTAGGACCATTTTTCGAATGAATATTTTAATTTGGGAAAAAAGCATGTTCTCCTTTTGCGGGTCAAGCAAATTTTTAAAATAAATTTTATTTCATCTTTCGCTGACTTGAGCGTTTTTAAAAAACCGTATTTCGAAATAAGATATAATTAAAAAATTTCAAGCACTCTTTGGCAAGATAATTTGATATTTTAATTTTTTTTATTTATTATAACCCTTAACTTATTTAATAAATCATATTATATTTTATAATTAACATTACATTTTACAATGGAATTTTATGCTTTTATAATTACGTAATTCACATGTCTGAAAAAATTCTGTTCAAAGATTGATTGATTTATGCATCCAGAAACAAAAATTAATTAATAGTCCCTTTGATCTGTTTGAATCAGGCAAATATTTGATTTTCGTGCAATGAAAAAAAAAAGAATCAATGAATAGCAAATACTTTAAATATTTGAAAGCTTCTTCAGTTTACTTTATATTTCATTCACAAGACAGATAATAATATCCTAAGCATTATAGTCAGAAATCAATAAAATGCACGAAAAATCACCAAGGACAATTCGTAAAATATCCTTAAATCTGGATTAAATAACTTAAATAAATAAGAAAAATTAGACTGTAGTTGAGAGCCTTCAAGAATAGTTCATGTATTGATTCTGGATTGTTCTAAAATTTGTTAAGTTAACCAAGAAAAATTCCGCAAGCACAAAAATTAAACGAAAAAATTCTTCCATTTTGAACAATCTTTGAAAAACTGCTTGGTTTCCCAGAAATATTTAAGCAAAACTTTGCACATTTGGTTCTTGTTCATAGTAAATTGCTATCATTTCCCAATCGAAACACTGGATTTACGTACAAGGTTGTTTCTATGAATAACAATCGTATCTCCTTACCTAATTAACATTTCCAATAACTTATCGCGATAAACCTCAAAGGTATAGAAATGACGGAAGGCACTTTCACAGATATAATAGAGACCATTTCACAATAATTTAACTGGCCTTAAAATCTTCAATTAATAAAATACAACAATTTCAATAAAACATCGTTATTCCCGTTATACTTGACCACATTTTGTACGTACTAGAATCGAATATTACAACGTCTATATTTTGCCTATTTTACTTTGAATGCAGGAACGTAACACTCAAATATCAAAGCACAAATAGTATAAATCACATCACCTTAATCAGTACTATTTTAGCAGATAATAATAACTAAACGTATAAAGAAATCAGTAAAAAATAAAATAATATTCATACAAATCAGATTTGAAAAATTTTATATAATAATTAAACAATTGAAAATTTATTACCTAAGAAAACCAAAAATAAATAAATAAAACAGTGTATTAAAGAACAAAATTTTTTTCAGAGAAAGCCGAATGAAAGAAAATCAAAATTAAGAATAATGGAAAATAGTATAATTAATACTGTTACATACTTTGGAATGGAATAATGTGTGTTTTTACAGGTAATTATTGACAAAAACATTACATTTCAGTGAATTACATTATAAGCAAAATATGGTAACAAACCGAAAATCAGAAAATCAACCACAGAAAAAAAAGGGAAACATAATAACCATTCCATTTAATATATATGTACAAGTCAAACAACTTTCTAGTTCTGCAGCTTTTATAATAAGAATCCAATACTGAATTATTGCTTCCATTGTGTTCCCGAAGGGGAGGGGTGCTTCTGTCTAGTAAGTTTCTTGAGTGGGTTTCTTGGGTTTGTCATCGGATTAAGCTATTGGCCACACAAATCCAGCACTGGGACATGGTCATCTTGAAATTACAATTTGCATATGACACCAACATGATATAGATCTGAATCCCAGAAAAATAAATAGTTAAATAACTCGCAATCCTTGAAAAGATTTTATGGGAGATCTTCAATTTTCTCTTAAGTACTTCATTTATGCATTATTTTTAAAATTAAACTCCCTTTAATCACGCAAATTCTGCCGACACTTTTTGTTAACATACATCCCGAGATCATAAACACCCATTTGGTGTTTAACGGTAGGTATTATGCAATCAGAGTGCAAATCTTCTCTTTATGTTTTTATGCCATCATTACCAAATGGGCTTGAACTGGTTTCATCGCTCTATATAACATTTTCTCTCTGTTCTGCTGACCATTCACCATACGTTTTACTCCAACCTTTGTTAAAAATGGTTTTTCTTGAGAAATTTTGCCATTAAGACCAATTTCCTGAAGTTTGAGTCAAAGTGAATTAATTCTTTTATCGTCACTTGCAGCTGTACTTTTTCTGTCTTTATCAGTCTGATTTTGTAGTGATCGAGTCACCTTGCACATATGCAAATTTTTAAAAAGACCACCTTGGTTGTTTCCAATAGTTTTTGTGGTTTATTTATAATTGTAGCCTTTTAACAGTGTAATTTTGCCTCGCTTTCTGAGTGACCAGTCAACTCTTTGTGCCTTTTATTTAATTTTGCTGTGTTTTATCGCAACAAATAAAAGAAAACCTTTTTTATTAGTTCGCTAAATTGAAGAATAAAAAAAAATCAACGAACTTGATGGTAATCATCTGACAAAATCTTACTGTGGCATACTTGGCTCATTGCCAAAGGAAAATGACACTTGAATAGTTCCCTAAACAGTCGTGTTTATTGGCTGCATTCACATGGAAGAAAGTGCTCAAGTAGTACTTCCTTTTCTGGTTATTTGGTTCTAACTTTTGTTAGAATAAAAATAATTAAACAGGCGATATTGTATTACATTTTGGTATAAATTATCTTTCGATCGATACATGATTTATGGTATTACTCAAAACAAATTATGGAGTTATGAGCCACAAAAACTTAAAAATGCACATTTTTCAAAGGGTTTCCACACTTTAGTACACTCGTGTCTAGAAATATTCGAGGAACGTTCAAAAAGTATATGTTTTAATGCAAAAGGCGTTGTTAAGGTAAGTGGACGTCAGCATTGTGTCCTGCGTCCAGGTTAGTAATCAGAGGGAGACCAAATCGGGCAGTACCCGTCCTGGAAAAATGTTTACCGGTTCTAATAGATTCCCTAACTTACCCTTTTTAAATTTACATTTCTGAAAACGTTTCTCGATTATAAATATGAGAAAAAGGGTTTAAAAGGTCACTACCTAAAGATATTTCATGCAGCTTTCCCTATTAAGATCCATTGATATAAAGTAATATATTAATATTACAATAATAATAATATATCATTATTAAAATAGTAGTAGTATTTAACATAATTAAATTATTTGTTATTAAATTATATAATTCATGAATAGAACTAAATAATAGTATTCTAACATTAATACTAAATAATATTAAAAGGGCACTGCTGCTTCCGCTACTAATAGTGTTAAAAACCTTTTATCAATATTACTTTAAATATAAACGGAAGAACCGTATATTTCCACAGATTAGACAACAGTTGAATCATAAAAAAAAGGCAAAGTGGACCAAAAGGAGATCCATAGTCGGGTTAATTATTTAAGTATTTTAACTTCTGGCGTTGATTAAGAGAGCCTCAGCATACTCCGTTTCCATTATCAACGGGATGATCTGAAGAGGAACATTCTGAACGATATTTGTGCATGAGGACGGTTTTCCAGCCATTGCTGTATTTTACATTCATCCCTCCCTGCTGTATTGAGTTTCGATTGTTTGTACAATTTCCTTTAAAGGTCATCAGCCGTCTCTAATTGAGTGGCGGGTCTCTTCGAAGCGTGCGCCGTAAACGGTATATTACTAGTCATGATTTATGTGCGGTTGTCTTATATACTCAGAGGCAAATTTTTGCGTCGAGGGCATGTACGACCAATAGTTCTAGGTTGCGCTGCCATCTGTTGTTCAAATCTTGGGTCAACACTTCAGCGGGTGAAGTTTTCATCGCCACATTGGAGGATGTTTCTCAACTCGGTGGGGGGGGGGAGGATTCTTTGCCTTGGAGTGTCAAGAATCCTCCCCCACTGTTGACCTAGAAGTCAAAGGTCAAAGGCGTTTTGAACCTTTGACCACACTAGGTCTGAAGAAGAAAAGTTTTCCCATTGTTTTTTGCAGCGCTCTTATCAACTAGACTAAAGGGGGAAGCTTAGTCTGGCTAATTATTGAAGCGTTTTAACTTATGGCGTTGTAGTTGAAGAGAACCGCCACAGTACAATCTATTTCTGCATAACCAGATATACAAATTGCTAGTGCTGCGTCCCTGTGGTAGTGTTATTTACACCTATGAATCTGTCAGAAGTGCACAGCTGAAGAGGAGGATAATTAGTTTGCTTTAATGATCCGATTGCTGTTCTTCGCCAAATATCCAACTTTAATATCTCTCCTGGGTCGGTCCAGATTTCCTTCTCTCCTCCGACGGCCGGGACATGATGAATTTATCCTGAATGAATAGAAGACATCTCGAACCAATTGATTCATCGTCCTCGCAGCGCAACTAACCAGAGTTCTCTATGACTGTTTGCTGGATGCTCAAATCTTGTTTGTACTGTTATCTACAAGATTACTCGACAGTTGTTCGTTGTCACTGTGTTCCATACCAGCGTGAATACTGTCTGATACAAGCTTCAGTTATCTATAAGCTATTATTTTTTGTCAATATTTAAATTAAATTCCTTTCTAATATTTTTTTTTCCATTTGGGAGACAAGTGATATTCTTTTACTTAATATTATATTTAATATGATAAATAAATTTTGATGTTTCGAATAATAAATTACCTGGATTATTCGCAATTACTGATTTGAATCGTTTAAAGTGTGGTTTATGCGTGCGCATCTTCTAACCCCCTTAGTAGTCTCAACTCTTGGGAATCATGATCGGGACAAGCTAAGCTTTCGTAATTAATGATTTTGTGGTCGGAAGTATTGTCCATATGTTGCTTTTTAATTAATATTTTTTAATTTTAAATTAGTTTTATTAATTATGATAGTTGAAAATTCCTAATTGGGAGCGAAATGATTATATAATGCGAATATTCAGGGTGTCCAGCTGTGGAAAACGAATATTCCTATTCGACTCTTGTGCCATAACTCAATCAAATATAACTAACACTAAAAAGTCAATAACCTGCAGGGAATGACACTAGACAAATCTCACGCGCAATATTTATTCAATATTGCACTACAATGTTGAATGGATTCCTGCTCTCCAAGATAACACCCTAGATGGATTCACCCGTTCCACTAATACCGAATTAAGAGTGTCTTACCCAAGTATCCCCAGTTGAAGTTGGTTTGATTTCTTGACTTCACTGCGATCACTATCGCCCGCAGTAACTCTTGATTTCGTCTACCACCTGTAAGGCATATACTCAACACTAGTGCCACTCGACCTCTATCGTCTCATTTTCCTTTTGCTTATATACTTTCCTATCTAAACCATTTCACTTGATTTCTACCTGCCTCTAATTTGCCTGATCCCGTTTCATTTTGGTTGGTAATAAATTGTTATTTGCAGCAATCAATCTCAATTAAAGACCCCAAGGTTAGTGAAGAGAAAACCGCGAACAACCCAACGTCACACAGTGAAGTCCGTTCCCTCCTATTAATTTCCGAAAGGTTGCTGTTGTAGTTATAAAAAAAGGGGTGTCTAAGTATAGTAAAGAGGATATGTGCTATAAGACCACTGACTGTGCTTCCTAGTGATAAATTGCGGAGTTAGTGCTCCTATCTCAAACACGGTATGAGATAAGGAGAAGTGAACTAAAAAGTTGTAAAGCATCAACCTTATATACGTAAAGACACCTTGTGGATATTAAAGGCGGAAACTGGAAACTTATAACGCGCATTTGTTTGTCCACAATCAATCATAGATTGCACTTTTTAGTTTTTAAAACACTGTTTGAAGTAGCTGAAGAAAGGGAAGTTTTTGAACAATGAGCATTGTTACAAGAATTTTTCAACGAGGAAAAATTCCATCGTCATATGAAGGTTGAATTACAGGGCGTCTTCTACACAGCGTAGGAGTAGATAATTAGCAAATGCAAAAGTACTTTTGTCAAACTATGAAGAAGTGCTTAGAGTCTAAGGAAGAGAGCATTTTGGTGAATTAGACAAAAGACGATGTGAAGACTGCGATGATGTCACTCTAGTTTTGATTTCCATAAATTTCCAACAAGAAAATTCTTGGACTGCTAAAATCAGGGATAACAATCAATGGGTGCTCACTTAGTGCATTTTAATCTCAAACTATAAGCCTTAGCGACGCAATTATAGTTATTAAATGCGTGAAACAAGAAATCAGTGTTTTGAAAAGGGTAACATTTATCTTCTCTGCGAAAGGAAGCTGAAGGTCTACCACCAGAATTGAAGACTTTGTCTTCTATTTCTGAACAAAATAAAGACTTAGAAAGCAAGTGAGATTACAGACTTCATTTACTATAGTCTATTACCAGTAATTCCAGCAGAAAGTTTTGAGTTATAAGAGAGAAAGATCTTTTACGGAACTGGGCTTAGTATTCGAGTAGTTAGACAAACATTTCAGTGAAAATGAAGATCTTTTACTGGGTATTAAAAATGCACAAGATCTCAAAAGAGAAAACCAGCCTCTAAAAATTTGGATATAACTGTACCAAATAAACAAACTGGTGTCAGAGCTAAAGGTATATTTGTCCTAAAAAATTTAACGAAATTAAAATGTTTATTATACAAAAGCCGCGAAGTTTTTAAGATGATCTGTGAGTTATTTGTAATAATAATACCATTAGAATGCTTTAAAACAACATGTGAATCAACACTTTCAACGTTAACTGCCATAAATCGACCAAAAACGTTAGTCATAACCTATCAGCAATTACCAATTCTTAATTTTCTAGCCTTTGAAAAGCACAAACCCAAGATTTTTGGATTTCGAGGAAGTTCTAAAGAAATATTCAAGCAAAATCACAGACTGCAACAATTATAATTCGAGTAACAATGAGTATTAAATTATGAATTTTAACTTAGGAATAGTTAACTTAGGTTTTGACGAACGATATAGTTATTCATTGTATCCAACTAAATTCTTTCCAAAGATAAAGTCAAACATTTTTTAACATTTCAATTACCCGGACCAACAATTTTAATAATAAAAATAAAAAATTATAATATTTTAAATTTTATACATAAATTATTTTAATATGTGTTAAATATCCAGTATTCTATTAAATGAAAAAGCTGTGTAATAATTCATATTCATAAATAATCTTCTCTAAAGAATGCAAAAAATGTCTCTCCGGCAGGAAAGGTTATGGCAACCATATTTTGGGATACGACAGGTGTCATACTTCTTAGAAAGAGAAAAAATTACTACTGGACAATACAACAATGAATTTTTCCATATCTATTTCCCCTTTCTAGTCCCCCAAATACGCGTACTTTTTAAACCACCATTTGTATATATAATATTTAGTATCGATATATTAGAATACATCGATGAATTAACGAAACGAAATTTCTGTGTACGCCACAGATATTATATATATATATATACCAAGAAATAAGTTCGTGAGAAAAGACAACATATTCGAGAAGGTATGATGGACTTCGTTTTACTAGAAAAGAGGTTCATAATACAAAAAACGATTCGTTTAGCAGTTACTTGTTGTTTATCACAGACGCATTTTTTAATTAACAATTGAGAAATTTTAAGAGAAGGTGATATATAGTGTAAAGTATTTATAAGTTCTATTAAACCTTTAACATGGGACATGCTCCCGAGGAGATAATCAAATACGGACGCGGGTAACTATTTGGTGCAATATTACGTTCGTGCATAAAAATGTTGCGTTTGAAACAAAATTTCTCTGAAAAAGATTTTGTTGTGTAAATATAAAATTCATTTCTAGAATGAAGTATTTTTTGAGATGTGTTATCTTTATTGTTATGGTTAAAGAATGAAATTAACAAAAAATTATCAAAAACATGTCAAATTAAATTTGAGTTGGAGTTACTCTGTTATGTCAAAGGATCCACAGAACATTCAAAGCATTTACTTTTTATTTAGCCTCCTTATGGGAGAGTTCAAAAGAGAATTAAACGTTAAGCATTTCAATCATTAAAATCAACTGAACTTAATTTTATTTTTTTACAAAAAAAAAAAACCCACTTTTCAAAAGTAAAGTAATTTTCCAGTCCACTTCCAAATCTGTGCAAGTGATTAAATTTGCGTAATTGTCGAAAATGTCCATCCATCAAAGCCACGAAGGATGTTTTTAAGACTTTATACCAATGTAAAAGACGAAATCACACAAACTATCCATTCATTCATAAAAGTAAAAAAAAAAAAAAATCTTTTTTATCAATAAAGTCATCAACTTCTGTCTGTTTGATTACTGACTCGTTGAGCTCCAAACAACTCAATGACTCATAATCGGTCGAGTTCAATCCGAACTGAAAGATTGAGTGACTCGGAAACCAGCAATCTTGCAGAAGTCAGATCATGACGATCGTGTGTATGACTAAGCCAAAGTAGGTTCGCTGATTGCGAAGAGTTCTGCCAATAAAGATTTTAATCGTCTCGAGCCATTTGTGGTCTAATTGAGCGTGCTTGCTTCTGTGTGGACTGTCCGACGCACATAAGAGCATAAATTTGCCCTGTTTTCCACAGTACCGATGTCTGAAGAATCTTTGAAGTCTGCCTACGAAGCGCCGTGAAGCTTGCAAGTATTGAATCTTGTCCCACACAAAGGCAGTCTTCTGTGAAAAAGTAATAAGGAACAATTTAAGCTTATGCCAATGAGAAGATCACTTTGGGAGATAGATATACCAAAAATAAACTTCCCGGATTAAGGATAACAAAGCAGAAACAAATTAGAGACAAATCTATTGTTTGTTTTTTCCCATACTAGAGTAAATACATAAATCATGCTTATAACAAGGGAGACTTTGGATTGCAGCATCAAACATATAGAAGTGAGGAGCAGGTGTTTGAAAATTAAGCATTTTAATTATTTACATACATATTCGTCACACTGGAAATTAAATAGTTATCTATTTTTTTATTTTTAATAATGAAAGTGTTTAATCAGAAGTTTTTAGTTTTTACAATAGGAGCGTCATATCTCAGATGATAATTTGGAGAATATTTAAGCGAAGTAAAGCTTAAGAGTTTATACAATGATTTTTAGATAAAAATTATTTGCTTTGAAGGATTTTTTTTAAAACATTTTTGAGTTATCCTAAGATTTTGTTTTAAATTGTGATTCCTTAAGATTCTCAGTTCCGTTCCGAATGGGAAATTATCTCAAAGCAAAAGCCCAAAGTTAAATAAAAATAAAAATAAAAAAAAAACTCAATTGAATACAGATAAACTTACAATAGTAGTTTAAATTATAAACAAAATGATGTTTTAGTAATAATTTAATAATTATTAATAATATTAATGGTGATAATTGAACAATAAAAGAGATTTTAACTCATTCGAATACATTTAAGTATTTTTTAAGATATACCGATATTTTTTTTATACAAGGAATTAATTTTTAAAATTCTTAGATTTATTTTATTTCAAGTTGGACAACTCTTTGCCATAAATTGATTAGTGTTTTCCAAGTCGCATTAGTTTCGGAAGTTTAAATAATCAAAATTTAGAATTTAGTACTTAGAATTTTTTTAGTGACCTAAGCACTTCACTGCATGTATTAAACATACATCTCTCTCGATGATTTTTTTTTTGACACAAAGCTCAATAATTACGATTTGCATAAATTCTAATATTGAAAATATATATACTATTTTTGATGTCATTAGAATTGAAATATTTTGATAACAATAATTCACAAGATGTAACACTTATCATTATGAAAAAAAATGTATTTTTTATATAAAAATCAACATTTTTTTTGTGTAGAAATAAAGTATTATCAAATAAAATTTCTGTTCCTTTATATATCAAGATGAAGTTTTTTAACTGACTACAAGTACAGTATAATTACACAACGATCTTTTTATTTTTCACGCCTAGTAATATCTTTATGTGTCAGTAATATAGTATGTTTACACACTTAACCACAAAATTTTTGCTGACTCGATTTATTATTCTATATTTATGAAAATCAATTTTTTTAAAATTTAAGAAAAATCGTGGTCAATAAGTGAACTGGAACCCGTTTCAGAAAAAATAATAATTGTTATTATTTATCGCCATTAATTGCCTAAAAATGAAATTATTTTTACAAAAGCAAATTGAAATATACAAGAATGACAAATATTGATAGAACTCTAGAAAGCAAAATAAGATATTTGAAAAATTTATATGATAAAATTAAAATTTTAAAACGAATTTGGAATAATGTATAAATATTATAAAGAGAAAATATATCTGAACGACGTGTTATCTAACGACGTAAGTATATACGTATTTTAGTTTATTTTGCTACTTTAAAGATATTTACTACTTTAAGTTAAGTCTTGCAAATATTTATATGGATGCATATAATAACAACTCTCCAAATGGTTCTATGTAATACTTTAAATGTGTTCCACCTTTCCCAAGAGAGTAAAAATATATTCCTGATAATTTCCTTCCCCATTATATTCAATTTATACATTTCCTAGCATACAATATTCTCCTGAAAGTTTTCTATCTCATATAATATATAATAGTTTCATACTTCATATCATATTTAAATTACTCATTTTCTCAAATGCTATGATATTTTCCTGATGCCTTCCAGTCATTTCCTGTCCGAATGCACTTCATCATTTTCAAATTGCACATAATTTTCGTTTCAGCAGCGTCTGACAGATCTGTATTCATTACGTAACTATAGTATCATTTGAGGTCAAAATAACATTTTGGTGGTTTAACTTCGCATTTAAATGTAACTTCAGTTCTTCACGAAGAATTATAGACCGAGATGATACTTGTGATTGGTTGACACGCAATTCATTGAATTAGTTTTTGGTAGCCTGGGGCGAGTCAGTGACCCC
>BMAW01108027.1:8785-28320 GCA_019974015.1 Nephila pilipes | reverse complement strand
TCTTCGGATGCTGCAAATTATTAATTAGGAATTTTAGATTTAAAACGTTAGAAATGATATTCGAAATTATAAAAGAATTATGGCCGCAAATATCTTCTAATATGCAGTGTTGGAAATAATTTATTTGAATACCGCAGAAATAAAGGAGATGGCGTGTCTCGTCTAAAGTAAAGAGCGTATGGGATCATTGGAAAGATATTCAGATTCCATTTTAGTTCTTGACCACGAAAGGCGGGTTCTTTATGTCTCTGGTGTAATTTGTTTTCCTGATTACTAAAGAGGGATAATGGTTGCCTGGGCTGTTTTGAGGTCCAATATAATTGTGAATGATTTGTAAATAATTATTTATATTCATATATTGACACGAAGAAAATACAATAAATCTAATAGAAAGACACCGCTCTCCCCCTCTTCTTGAACCTTTGGAATAATTTTCAATACATACAGTTATGCTCTATTTTTCCATTTATATTGTTTCATATTTATTTGGATATTATGAAATATTTAATATTTATTTTGAATTTTAATATCAAATTGTTTTATTCGTAACCCTACTGTAAAAATTTTCAAAAATCTGAATTTTTTTGAATACGTAAAGTGATGCATTCAGTTTTAAAAGAAAATTTTAAGCCAATTTAGTTCAAGAATTCTTTTAAGTCGAATCCAATTTAGAAAAATCAACCCTTGCAATGAAATTGGTTTCTCTATTAATTTTTTTTGTTAATAATTGTTTTTGGAAATTTGATAAACACTGGTTTCTAAAAGTTCAGAAAAATTTAGTTTTAAGTTTAAGAATATTAGTTTAGTTTAAAAGTTAAGTTTTTCCTGATATGTAAAATCTTCTGGTTTTCATTTAGCCCCATCACTAGATAGAAGATGACTTTATTATCTTTTACCTAATTTTTTTTTTTTTTTTTTACTTTGGGGAAGGAATTCAGTAAACCATTTTTTATAGTATTCACGTAATGTTGTTATTAATGGCAATTTTCTTATTAATTTTATTATAGTCTTTTTTTAGTTTTATTATATAATAATATTGTTCGTTTTTTGTGTAATGTTATTTTTAGGTTTTCCTATGATTACTAGGTCATTTTCTTTTTAAATGATTTTTTCCCGCATTTAACTTTTGTTGATCTCTGTTCATTTGTATATTTACTTTTATAATCTTTTTTATATAATATAATTACTCAAGGGAACCATTTGGCCATTAATTCTGAAAAAAACCCTGCTAATAACAGTCTGCAGCCTTTTACAGCTTGAATTATATTTCATTCTTTTCCGTTTCTTCAACTTTTAGATGTTTCAAATTTTCATCTCATCTATGAATACTTTTAGTGGACATCCATATTATTTTTTTTATTATTTAATTTACTTACTTTTAGACATTTATCTTTAATACGTAACTATTTTCTTATATAATTGATTTTGTATTGTTTTTATTCGTTTTTCTTTACTTGCATTTATTTACCTGTTATTTATATATATATATATATATCACGAATGATTTAAAATGTAAGTTCAACATCAATGAAATATTCAATACATGGCCGAAATAAGCTTTTATTTGATTGTAGCACACTTTAGTCGGGCTTCGGCCACCAAAGGCCGAAGCGAAAACACAATAAAAATCTCAGATGATCATCAGAGAGGAGTGCATAAGGGCAAGAGCGGAATGATAGCATAAGAGAGAGAAATTTTGTTGTGTAAAGTTATAAGCAGGGATCTTTCAAAACAATCGTCATATAACACGTGGTACAGGATTAGGGATTCTGGGGAAATATTATGATAGACAAGGAGTATAGGGATTGCTTAGACAGGATTTATGATCGTGGGAACACGAATTTAACCAGGTTTGTGGGCGGGTACTTTTTTTTGAATTGATTGGAGGGGGGGGGGGAATGGGATAGAATAGAAAAATTAATAGTCTAGATTTGAGGCAGTAAGAAGAAATGCCATAGGATTAACATATGCTCAGGAACTGAAAATGGCTGATAAGTAGGAGCCTGAAAAATTCCATCTCTAAATCAGTGCTAATACAACTCCAGATAAAATACTTTTTCATATTATTATACTCGGGTAATCTGGTATAGGAGGCCTCAAGGCAGAGTTAATAGAGTATTTATGAATGGAGTGATAGAGTGAGTGAAAGTAGAGTTCAATAGCGCCAGATCCAAATGCGGCTATGCTGTGCCAAACACTGTGTAGCTGCATATTAGACTTCAAAAGTGAAAAAAAGGTAAAAAATTAGTAGACAGAAGGAAGAGTTAAAAAAATAAAACGATTGCTGCTGATCCGAGAGAGGGGGCAAGTCACATTTATTTATGGACGGAAGGAAAAGAAAGAATGCTTACACATTTCCAAAAATAATATCCTGTTTTATAAACATAAGTTCCCATAACTACTGAACAGTGTTAAATAATATTAATTTCTCTTAGGAATTACTTTCATTTCTATGTATCAAATATTTTAATCAAGTGCAAACGAATTCCCAACGCAACCGAAATTAATTAACAGATAAAATACAATATATATTTCAGTTCCATAAAGTTCTGTCATTTTGTAAACTTAAAAACTCTGCAAACATTAGTTTGACATATGTTTTAATTTAATTTATGCAAAGGATAACTTATGGCATAAATCTGCATTTCATATGTCAATATATAAACTAACATGTACCGATTAAAAAAAAACTCAAGTTCACTTTTGGGAAGTTTTGTTGATAACTTTTCATTATCTGTCACATACACAAACATGTGCATCGCATCGACAGAGTACAGAAAGATTAGAAGAAGTTACATGAGGACAGACGAACTCTAATCAGGCGTTGATAGCATTGATAACACTTCAACTTCGACAGAATGAGAAGACCGTATATACACCAAAAACATGATACGGGTGGGAAAAAGTTTGTGAATGGGAAACAAAATGAGAACTTGCCTCGCATTGTTTTAGTTCAGCTCTGTCAGCGAGTCAAGTATTGATGCTTGGAGATTAACAAGTAAAAGCCGTATTGGTAATCCCCATTGATAACAGAAACGCTGATATCCTGAAGCATTTTCTGTAGAAAAAATATCTTATCTGTACCCTGTTCAGTTTAATGATTGATTCAATTTATAGAAAGATATATATAAAAGGTGTATATTTATATATATCCTTATACATAGAATTTACGTTCCAACGAAGGTCAAAGTTGTGGAACTAATGCCTGTCTTTAATAAAAATAGCAATCTATATCCTTTTGGATTGAATACAGACCCCAAGCGGCGAATCTTGGTGAGTAGTGATTAATTCTCGAAAAATGCGAAAAAAATTCATTACTATAATGTCGATAGTCAAAAATTTTGTATAAAATGGCCTTCGACATGCATCGACAGCAACAAAATATAAATAATGTACTTACATCTTTGTATGCAGTAATGTATCAGCAACTACAGAACAGAAATGTCCACCATTGGTAGGATTACAAATTTTTTCTCAGAATAGTAAGCCTTTTAAGTCAATATAACTTCTCAATAAAACACCGCTGGGAGTTTCAATTTGTATTCCAACTCTATTTTATTCAGGACTATTGATTAGTTACTGGTCTATATTCAGAGGAATATTATATAACTATGTGGTGATGCTTCACACTTTTGTCATTAAATTTTTTTCGCTGTCTTAGTTTTCACTATAAAATCATTACCATTTCACCAAGCTTTAGCGTCAAGGGCGCTGGGATCTGTATTAGATGACAGACTGGCCATTTTATTTGGTAGTGATTACATCCACAATTTTAGCGCTTTTCGTTCGAACATAACTTCGTTGCATAACATACACTCGGTATAGTATTGTGATGTATTTCCCTCATTATTTAACTGTACAGTTATCTTAAAGTCTATTTAAAAAGTCTATAAGATCAAATATCCGATTGAAGATATGTAAGAGCAGGACAAAACTCTAACAACCAAAGAATATGGAAAGTCACTCTCTCTCGGAACCATCTTAACTCAGTCAGTCATAGTTTTATTCTAATAATAAAGTATTAGCTTACCAAAACACTAGTTCTGATTCAAGCACTTCTCGATTATACAGGATACGAATCTTAGTACTTTAACTAGGAGTCATTACAATCCAAACGTGCGATTAATTGCAATGATATAATAAAATCTACATTTATGTATCAGCTTGTCGTTATCCTCTATCCCCTTCTTTATTCTTTCAATTCTATTTCACTTATACATTTCCATCTCTAATTCAATTCATTACATTTCTTATCTTCATCTAATTTACCTATCACGCTTCATTGTATTTGAAAAGAAATTGTAATTTTACGTAAATCAAATTACCCCTTTCCCAAAGTTTTTGTAGTTAGTGAAAAGAAAATCGCGAATAGCTCAACTTCATATTATGATCTAGTGTTTCATAAGTAATGAATGTTAAAAATGTATATGAAGCAACTCAAGAAAACTTTATCACGTCGAGTGTTTCAAAAATGTCGGTCTATACGCTCTTAAAAATTATAAAAGTATATTTGGTAAATTTTACATTTTCACAATACCGCATGCAATTTCTTATAAACTTTCTGGAAAATCAATTGAATATATATCAGGTAACTCATATCAGCGTGAAGAAACTATTACAACTTTAGCAACCTCGCATTTTGTAGTGAGAAAGAGGGGCACTAATACCTTATGTTTCCTATAGTATTGTTTCAGCAATTTCACAAAAATTTTAATAGCAAATCTAAGAAAAAAAAAGTATTAGTTTACACAAATGCATGAAGCATCAACAATATATATGACCGAAATACAATAGTTTATGAAATACTAAGCTAAGAATGATTTTGAATTTTCCTTTTCAGTATTCTTGAAAACTATCTACGTTCCAAACAGTTTTGAATATCAAGTTTGTTACCTTTTTCTGCTTATTTTCATGTATATAACCTTGTTTCAAAAATATTGGCTTACTTTCTGATGCAGCTACTAGACTCGATGCGATAATCCATTATTGGACAAAAGAAAAGTTAGAAATTACTTTTTGTGATTTATTGGCTCTGTATCTCAAGTTTTGTCTTTTGACCACAAGTATCTATTGATTTTAGTTCTCCTTTTTTATTTATTCTTTTAGATCAAACATGTTTCTAGAATATTAACTAATATTTTTAAGCATATTTTGGGAATGGAAAAAAATATAAAAACTTAAGATAATTTTAAAGAAATGAAAGAGAAAAAAAAAAAATCATAATCAGAGGACACAAAAATGTTATAAAATATTTATGAGTGTATTTGGTTATGTTTCCTTCCTTTTTTTATGAATAGTTACATGAACTGTGTATATTTACTAATTCATATTAGTAATAGAGAAATCATGCAAAGTTAATCTTGAAATATTGTGTGCTTGTAATTATGGATTTTTTATATTTTTCATGTGGGTATAAATATATATAGATCATTAATAAATACTTTACAGATTATTAAACACAAAACAGCAAGAAAAATTTTCTCCCAATTATTTGCCTTTCATTAATAATATTCATCTCGTTTGATTTTTTAAATAGGGATTACGTGCAAAAAAAAAGTCTTGATTGAAATTTTTGTTACTATTTGCTATTACTATTTTTGATACAAATATTTTACGTCGTGTATGGAAAGAAATACTGCAATATGTTGCCCAAGCTAATGGTGCCGGCGTACAACATTCCTAGATTGTTTCTACAGCTCTAGAGCACGAGTTAATCTCAGAAAATACAGAAAATCTCATTTTAGTAGAGAATTCTCAAAGTGTGGTATTTTAATAATTATTATTTGAGATCTGCTCATATATTTTTATTATGTCAAATTCTTAGTATGAATTTGTTTTGTTCCATCCATTCTACTTCTTCCAACGACCCCATGTTCATTTCAAGAATTAATTTATGCATATAAATTAAGAAATGAAGTGTATTGCGTCATCTAGCTTTTGATTATTAGGTTCTCTTAGAAGTAATTGAAAAGAGAGAAGGAATTAGTTTTTAACGACTGCCCTTCATTATTCTGCTCTAGAGCCATATCTTACTGTATATATATATATATATATATATATATATATATTAAGTAATAAATATTGACTCCAATTAAAGACACGTAAGGACAAACCAAATTGTTCTATTAATAGTCACTGATGGATAACTAAAAGTCGCTCTCTCTCGAAAATCAAATTAACTTATCAACAACTAAAAAAACTTTTAGCTTCCCAATTTACTTATACAATTCAATCACTTCTTACAAACAGCTGATTCTTATCTTTATTCTTCAACAATAATATCCATTTTAATCCACAAAACTAATAGAAGAATTTCCATCCAAATTACCAATCTGTTAGCAAGTCATTATCCTCTATCTCCCTTCATTTTCTTTTCGATCTATTTTATTTGTATATCCTTATCTCTAGATCACTTAACCTTATTTCCATCCTCATCTAATTTGCCTAGTCAAGTTTCATTTGGGTTGGACAAAAATTGTAATTCTATGCAATTAAAATTAATATAAAGACCCCGAGTGAAGAGAAAATCACGAATAGCCTAATGTTATAGGTTGAGCTTAAGCCCTTTGAGTTGGATATTTTATTCCCTTCTTTATACTCAGAAGATGACACTGGTTTTAATTTGATATACTTCAAGTCTTGATTTTGATTTCAATCTCGCGTCTATTTTAAGCAACAACTTGTATTTATTCCCCCCTCTTTCTAATAGTATAATTTGTTCTCTCGCCTATATTTGTTTCATCTCTCAAGTTGAGTGTTTGTAAATACGTCTATTTTTCGAATGAAACTTCCGTGAACCTTACATTTCGAATAAAATATCCGTGATATACCTATTTTTCGAATGAAACTTCCATAAAGATTATATTTCGATTAAAATTTACTTGATATGCCTATTTTTCGACTAAAACTTCCATATTTCGAATAAAATATGTTGTGTTTTTGAATAAAACTGTTCTATCGTTCAATTCTACCTAAAGTGCAAAGTGGATTGGGCGATTGTAGTCATACAGGACCGCGGAGATAACCATAGAGAGCTTGTTTTTTTTTATAACTTGTGCAAAATTATTTTCAGAATAAAATAATAGATGTGGTTTAAATTTAAATGTGGATTGGTTTTTATTAAACGTCGCACTGGAAGCAACACGATGGCTATTGGCGACATAACTCGTAATTTTGAAACTCAGTCTAAATGCGTGGATGATCCTCTCTCCTAAATTCCGCACCATGCCAACGGGAGGACTTTGAGCCTCAACAGATTTTATGTGCATTATCCACGGCTATAAGGCGGATCTTACGTGGCATCAAGGCTCGAACCCTCAACTTGACGAAAACCGCCGGCTGCAAGGCCGCGACCATGACCTCTTGGCTACCGCAGCCAGTTAGATGCGGATTAGTAAGCGAACGAAAATAATACTGTATCAAAATATGAAGGCAGTGAACTCAGAATCTGCTGCTATACTTGACTAAAAAGAATTGCCTTCATGGCCATAACATTTTTAACTGCCAATCGATTATCAAAATTCTTGTTGCATCCGAAAAGTACATACATCTCCTTTGTAATTTAGTTGTATTGTTTTGTTTCTAAGTGCCGTTGGTGTGAAGAGGAGTGAAAAAAGGGCTATCCAATTGGAGATGAGCTTAAAGTAGCGAAGCATCATTGCACTCAATCTTTTATCTGTTCTCAAAGAGAAAATGAGCACCGAAAGGGACTTTACTTTCGTTCCGAAGACGATGTGAAACTACCATTAAACCTTGGAGTCGACAACAACCACCGGAATCCTTCTCTCATTTGTCAACCAGCCAAGCGTTGGCACAAGTGGTGTCGAAAAGAACGGGAAACATATCGAAAAGATAATCATGCATTGCACAGAAGAATCAATTACGAATCATGCATTATGTAGCTTTCTAGTACAACAAGAATTGTGAAAATTGTCACAAATAAAAACTTTTATGATCATGGAGGCATTATATTTCATTCATTCCTCGTATAATTAAAGGATTCATAAGATTGCTCAATAAACAAATATTATTAAAACTGTTTTATTGTGATAAATCCATCTCTTTAGCACAATAATTGATTCTCTAGGCTCTAAGTAGAAACCCTGTGGAAATGATCAAGATTTCGCAGCTGGCATTGTTGCAGTCGAATCGTAGGTTCGAGCTCTGATGTCACTAACGATCTGTCGTATTTCAGAGCTATGCAATCTGTTTTGAGTTGAAGTTGACGTGGTGAGGAAGTTTGGAAAATGTGAGGCTAGCTCAGATAACCTCTTCCTTATTTAACTATGTTTTCAAACAACGACGTCCGTTACTAGAAGTCTTAGTGTTACTTCCCCGCCCAAGGTTAATAAATAATGTATAGCTAGACTTTAAATTTTAAAGATGACTTCAATTGATTTAAATCAGTTGTTATATATTGTTCGATATCTTTGAAACTAAGCATTTACTTTCTTATAAATTAGGAATGACCTAGTATAATACCATATTTCTTATAAAAAATTTAAATGCTATATTTGTCCATCGATAGTATTTTATTTTGAGTTTTAAATCAAACAATAATCATGACTAAATTGTTTCAAGTAATAATTTTAGTCCCGACTATTATTGCCGATAACCAGAGAAAAAAATGAAGTAGAATGTATTTAACTAAAAGAAAAAAAAGAGCCAGTGACATCAACGTAGATATTTATAAAAAGAAAAAAGGGCGAAAAATCGACAAGGCCTTGTCACTTATAGAAGATAAAACTTTTTTTTTATACCCAGCTGTCTGTCACAGACCGAAAAAAAAATTGCACTTATGAGATTTCTGAGAGATAGATATGAATTGTGGCCTTTTAGTGATCACTGAAACGTGTTTTCTTTCTTTTTCTTTTTTTGGTTCATGTAGTGGTCACTCTCGGATTGAAAATAATAAAAAAATGGACTGAAACTCCTTTTTTTCCCCTCTTTTTTTCTCTTTCTGTGGATATTTTTACCATTGTATCTAATTGAATTTTTTTTCACGGCAAAGGTTAAATTTGTAGCTAAGTTTGTTACTATTTCAGATTTAAAAATAAATGATATTATTATTCTTACAACGATACTTGCGCTTTACAATCAAAAATAAACTTTTTAATTAAAAAGAAAAGCTAACGAAACTGTAATTTTTAACATGATAAAAGAATAAGAACATATTTTTAGTGCAATACTTATTTTTAAAGCTAGTAAATAAACATACAAAGAGGAAACATAGAGGAGGTTTTTGTCGAGTCGAGGGTTCGAGCCTTGATGCCATTGAAGACCCACCATGTAATCGGGGCTGATGCACGTTAAATCTGTAGAGGCTTTAAGTCCTCTCGTAAGAGAAGTGTGGAAGTCAGGAGAAAGGGATGTCAGCTCAGGTATCGTCCTCGCCACTTGACCGAAGTTCAAAATTACGAGTTCCATCACCGATAGCCCTTTCAACATCCTAAATTTTTTTACCTGATTAATAATATCCCATTCAACTCAAATATCTCACTGAGAGCTGTTCGTCATGAAAAACTAATTCTTTTTCTTAACAAATTTTCGGGACCCTCCAAGTGGGAGATTTACACTGACGGATCAAGGATCGGGTCAGAAACTGGGTTCGCAGTGTGTGTCTTCCACCGGGGTGTCCTAAACAAAGTCTGCATGTTCAAACTGAATTTTTATGATTCAGTTTTCCAGGCCGAGCTTTCAGCAATCGGATTTGCCGTTTTGTGGGCCGTCTCTCATAACTTCAAAGTTTCTGTTTACTACAACAGTTTATCATCTATATTGCTACTGCAGAGTACCAGAAATAAATCGGCTTTTATTAATACCATTAAAGGAAAATTAGCAACATATTCTGATTTTTACTACTTACACTGGGTTCGGGCCCACGTCGGAGATTATTATAATAAATCGTGGATTTCTTTGTAAAGCTCGCTATCATTTATGGTGAGAGAATGAATGTTCCCTGCCCCTCGGTCTCATATTGTAACGACTTAATAAAATAAGTTTCTTTTTGACTGGGAGGTCTGGTGGTCAACTTGTAATACGTATCCAGGTTCAGTCCAACATTCCTATACCAAATTTGAGTTTTTAAATGAATTCTAGTTTTATTACATGTTTCTTAACTGGTCATGGTCCCTTCATTTCTTATTTAAATCGTTTTAATTTAAAAAATACAAATTTATGTCTCTGTGGCTCTGTTGAAGATGCTGACCACTACGTTTTCTCTTGCCCTTTTACCAGAGAGTTTCATTTAAAATGTCCTGCTGTTGAAGCGAAACTTATTTGGCTGAGGTCCGTGTGTGAAAATCCCTACCTGCATTCTAAGCTTAAATCCTGTATTCTAACGGCTCGTAAATTTACCCAAAAATTTTTTTAATTGTTTCAAATCCTTATTACAGTTCTCAATATTTTAATCCTTATTGTGCAGCTATAATTGTATACCTTGAATACAAGTCCATATTTTTGCCTAACACTTCATTTTTGTGCACGAGTTTGTGGACGTTTTTGTATTGTGCCATTTAACCTGTTGTGCATCTTACTTCTGCAAGAAAATTCCAACTGTTGTTATTTTTTTCTTCTGTTTCTATCATGTACATTTTCTGTTGTACAAATACGTCGCACACTTTATTTAACCTTGATTTCAAAACTAGTTTGCAGCTCTAAACCCTTTCTCGGTCCCCTTGGATATTCTGCCAATAGCCCTCGTGTTGCTTCTAGTGCGACGATAATAAAAACCAAACTAATGAACTATTTTATTTATATAGGAATGCCTGTACATTAATCTACTTTTTAACATAATAACCACCAATACAAAAGCCCTTATCGTATCGTAGAACACACTTTTGAACTCCAGGAATCTACTGCCTCAGCCAACTACTAACAGAAAAACACTCCTTGAAATTTGCGGAAAATCATTAGTTAAGACGAAATCGTAAAACATCTGTTTTTTTGAACTTAGCATCAACTTCCTGCACAACATCTTGAACAACATCGGTAAAAAACGAGTTTTTTAAACATGTTTTTTTTTTCAAACTTCTTCAAACTTTGCGTAACATAATTTTTTATACCATAAATTTTAAGTAACATTCACATGTCAGTAAAATTCATTTCCAGTAATCTTCGCCTGTCTTCAAGATAGGGAGCAATGTTATGAACATGAGTTGACGCTTCCCTGCAACGCTTCTCGAACAAATGAAAAGATGGACTCACAGAGATGTGTCACCAGTTTACAAAAGAGAGTTTAAGCAATGACCCCTTCCCTTTGGCGACAAATTTGGTTACCATTTGGCGGCTTGGTGAGAAACTTGGCGTAAAATTTAATTCTTTAAATAATTAGTTTTTAACAATTAATTTTCATTAATTATGATTAAATTATCGTATTGTCATCCAAAACGATCGTGTATAGAAAATTTCAACTCAATTGAGCTCTTTACAATGTGAGAAAAAAGCTTTTAAAGTTTTGACCCAGACGTTCAATGTGAGTAGAAGAAAATCTATTAGAAATGACAAATGGTCTCCTACCACACTCTTCATTAGGAATATTAGTACGACCATTTTTGTATTGTTCCATTGATCAGAGTTCTTATAAAATTAGGCAACTTTCACGCATTTTTTCACGCAAAAAAAACACACAACGCCTATTTCGTAATCGACGGGATTTTCAATAGTCTGACGCATTTCAAATACGGGCAATTGCTTCCTTACTGGTGTCTGCGACAGATCAACAAGTGTTGGTACTCAGCACGATTGCGTGGAATTGAAACAGTAGTGCTGCGACGACGGTACTTAATCAAACACTACTCGCATAATACAGATACGATAGCCCTTCATTACTCTGCTCTTGCTCCATATCTCAATTGTCAAGTATCAAATAATAAGATAGATATCAAGTAATAAATACAGATTCCAACTGCAGACAACGCAAGAAGAAACCAAAATGCTTTATTATAGTCAATGATGGGTGGTTAAAGTCGGTCTCTCTCGATTCTCAATTAGTTTATTAATTTTCTAAATCAAAATCAACTAATTAATTCTTAGCGTACTAATTCACTTGTATGATCGATCACTTCACAAACAGTTGATTCTTATCTTAATACATCTATTAAAAAATCTATTTCAATCCACAAAATTAACAGAAGAATTCCATTCCAAATTACAAACTTCTGTCAGTCAGTCGTTATTCTCAATCTCTGTTCATTATGCTTTCAATCTATTTCATTTATATACCATTGTCTCTAAATCACTGCAGTTCATCTACTTGTAATTTATCAAATCACGTTTTATTTTGGTCGGGAAAAAAATTATAATATTATGCAATTCAATTTATATAAAGTCCCCAAGGTTAGTAAAGAAAAAATCGTGAATAGCCCAACGTCACAATATTACAGCTTGAAAACATATATAAAATAAAAAAAAAAATTTAAATTGACTTCGTTTCAAAAAATTATAACGTAACAACTACAAATAATCAAGTGATAATTATAACAGTCATAACTGATTGAATCTCTTCGAAAGGTAGATTAAGAGATAGTTATGATGTCACACGATCTTCTAGATCAAGTTACTTGATTATTGTAGATCGATGTGAAAACAACGTTTCACAGAGAGACATTATGTTCCTAAAAACATACGTAGTGTTTGGCGGTGTCTAGGGGTATTTCGAAATGATGATAACGAATTCTTCACAAATATCCTAACGATTATCACATGGACGAAAAAAAATTTACGAATTCGACGCTCTCAAACATAAATATAATCAGAAACACGAAAACTCAATTATAATATTCCAGCGCCCAAGCACTTAACCGAACTTCTGTTTCAGTCTCTTTTAGGGGAAACCAATTCTCCTGTCCGCCATCCCTGGTTTCAAGCCAGGAGAGCACGAATTCTCTCTTCTCACACCGCTCTGGTCCAGCAGAATGTTACCTGTTGTCTCAGAACGTCGTCCGAAGATGTCATTCTCACAACACAGGATAATTTTGCTATATACATATTATCTTTGAAGATATAAAACTAATTGTATTAATGCAAAGTATAAATTGTTACGACATTCAAATGTAGGAAAGATCTATGCAATTAATAAGCAGACTTTTTCAAAATGAATCCAAATTTTCTTCTAAAACTGTAACAAACACGATACATTTCTTAACAGGAAACAATTAACACACTCGATACCTGCTATATGAAAATACGAAATCAATATTGCATGATCCACATACTTTATAATTGGAATGCACTCTCGCTCACTTGCATATATTCGCAATAATCCTTCTAGCCACTTCCACATTTGTCTCTGAGTATCTAGTTCTAACGCCAAATTTAGCAATGTTTGGCGACCCCATTTGTTCGCTAAGACTATCGTCAAGTCACCCATACGTAATCAACTTTATTGTGCATGTGCAAGGAATTATTCTCTTTCTTGCCTATAAAACAACTTTGAGGCCAATATACCCCTTCAGCTGAGAAGAGTGAGTGAGTGAATGTAAAGTCTATTGGAGCAAAAGCCAGATGTGGCCATACTGCGCCAAACAAGATAAATCTGTGATCAAGACGTTGAAATAATGAAAAGATTGTTCGACAAAAAGTTCAAGTAAGGAAGTAAAGTTTATTGGCGCAAGAGCCAAATATGGCTATGCTGCGCCAAACAAGATTTAACTGTGGTCTATACGAGAAGAAATTGAAGAAAAGACACAAATAGGTTGACAAGAAGGAGGGTCGAAGATAGAGATGAATTTCTAGGGTATCCCAGGGGTACGTCACCCGTGTTTACCAAAGACGGTAAACCCTATGGGAAAGAAAAAGATCACTAGGGTGCCTCGGGGTCATGATTCAGCTGAGAAGAAAATAAAGATCACTTTCTATAATACTATGTTATGAGTGTTGAAAACAAATATGAAAACATATTCATAGAAATTATTTATTCTCCAACTTCACAAAAGTTTATTTAAACATAAATTAATAATCCACACATCTACCATAATAACATAATGTTCCAATTTGTAGCTGAAGACTGTCTCCACCTGAGAAGTACCGAATCGCTAAGAGGTTGATTATGCGCCATAGTGGCTTTTTGGCAGACCTTGGCGAAAAAACTGTAACTTTTTTTTTCTAATGGTTAAGTATAGAATGTTAATTCTACGACAAACATTGTGTGCGACGTTTTCCATTGAGAAATATTATCAGTTATCTCATTATTTTTGGGAATGTTCTTTTGCAGGTTTTGTGTGTGTGTGAATGAAAATCGTTATCTGAAGCTTAGCTTAAAATCGTTCCTCGGCTTTATAAGTGTACCGTTTTCTTCAACTAAATCCTCTCGTTTTTGTTTTAAGTTGGAAAATAACTCTATGCCATCTAATGTAAAAGAATAAGATATAAACTCAGATAAGAATAAGATCAAACATTTTCTCCAAAACAATATTACATTTTAACTTTGCTTTTCCACAGAGAGAGAATATTTTATTATACTACTCGTTTCTGTTTGAATCTATCTATTTTTTCCAATGTGTCTCGCAATGTCTTCAAAGTGTGTTTCATACTTCGTCTCATGTATTGGTAGGCTTTATTAATCTTTGTTTCCACTTGTAATCTTTTGAAATTGTGTTTTTAAATAATATTCTTAAATTTTAAGAACTCAATATAGTGAATGTACATATTATGACGGCACAAATTATTTTTAATATTAGGTCATTATTTTCATCACAAAATGTATTCGGAATAAAGGACCCATTCCATGATATAAGAGGAGACAATATTACTAGAAAGTCTGCGTTAATTTTGGACAATTTTTACCAACTATGAATACGTTGCGTTTCAGAAGCCTACTTCTCTTCTGTTCTAACGGACATTTCTAAGACATTGGTTGAATCAAGAACTTAATTTATAAATTGTACAAAGCAGAGTTTAGGTGTAGTGAATAAGATGAGACTTATAGAAGGAAGAAATTTCAGCAGCAATAGCAGTTTGCAAGTTAGCTAATAGATGATAGTTCTTCCTTCGATAAGTAAGACGCCTGAACCACTTCTTCATAGTCTAACGAAGCTATCGGAGGGATCTTTGAAGCGATAAGTAAATGATTTAGGCATTGAAACTTCAATTCCTGATACTCTACTCACTCGAACCCGAGTTATTCTGTAAGAGATTGTTTTATTTAATATCATAAACGATCATATTCAAACGCATTTAAGCCAAGCAGCTCGTGAAAGAAAGTAGATAGTTATCAACTTTAAAAATGCATAACTTGAATAAAAATAATTAGTAAGACTCAACTCTCTTTCATTTTAAGTGTGTATTTTTGTGATTAATTATTTAAACTTGGTAATGGAAAGTGAAGCTATTGATAACCAGCGGGAGTTACAAGCTACTGCTGAAGTATTTTAGATATAATTTTTGACCCGCATCTCGATTCAGTTAAGAATACAAATGAAATTGACCAATAATCTGAATTTATGTTTCATAATTTTAATTTAAAATATTTCTATTCGTTTTGATAAGTTCTATTAGTAAATGATACCAATAATACAAAAATAATCAAACAATCATAGCTTAAATAGCTGGAGTACCCGTTTTTTACACGAATAAGAATAATTTTTGTAACAGAATTACAATTCCGAAAAGAATCGTAATTCTACTGCATTCAACAAACAAATGAATTAATGTAACTATCTCCAAGAAACTCCATGAAGAATAAATTGTCGGAGCCAAAGTCAGAACATGATGTCATGTGACGAATTATTATGCGCCAGAGTTATGCGTAACGGAGTGGTAATGTTCTAGAGTGAGGTGAAAAAAGCCGAAAACTCACTTCCTGAAGCATGAAAAATATTTTACCCTCTTCTTTTTTTTTTAAAGACTGAATGTTAATTGCGTATACTATATGAATATCACATCGTTTGGATTGATAGAATTCTGGTTTGAAATTTTTAAAAAAAAAATCAGAAAATGGCGCTTTTCAAAACTATTTTCAAAAATAGTCTTTTCAGCTCACATTTTTAAAACAAAGTCCTGGAAATATATTTCGAACTCTCAAATGGTGCAAGTACAATAATAGTTTCGCTAGACTTGGCCGCAATGTGTATCAAAACATATGCAAAGCATTTAATTTTAAAAAATCTAAAGTGAATGCGCCAAAAATAATTTCGAAACAACCATTATTACCCGTAGTTTTGAACAAATCTTTTATTTTTCCGGGTATATTCCATACACACGCACACACACACACACATTAATATAGATAACAATATTTCTGCGAAACCAAAATATTGAATTTTGGGGATTTTTGCTTATCTTCTGGGACAGAAATGAGACTATTCTTGAGACAGACATAATTTCATCAAAAATATGCTTCAAACTGAAATAGCTTAAAACGAAAAAAGACATAACATTTTTTTTAAAAAACATATTTAATATATTTTTGCAAATACTTCAAACTCAATCTTGGAAAGAAATTGTTATATTCCCATGAAAAATATGGACTAAAAATACATTGATGTTTCACAGAAAGGTTTTCTCCAAATAAAAATACTTATGAATATTGTTTTAAAATATTATATTGAATCAAAAAAATAATATCATTTAACTGCTTGAATAACTTTAAGGAGAAAAAATCTTTAGGTTAAAATACCTATAAATTCAATTTAAAAATAACTACTATGATTTTTTTTTATAAGCAATTTCTAAAAATAAAGATTATAATTAATCTCTGATTGCCAACCCTCTCTTGTTCTTATTCTAATAAATAAAATCGCAGCTGAAAAGCAGGCATTTGTAATATTTATATTAATAAAAATTACGTATTACTCCTATTTAAAAACTGAAGATTCCGGATTATCACATTCCTGAGCTCTCCGTCTCTCGCTCTCTCGGTAATAAAGTTTTCCCCCGAAATTTAAATGAAATTAAACTGTACCAGCTTCCCATTAAAAATCTACCTTAGATTTATTCTTCACTTAGATTACTAACGCTTCTAATTTTTTTCCTGGGTCTAATTGCATCATATTTATTGATTTATTTATCATTATTGCTATTTTTGAATATATGCAGATTTGAAATAATACATAAATGAAACAGATTTGAGCACATATATAAATTACTGACAATAAAATGAAGTTTTCAGATACGAACATAACGAATAAAGGAGGAATAACATAAAAAAAGTAAGATTAAAAAATGTAAGTTTGCTTTTAATTCATTATAAAATTAATTAATTACTATTTTTCTAACTAAATAAACGAAGGATGAAAAAAATAAAACGTTCTATGTAAATTTTTGCAAAGAACAGATTTAGCCACCCAAGATGCGCTTTTTTAATAGTTATTATTTAATTACTCAATTAAATATAAGAATTAAAGTAAAGGATGAAATATCGAGGAATGGACATTAGTAAACTTTTCCGATATTAAAATTAAAGGAAACGATAAGTTATTAAATTGAATATATTTAAGCTAAATGTAATTAAAAATGAAGCAAACGATAAAAAATTGAAAAGTGATCTGGTAAACCAAAAGTGATCCAACTAAAACAATAGCCCCTTGGGGGACTAATTAATATTTCTCACATATGCTTACTAAAACCCTGAGTAAAATCAATATATGCTACTTGTTATTTATTTCTTTTTACTTCTAGATATTTCTTTTGTCCGGTTTTAAAAAGATGCCAAATCAATAATCCAATTCCTTAACTTAAAACTAAGGTAAATAATAAAATAATTTTGACCTTACAAGCTATACTTTATGTTCTTACCAGCAAGATTTTTTTTTGTTTATCAGTATTTCGTTATGTGTGCGCATGATACAACTATGAAAAATGTACAAATGCGTGTAATTTTTGTGAGTTATGTCATGGTTTTTACATTTAAATTCAGACATAAATTTTTTCTATATTTATTTTTTAAATTACGTCCGTTGTAGAGTTCAAAAGGACATCAACACCACTCCCTTGAAACAAAACCCTAACATCTTACGTTTACGGATTTACACACAGGTAGATCTTCCCTCTTTTTCTTTTCTTTCACGACTGTAGAAAAAAAAAGAAAGAAAGAAAAAGAAACTCCGCATCGCCGATACAGAGTTGAAACGTGCACGTACTTAGTAATTTTCGAGTACAAAACGCTAGAAAAGAAGAAAAAAAATTGGGAAGGAGGACTGCCAATGGTATTTACAACAGTCATGCATGAATTCCCCTCACACTTCCTTTCTGAGATTCTTTCTGTCTCTTTCTCCTTCGTACATTTTTCTTTTATTTATTTTTCTTCAATCGTAACAATTTCCACGAAAACCTTTTTTTCCTACTTTTTTTTTTTAAAAAGTCTTTCTGCAGAAAACCTTTCCCCTTCCTTGTTGCTACCTTTTCATTACAGGGCTACGACTTATTATTAGTTAAATAGGTGCCATATCCAAAAGTACTCGTTTTGCAAGAGATTGTTTTAAAGATATGAAGAAAAAGGATTGAAGGAGGAGGAAATTTAGAAGATATAAACACTCGTTTGAAAATGAATCCGTCATGGTGCATGGGAAACCATAGCGGTATCATAAAACAGAAAAAAAAAGGCATTGATTTATATTTTGCGAAACTGAGTTCTTATTATTGGTGTGATTCTATAAAATTATCTATTTCTAGAAATATGTATTATCCCGAATATTTACTTAACAGTTTATGTAGAAGAATGCTTCAGAATAAAATTATTAAAATAATTTTGAAAACTCATCGAGTTGTACGAAAATATTGTTTGCCAAGAAAATACCTGATATTAACAATAGTTTTCTGAGAAGAAAAATGAATGAAATATAATCCGAATCTCATTATGCTTTTTTGCTATCTTAAGTCTGTTTTTTTCCCCCATCAAGGTTATAAATTACGAGGTCTGTAAAATAGGCCGCTATGTTGCTCTACGATATGAAGCTAATATAAACAAACAAAAATGTTATAATAATAATTCCTCGAATGAAATAGGATTTTAATAATTGATAATCCTATAAAATTATTGAAAATGTCAATTTTGGAGATTCAATTGCAATATGTACATAATACAATAAAAAATGCTTCGATTTCAGTTTTAAAAAAACTATTTTCTTGTTGTTCACAACAGCAACGAAATAAACATTAATTACTAAACTCGGATTTTATTTTTTTATTTTATTTTATTTTTTTAATTTTATTTATTTGTTTGTTGTTTCAGAATGTTTTCATGACAATTTTTTCACAAGCTAAAAACTTATTTGACATTTTAGTTGGATTGCATAATTTACATCAAATTAAGCCTTTTTTTTTAATTATGTTGAAGAGAGGGACTCAAACTCAAGAATTTGAGAGAAAAATATGTTTTAATACGTTCATGTAAAGTTGTTATTTTATTACACATACATCATTTTATTACATTGTATATTTAAAGTTTAGTATAATGGAAAAATTACGTAGTTTTTTATCTGAATTACACCATAAGCAAAATGTAAAACTGTTTTATTCCGAAAGAAAGGGATGTCAACATAAAAATTGTGCTATATATATATATATATATATATATATATATATATATATATATATAT
>BMAW01108016.1:476747-546837 GCA_019974015.1 Nephila pilipes | reverse complement strand
TTATAGAGGTTTCCAAAATTGACATATTTTCATTGAAAGGTTTTCCTCAGAAATAGAAAATCATTCCTTTGCGGAAGATTTCAAAAATTATACAAAACAACGCTCTTGCAAAATAGCATGTGAATAATGTATTTCCCCTCCCCATGGTATTGAAATAAAGTTGCGTTTTGACAGTTTAAGTATATTGCACTCAATGAGGATTATATTTATTCTAGGATATAGTAAAAGTTTTATACAGTTTTATTTAAATTATTTTTCTATATCTTTATTGAGAAAAACAGTTTTTATCTTTTATGAATGCCACCATCTCTTTTTCTTTCTTCCCTTCATTATGTTACACATCTATTACTCTTGATACATTTTTATGACCAACAATATTTACAGAACACATTTACAAACATTTGACAAGAAAATGCTAAACTTGAAGCACACCGCCTTTGCGACTATCGACCTTCCTTCAGACTCCGTTCTTTACATCTTTCTCTTTAATATGATACGGATATATTCTATTTTTTAGTTATATGGTTGCTCTATATTAACTTCAATGGTGATAACTATATCCAAAAAATTATTTAATCAACAGTAATTTTTGATACAAATAGCAATTTTTAAGTCAAATATTGGCTAATTAATCAACGATTCAGATTTGCAAGAAAGTTATTGGTAACGGATCGTGTAATTGGTGATAACCTTAAATGATGAGGAAGCACTTCATCCATTACTCAAAACAAGGCCGTAAGAACCTGCGGGCGTTCTCTTCGACAACGACAAGAGAAGCTAAATCAGCTGAATAACAAGTTCAAAGGGAAATCTGTTGTAATCCAGTTGATCAGAATGCAGCAAAAAGTTATCGGGCAAGCTATCCTTGGACCCAAAAACTGTAGGCTCGTAACGCCTCCGACACTCAATATCAACTCTCCTCCCCATGGATTTGAACACTTTCTATGGCAGTACTGCCTGGAACTACTTTTTACATGTGTCCCGAAGCGCAATCTTGCCTCTACTTGTCTAAAAGAGACTATTACACATAAATCAGAACAAGTAACTATTACACGGATTAAAGCGAACGAGGAAAACAGACCCGCCATCTCAACTACAAACCACCGATGGTGTCAAATGGAAACTATTCCTAATTAAGTTTATTATAACTGGGAGAGGATGTATTTCAATTGTTGTAATGGCTGGAACATAACCTTCTTTTCAATATCGTTCAGAATGTTCCTCTTCGAATTATTACAGTAATACTGGAGGGTGAGTATGTAGTGGAAGTCATCAACAATGACTACAAAAGTTAAAATGTCTGAACAATTAGCCCGAAAGGAAAATTATTTTTGCTCAATTTCTTATAGCATTGAAAGAAAAGCGACTGAACAAACGTTCTTTAGGTCCAAAGATTGCAGTATCAAAACACCTCTTGTACTCAATATCATCAATCCCTCCCCAACACGGGTAGAAAACATCATCCGCTGAAGCCTCAACTGATTTTTTGACACGAGATTGGTTCAAAAATTACTAGTGGTAGAATTAAGAAATTGTACGTTATGAAACGGTAATAGGAATTGGCCAAATTCTATACAACATCCAGCGTAGTATGTGTGTCCAGAGACCGTTTTTCCTTTTCCTGAAAAGTCCATGAGTATGACGCACTTCGCATTCCAAAATTCGTCTCCCTAATTTTCGAGGAGCCGGCTGGCCTTGTTTGGAGCAGATTCACTAAAGCAACAATTGATGCAAAATGACGAAAATTTAAATCGTTGTAATCAAAACTATCCTTTGAAATCCTGTCACATTTCTTTTGGTGGAGCTCTATAGATCGCAGCACGAAAGTGTAACACAAACCTCTCTTAGCAATTATTTCAGTCATCAAATCAGGTACATTTTGAACGACATTCGTGTAGTAGTCCCCAGTTGCAAAACGGTTTTGCATGGAATAAGATATCGGAACACAAATGTGTTCCAAAACAATCTCGTAATCTTTAAATTTCTGATTGTAAATTTTACGATGTCAACAATTGAGCTATTTTCGACCCTCAGAATGAAGTATTAAATTATTGCCAAATATTTATTTTTTACATTTCTCCTCATATCTCTACGAAATTATTTTAAAATAGTTTTTCCATTTAATAATACTGAAACCAAACTTTGAGGAACATTTGATAAATTTATAGGATACACCTACTATGTAATCAAGGATTAGGCTTAATATTTTTTTTTTCAAGAAATTCTATAATTTGAATTTTTTTCTTTTTTCTTTTACTAATTTACAGGTTATTTTTAATGACAATATTTCTCTTTTCTTTTATCTAAAGAATAATTAACTTCATTATTATAGCTTTTCTAAATATCACGAATCGTTATTGTTCTTTTGCATAAAGTTAAAACTTGAAATAAATGTTACCAAACCTTCTCCATTTTCAATATATTAATTTGGGCCAAGTTTTCAGGCAGCAATTTCTCAAGATTTATAAGACCGTTCAGATTAATATCTAAGTTCAAATACTTGAACGAAGATTAAATATAGTTCAAGTACGTGAAATAAGTAATAAAACTAAAAAAATCATTATTAAAAATACAAGTACTTTGTTTAAATTCCTTAAAAATAAAATAGTAGGGTTTAAAATGATATTTTTTCTTCTTTTTTTATGATTAAAATTAACCAAAAATATAAATTTAATTTTACAGTATTTTTATTGAATTTTAAATTTTTAGGTGTTTATTAAATTGATGCGATAAAATTTCACACATTATTGAAATTTCGTCAAATAGACTGAAATTTGATAAAGTTTGATGAACTTCTTAATACAGTTATATAACAAAAGAATAAAATGAATTGCATATATTCTTTAAGTTCAAGGGAAATACATAACTTATAAAAGTATACTTTTACGTAACTTTGTCATTCTATGCTCATTCTGTATCTGTATATATAAATAAACTTCATTCGTATGGAAGAAATCGAAAAACATTTCACTAAAAACTCATTCAAGTATTTTATTGAAATTCAAAATAGCACTTTTTTTAGCACTTGACCAATCACAATCTAAAAATATTTATGCAACAACAAACATTCTATCATAGGAAATCTTAGGTTCTATTTTGTCTGATTTCAGTCCAGATCAGTTCATTAATTTTTTTTTTACATGAAGCTGAGAGAAAAAAAAAGCTGCGAGGAAGAACATGGGCCAAGAGTGTTGTTCTTGCTGAAATAAAACATCTTTGTCAAAAAAGGAGACGCCCTAGGGCAAAGAATCATCATCGGATTGTTATTGGTTTTTGTACAAACGATACTCCTTGAGGTTCAGTTTTTTCTGCTTTTTTACTTTAAGGCAAACCATCATTAAAAGTGATAAGTCTTCAGCAATGAAATTCTTTCAATCATGTGTGATTCCGAAGGAGTAACTAGTAAATTATCATGAGATTTATTGTAACAATAACAAGAAGGAAATAAAAAAAATAGTTGTGGATTTATTGATAAACACTTTCGAAATGTCATCGCAACAACAAATTTGTTATCTTCAACTTTTATGATTGAATCATGACAAAGAAATAATTCGATGTAAAAACCAACGTTTTTAAAAACAACGTTTTTATGTGGTGGCAAAGTTTATTAGAGAAAATTATTGAAATATTAGTTAAAACTGTTAGTTATTTTTAACTTTAAAATTTACTTAAAAAGAGACATTTGTGAGCGTATTAAAAAATTCCTAATACTCATAAAATCAAAACATGCATTTGAAAGTTTGTAAGTCATTCTATTAAAAAAAAATGGGAACCAGAATTCAGAAAAAAATATTGTGATAAGACATGGCGCCAAATATTGGAAACTTTCTTCCTTGCGAATGATTACTGACTAAAAGTCAGCAACCCTTACTATCTCGGAGATAGTAAAGGGGAGATAGTATCTCCCCTTTGTAAGTACAAAAGTTTTACGATACCTCATGCGGCGTGAGGAGTGCCCGGTGTTCCCAGAGGGGGAAAGAAATTTTTTCCTCAATTCTAAAAACGCCGAGAGGAAAGAATATTTTGACTTATTAAAACTATTGAAATATTAGTTAAAACTTGTCACAAAAGTCTAAATATTGCATTGTTAGACGAGTACGAACGATTTCCAAAATTTTAAGGCTCTAGCTTGATGGGAAGTTGGTTAAATTAACGATCGAAAATTTGATGACACACACACACACCAAGTGAAATTCAGAAAAACTTTGTAAAATATTCCACGGTCGTCGTCCCCTCACACATAGTGCTAAGAACGGAAGATACGCATACGGTTTTTTTTCACTTTCCGCGTTAACTATTGGCACCCTTCAGGGCCAGTTGTTAGATGCTTTTCATCCTGTCTTTCATTTCCGTGTTGGAGGTCTGTTTACTTTGATAGCAGGGGATTTTGATTGTGCATGAACGTCGCATTGAGAAGAATCACAAGGGCTATTGTCGACGGACCTTGTAATTTTGAATCATGATCAAGTGATGAGGACGACACCTTAGCTGGCATCTTTCTTTCCAAACTTCTCCACCACTTCAATGGAAGACTTTGGAACTCAACCATATTTAACGTGTATCATCCTCGCTTCACGGTGAGTCTAGGAGCATCAAGGCTTGACCCTACGATCAACAAAAACAATTCCGACCACGAGTACGCGACCATGTGACCTCTGTACTATCGTTCCTCGGTTCGAACTACTGATCTTCTCGGATCTAAACTACAATTTTCCCTGTGAGTTATCGTTTCGTTCTTAACGAATGAGATAGAAATGTATTCCCTTCTGGAACATTACTGGGCATTTCCTACTGCAGTCGTTGTTTGTTGCAACTTCCGAGAACGATTCGGTGCAACTCTGTTTCCTGAGGAGGAAAGCCTTTTTAACTGTTGATTACATTTTAACCGTTGCCAACAAGTGTTCAAATCCTGGGTCATTCCTTCAGCAAATCGTTTGTCCCTTTTCCAAACCAGTTACTAAGCGCTTTTACTCCTTTATGTATGTTAGTTGAGATTTTCTGGATAAGATCACTGTCGCATCGATGTTGTTGTAAATATGCACGATGTTTTTTCAACAGAATGCACGTTTTTAATACTATTATTTAATAAACTCATTCTAAACATACCCTTAAGAGAATGGATTTAAAACGAAAGAAGACTTCAATATTTTCATACTCCATTTAGACGGTAGTGCTACGGAAGATATGTTGCGTTGTTAATCGTAATAACTATGAAATCACATCTCTCTATGAAATAGCTTGTTACTCCTCTAGTTTCTGTTAATAAAAAATTACATCGGTAATTTTAATATAATGCTCAGTTCACGGATGTTTCGGAAAATAAGAGCCCTGCTCCTAAACGTAAGTGGTATCACTTATTTGAAGAAACATATTGTCTTTGTAAAAGCTGAAGCACAAGGTGACAATGTATTAGTAACGATGATGCTGAACTAGACCATATTGTAGACATTGACCACGTGATTCGAAGAAATTCTGCAGGGCATTTATATTACAATAAAATGAAAACAATTACTTCGTTTTATGCTATATTTGGTAAGTGTACATTAATGAATGAGTTTATTATAAAGTTTTAAAAGACCGTACATCATTCTAAAAACCCTTTATAAATTTTAATACTCAAATGATTTAATTTCATATCTGTTTTAAAATTTTCGTATTGGTTTCTGAAGAAGTATTTATTCCAAAAATCAATTTTATCATTCTCTACACATCTAGGAAGGATGTGACAAATTCTGAAAGAATTTTTCTCCTAATTATTAATATTGAGAATAAAATAAGTTGCATATTCTTGTGACATTCACCGGGGAAAATACTGATGAAATCAAAATATTAAAACAAGTGTAGAAGTTGAAATGAAAATTTTTTAATTGCAAAGCAAAAGGTTTTGTTGTAAAAACGTTATTACATACGGTTATAACATCTAAATAGATTTCCTCATTTATTATTATATCATATTTTGACATTTTATGTGCAATGAAAATAATTTTATATATATTTAATCTAAAATAATTATGTACTTTATAATTATTTTAATTCAGATTCTTTACAATTAATTATAAGAAATCTGGAATAACGATAACAGTTTCTATTATTTTCAATAAAAAATATTACAATATTATACTTATAAAAACATTAAACTAATTATCATAAATATTAGTTCAAATTATATATATATATATATGTATGTATGAGTATAAAAATAACATGATTCTGCTGCCTATTTGAAGTTGTTGAACCTATTTAAATTTATTTGAAAATGTTTTTGGTTTCTGATATTTCAGAAACGTAATTAAATATGAGCTAATTTTTTCAAAGATTTTGATACTTATAGTGGATGATTAAAAATTGCCAAATAACATGAAACCTGAAATATGAACTTTTACATTCATTTAACGTTTTAATTAATTTATGAAACACACATTTCAAGTTCCTTCTAAATTTTTTGCAAACATTTCCATATTTTTAATTATTCGCATGATTTGCATTAAAATTAAAATTACGTAAATTAAATATACAGTCGTAAATATTGTCAGCTTTAATAACTTTCGCTGCTTTCATCACAGCTGAGCAAAAATATTTTCAATCATCATGAATGAAAATGAACTATATTTTGTTATCCATGTATTAGTTGGTTAACCTATTTAATATAGTTAATTCCTAAACAGGTTTTGTCCTGTTTGGAAACCTAATTTGTGCAAAATTACGTAGGGAGAGGTAGAGGTATCAAATTTTATTCCAATGTAATCATTAGCTACAGATACATTCGGGAAATGCTGGTAGGGGAAAGTATATTAGGTAACTGCACCCAAATGCGATTCACAATAAATTTCTTGTTATTTAACAAAGTGGGATAAGTATGTTGATGGCATCTTAAATAACAACGATTTTTGATTGCAATTTTAAAATGAATACTTCTTGAACTATTGAAAGGAAACTCATGAGATTTTAAAATTGAAGGTTTTATAACGTTAGTAATCTAAATATATATAAGAGATTTGATTTTTTTCCGACGTATTTTTTGAAAATTTTACCGTTTTGTTAATGTGCAAATATTTTTATCAGAGTTTCGATCTTTATGCATTTCACTGATTCTGATTAGTAAGAATTTTAATTCTCCTGGTATCATTTCTTTAAAAGAATTTCTAAATGATCTTTCTTTTTGTAACTTGATAATGATTGCCTCAATCCTTAAACATTTTTAAAAAGGAGAAATAAAGTTGATGTAGCGTATTCTTTAGTATTTACCAAGTGATGTAATTCTAAACTAAAGAAATTACTTCTTCCACACGACGGTGACTATATTACCCCCCCCTAAATTAATTTCTATGTACGCCACTTTTTAAAACACCCTCGTATGTGAAAAACATTGAAATCGAAACTTATGAATGGTAGAATTCAATTGTAAAGGATAATTGAAAGCAAGAACAATTTTTAAGGAATAAGAATTTAAAGAAAATTTACTAAAGAAGTTAAAAACATTCATTTCAAAATTCATTCGAGAAACTGTCAAATAGAACTCCTGTGACTTCCTAGGGTCTTAAAATTACATACACCTTTCATGTGCTTTAAAGAAAATGTAAGACTTTAATGTGAAAGATTACCTCAATATAGCGACTGAAATCATATAAGTAATTTTAGACATCCCTTTTTTCTTACAAACATGAAGCGTAACTTTAATCATTCATGTGTAACATAAGTAATCCTAATTGATCATTTTTCAAATGACTTAAAACTTTTCAAATAACTGTAATTGTTCTGACACTTTAAAATTAAAAAGTCAGAATTCAGAACAAATGAATCATCTTTTAAGGAAATGTGCAGTCGAGTTGCATTTTTCTGAGCAAGGAAGATGTCAATAACTAAAATAAAAGAAAAACGGAAGATTGAGAAGTGGATAATGGTTAGGAATCCTGTCAACTAAATTCGCTCAATGGTTGGAATTTTATTTAAAAGCTGCTTTTTTAGCGTCATTTCTCTAATCTATGTATTCTTATTTTTATTCGAAGAAATTCTCATCAACAAAATTTTATTTGCGTTATACGAGTACTTCAGACTTATCTTTTTTAAACAATAATCATTTTCTGTGAGAGGAAAGATTTTAATTTACTTTCTAAATCGAGATGAAGAAAAACACATTCGCATAATTGTTCAGAAAAGGATCTATCTATGCCATTTATATTTCACAATTTATTTTTATTCATTAAAAATTTGAAATTTCAATCGTTCAGAGAGATTAAAAAACATACATATATGAAATGAATCACAGATCTTTTACATTGCAAAAATATTGATTTTGTATTATATGTTGAAAGTGTTTTGATTCGATAACGCTTTAATTTTTTTTCCTTTTTATTACGTTAGAACAATTTAGGTATTATGAAGTTCATTGAATAATAATATCATTCTTAAAAATTAAATATATCTTTCCTCAATTTAAATAAAAATATAATTATATACCGTTATCAACTTTAAACATATGAGTAAAAAAATAAAATTGGAATCCGCGTTTATCTTTTGAGCTTGAGTTTGAATTAAAGCTTAGTGTTTCAAAGACAACTCCCTGAAAGATATTTAATACAATACAGATATGAATGATTTCTGTCTTCGAATCATATACACATAACCAAATCATTTTCTTCCTCGCAAGAAGTATAAAATAATACTTGTATTTTGGAGTTTTAGCACTTTCGCCTTATCCGATTTATTACATTTCTTAAAAATAGCTCTATTCTTTAGATATGGAAGTATTTTAAAATATGACGCATCGTAAAAATAATGCATAATGAGACAAAACTTATCTTTTGAGTTTTAGTCCATGAATTGGAATCACATACTTGAGAAAAATGTTATTTTGTACCTCGGTTTAAGATAATTTAAAGAATTATTATCAAACATAACATGGTGTTACAGTTAAACGGTTTATTTTTTTTAACTAATTATTGATCAAAGAAACAAATACTGAAAAAGTAGTAATATAATGGCTTTATAAAAATGTGAAATAATGAAAACAGTGAATACATTAAAAAGAAAATAATAACATGTGTTTATTTTTTTGATTTTTTTATGGTACGTCATAATATTATAGTAAATAGATAGTTTTGTTACTTTTGATATTCAAGAGCAAAGATTTAATATAATTTTTAACATTAATGAGTATATTGTAAGCCTATTTTAAAAACTGCATTATATAATTTATAATGAATTTACACTTTTGCAGCCCAAAGAATACGTTGTATGAGTTGTTGATAAACTTAATTTATCCGAAAAATTTAAACAACTTAAATAATTCCTTGCACGTTTAAGAGGTTAGACCTCTAAACCCATTGAATTCATCAAATTTAGTGATATGCAAAGATAAATAAAGGGAACTTTGTAATTATCCCATCGTACTTTTATAATATATTTATCATTTACAACTTTAATATTTTACATAGAAAACTTTTTTCTTCCCAGATTAAAGTGTTCAATTGCAATATCATGAAAATATAATGCGTAGACAATAGAAAAGTTGAAATCCTTATTTCTTTTAAATCATAATGGTTAATCATTGAATAAGATGAAAATCACAAACATGAGGCATACCATTCCTTTTTTAATCCTGGAGCTTTGCAACATTAAGAAATAATGAGTCATTGTCTCCACACTTGTGTCTTCACAACTATGCCAAAAATATACGTAACATAATCATAATGCAAGTTCATTATACATATATGGCCTCGGTAGATTAGTGATCATGATCTCAGGCTCTCAGGCGGCATTGTTTTCATCGAGTCACGGGTTCGAACTTATTGGTCCTTGAGTATGACGTCATTTGCTCCAAAATCCTTTGCTGTATATTTTCTGGTTGATGAGACCATCATCACCTTATTTAGAGCCAATTAACTGAAAACAACCTATTTTTTTTATTGTTTCTTCGCTTCTGGTGCATACTGATGAATTTAGATATCCACAACAGTGACAATTCTACGCGGTAGCAATGAAAATTAAACAATGAATCAATGACCAATTTTCTTTGACTCCGTTTAACAGATCGTAGGCCACAAATGTTATAACAATTTGCATTAGGAACGCCACATGACGGCAAAAACTGGTATATTATGAATCTGTAAAAATATTAAGAAATTACTTGAGATAATAGTAACTGGAAAGATTGTAAAAAATAATTAATTGTGAGAAATTCATACAAATCTCCCTTTAATTCCAAGTGAGTAATTACATTAGGATGTATTTTACTAAATGATACAGGACAGGGCATGACAAATATTGGAAGAAATATGATCGTCAAAAAAAAAATTATACGGCAGCGAAAATTCGTATGAAATACACATTAGATTTCCATTTATTTTCAACTCTATTAAAACCCATGCATAAAACATCTTGCTTTATAAATTAAAAATTGTGTTCGTCGTTTTTAAAGAAGAAAAATGCCCTTTTTTCTTTCCAGACATATGTATAAACTATGTCATCTCATTCTAAGAGAGCCAAGCATATACATGAATACTTTTTTTCAGATTTAAGTGGAAGATGCATGAATACAATAGCTGTAAAAAATAAAAAGATCATAAAGTATCCTATCTCAGTAAATATAATCAATGGAGATGAAAAGCTTATTTTTAAGCTTACATACACATCTCACACTGTATTATTTTTCGAACGATTTAATTTTTTGGAGGAAGATTATTTTTTGTATATTAAAGCATTTTGAAGATTTCAAGAGATCAAAGAATCTAAGAGTCTTATAAATGTTTGCTTTAATGCTGTTTACAGAAACATTTCTCAAGGTTGAACTATTTTAAATGAATGTCGAAATAGGATATCATGCAAAAATTTAAGGAAAAGAAATAAGTCTTATTTTTTAAGGCTTGCAATGGAATTGTAGGATATATTTTTATACAAAGTTAATAAATAATTCATAGTAATAGAATTTTTTTTCAATTCTAATAAAATTAATTAAGGTGCAGTATTTATAATTGTGTTAGGAAATTTCTTAGCTTTATTGACTAGCTTTGTCGTATTTTAAGCAAAATATTAATTATATAAGTTGAATCTTGAAGAGTTGTTAAATCTTGCATTAACTATCTACCAAAATAAATCACTACAAATACGGCAGCTATTGGGCCATATTTGTGAATAACGCTCACGATATGTGTTAAAATGATTTTTATATGATTATTATTTGTGTATGATGCAGACAACATTTTTTAAAAATGATTTTCATATGATTTATTATTTGTGTATGATCCAGACAACATTTGTTAAAAATGATTCTCATATAATTTATTAACTTTGTATGAGACAAACGATATTTGGTGAAAATTATTTTTACATGTTTAATTACTTATGAATGGCGCTGATGATATTTGTTGAAAATTAATAACGTTGTACCATTGTTTTAAAAATTTAGTTTTTCGTAAGCTGGAACAAAATCACATATTTATCCTAATTACGTCTGAACATTGAAAACCGTGATAAATTAATGAAATTAGTTTTAGTTATTTTAATAACCAACATCGACAACATGTAAATAAGTGTGCCTAACATCAATTAGAGATACAACAGTAATTCACAAAACTATGCGTACAATCAATTTCATATAATTTTTTTTTATGAAAATGATAATTATTAACTTCACTGTGAAGAAATTATTCTGGTACGACTTGGTCGCCTGCGATGCAAGTAATTGTCGCAAGTAATATCGTGAATCCCTTCCAGTATTGTTTTTGTGGATGGACCTGAGCACGCCTAATATGCAATGTAGATGTCCCGTTTGATACCGTTATGCGCCTATCCATTAACAACATGTCCTGTACTCCATCACAGTATTTGTCTCGTTCTTGGATGTGGAGGAACGTCATTTTCGATCCTCATCCCCCGCAATCTGCTTTCCTTCACTGAACATGCAACACTAGCGTCCAACCATATGACGAGACATGACCTGTTCACCATATATGGTCTGAGGCATTCAAGGATAACTGGTCCCACTTACCCATTCATACCGGATAACAGCACGCACATCCTTTGCTGACCACGTTGTCACTCCCGTCTCGGGCACGCTGGCCTGCTGCTACCCACTTTTCTTCGTAGCTCTGCTCATGCATCATTTCTCCTCTACAAACACTACTTACATCGTTGAACATTAATGTGTGGGAATTCTTATGGTAGTTGTTTCCTTCAAATGGTGCATCATGTGTTCTTTGGAAAAAAATGACGAAACTTACTTTTGGAACTCCTTCTTCTTACAAATGTGTATGTACAGTGTAATGTGTAGTAAAATGTTAACGAAGGCCATCAAATGTTCTTGATGTGCTAATAAAACAGTAAGCTGGTTAGTAGAGCAGTTCGTCACAATTTGTTTAAACTATAAGTGGACAATAATATTTTTTTGTTCTGTGGTTTTTATGAATTCAGTATTCATTTAAATTACTATTACTGAATTAACTTTGCAATGACTAGAATGACGAAAGACTTTTGTCGGATATTTATATTATCTACACAGGCCAAAATGTGAGTAAACACTTTAAATACATGTTTTAAAAGCTTAAAATTTTATCTACAGGGTTTTATTTTTTAACCCCATTAAAATTATGTTGACTCTCGATAAATCATCAAAATAACTAATTCGGCGCAGTTGTAGTTCCAAATATGCTGGATTACTAGAACACTTACTAAAATACTCGTAAGCTCTTACTTCTCAACATCGAGAAAGCACTTCTAACCAGAGCTGCTGTTCAGAGCTGGTTTTTCAGTCCTAAAGTTTTCTCCTTTTTATTTTACTCAAAAAATGTTATATATTTATTTTCTTCATTTCCTTTCGCAGTGTACCCATTTTTTCATTCAGGAATCTTAAAGAGCTGACAGTAATCCATTTCTGTATACAAAACCTCAAAGGAAGACTTCATAGAGCGTATACATCCATTTCCTTATTAGGAAGTCCAAAGTGGGGCGACATAGCGCTAACTATTACGATGACTTTCGCCAAGGAATTTCTCCAAATAGGGGATTCTAGTACCCAGTCGATGCTTTCAGAAATGTAATTATTATTGTTTTGATTTCCAGAATGTCTAACTTTTTAACTGTGATTTCATCTCTTTCAAGGTGAAAGAATTTTAATTTTTTTTTATTCCTCTTATTCCTTTTTTATACCTAAATGACTTGTACGCAATTATTATAATCAGGTAAACATAATGTTAAAGCATTTTATGAATACATTTTAATTTCTTCATTTTTGTTATTGCATTATTCAAATAATCTCTCAATGCTCTATGTTTATGAAACGAAAGTTATATGTATACTTTATAATTTTGCTTATGATATTTTATATTTCAGTTTTTATATATATTTCCCAAACAAAAAGAAGAGTTCTTTAGAAATAAAGGAATTCAATGTAATGTACTACTATTTGAATAATTCTGCAATAAGCAAATAAATTATTTCTTTAAAGCAATTTTTGAGTTAATGTGTTTTTCTTATCTCTATAAGACTAATACCTATAGCCAATGTTTATTATTATTTAAAGGGAAAAACAAGTATAGGCTATTTCGAAGATAATAATGATGCATTTCAAATAATTGTTGCTTAAGATCTACATCATTAATTTTCTTTCGACGTTTTCATTATGACTGGTACAAAAATATTTTTTTTTGACTTTTAATTCATTAGTAGTCAAAGTACTATGTATAATAAATTATTTTCTATAAATATTAGTTTGAAAAAGGAAATAACTTATTAAATGAAGTTAAATAACATAGAATTTATGCATATTAAATCCTGTAGACATCAAAGTCCTCATGATTGCATCGTGAGGAAATGAAGGTTTTTATGCATGATTAATACGTCTCTTAAAAGGTTTCCTCTTGATAAGGTTCTTAATAAATCTTCCCTTCATTTAATAACGAATAATTTAGCTACCAGTGAGAAATAAAAATAAATCAAAATTTCCCTTTCTTGTCTTTTCCATGCGTAAAACATGTGTGAATCCTCTTCAATAATGCAAAATCGTGTTACTGAACTTTGGTTATTGATATTATTATTGCTTTGAAAGAGCGATTGATAATGTATTATTACATATTAGACAGTACATTATTAATATACACATATTGGCCATTGGCTATTACGACATGGATAGTTATTGCCATTATTGTTGAGTTACGTCATTTGTTGCTGATACGTCATTATTATTGCCGTATACACATTAATACAGTATATTAGTTTTCGCGCTTGGTTACGTCATGTCAGTTGCCATTATTATGTTGATATTGCTTCATTATGATATTATATGGGGAGTGAGCTATATATTGGTTATGGTTGACATATTGTTATATATATGATATTATTGGCTACATTATTGCTGTTGTATTACTACATATTACACAGCCGGGCGATATTTATTGCATTGGTTGGTTTATTATTATATTGGCTGTCATCGGTGACATATATTGGCTGGCTGGGGTCATCACGGCTGGCTATTATATATATATATATATATATATATATATATATATATATATATATATATATATAGAAACATATTAAAAACAAACTTATATTTCTTATTTGTGGGTTTCATATAAATTGTGGCTTATTAAAAATCCATACTACTAGGCGAAAGCATTTTCAAGAATCCATTAAATAGTCGCATAGAATTCACTTGAGTCGGTGAGAGGTTGTTAGTAAATTCCTCAAGATGTTCAAAAGAACAGATTTCGTAATTTTTTTAAATCTTTCCTAACATTTTGTTCTCTTATTGACCTTTGGGAATCCAAATATACCCATAAGTTATTCCGAACAGAAAGAACGAACAAAATGTAAGTGACAGTCACAGAACATAGAAGACCATCTGAGAACCATCGTTTGACTATCGGAGAACTAAGCGCAAGCAATCGATCATTGCAGTGCACTTGCTGATGTGGAACTCTTTTGTCGGAAAAAGGAAACAGCTCCGGGGTGAAGAATTGCAGACAGACTGTTACTGGTTTTCCATCAAAGATTTCTCTTGGGGCTCGGATTTATTTTTGTACTCCGAAGCAAGCTGCCACTAAAAGTGATAGCTATTCATCGATGGAATTTTTCTTTCGATCCTTCTTCATTCAGAAAGAAGAATGAATGAGAATGATTTTTTTAGTTTTGTGCAAAATTCTAATAAGATGCAGAAGATAAGGTGAAAAAGCAGTTTGTAAGGATGCGTATAAGGTCGATAGAAGAACCATTACTAGAAAACTGTGTCCTCGTATAAATTACATTAATGGAGTTCTTTTTCTCATTATAGTAAATGTTTTTACTGAAAGAACATCAGGAATTCACACGAACCGACCTTAATTTAGATAAAATGTTGTTCGATAGTGCACTTAAAACAATGCAGTTTTATTTCTTGTTTCGCATCCAATGAGTGACAATTAATTTGTTCACACGAATTGGTGTGAACCAAAAGTAATTAACATCTCCATTATTATAACCATCGTATCGATACTTTATTCCAATAAAGGATAGCAGACAATGATTATAAAGCTCTTCTTTGCATGAAAAATTCTGTATAAGACATTTAGATCTTAATAAAGCTAACTAAATGAATATGAAATTCTACAATAATGTTTTGTACTTATCTACTTTAATGAACCCATTTTATATTTATTTATTGTTAAGGTAAAAGTTAGACATAATATATTCAAGCAGTAACAAATATGTGGAAACTCGGGCTTGTAAAGTGATTTGTTACTTGGTATGTATTTAATTTATTCACTGCATAAATTAATTAAAATAATAAAATAAATTAAATTAAGGAATTATAAATTAATTGAATTAAGCAGTTAAAAGTTCTGTACATGGCTTTGGACAAAAATGCATGGATATACTAGTATAGGGAATCCAACTATCCCAGACAGTATAACTACTTTATGACAAATTGTTAGAAAAAAATGTTCCATTCAAAAAATGTAATTAATTATAGAAATCAAAAGAAGGAAAAAAATATAGAAAAGAGGAATCAAAATCCTTTTTAACCGAATAACTTATTAACACTTTAACGGGCCAGGAGAATTGGCCGTACGTGCAATTTGATGAATTTTTATATAATTGGATTTTTTGTACAATTATAAATTTTATGAATTGTGAACTTTTAATACAATTATGAATTTTATGACTTATGAACTTTTAATACAATTATTAATTTTATGACTTATGAACTTTTAATAATTTCCTTGATTTAAATTGGAATCATTTTGTTAATATATGTAGGATTCTTACATTTTGAGGCGCTTTCCAACACAAATGGCGCCACTTGTTCCTTTGGTTAAAAGCGCAAGCACGGAAAGCGCAAGCTAGATGGAAGAGTGCGACCAGCAGAGAAAGACGTGCGATCTGATAGCTCTTTAATATGTATAATCAATAGTTCTATTTTAACTTAGTAAATACTGAATAATAATATATGGTTTAATTAAAAGTCATTTTCTAAGAATCCGTTTTATTATTGAATCCAGAAAACCCCTAGACATGTTTAAAACGAGCCACGTACCCTATTTCTGTAGTTAGGATTCTTCATATATTACTAGTGATTTTTGATATTTTAAATAAGAGAGTTACATATAACTTTGACAAAATATTTTGATAACACCTTGCTTCAAATTTGAGTGTAATGCAGGCATAAAAAGAACACAACTTTTTAAAATATATGTAGAAATAAACATGTTATTTCTACTGGTCTTTTATGTGGGTCACTCATATAGTATTTTTGTTATCTCCATAATGTTAAAAGTGACCACGTTTAAATAATATTTGAAGAAAATTGAGTGACAATACCATCACCAATTTCTGTGCGTATTTATTACATTATTATTATTTTAATATAAGCAGTGTCTTAAAAAAAATCATTACTTTTTCTTTTTAAAATCATGTACTGCATCCCTCTAATGTTGTTATTATTTCAGAACAAAATAATGATCAGCCGGGATGGTTTCAGGAACAATATTATTCAATGCTCGACACGTTCAATAACACAAGACAGGATACAAAACATATATAAAACACAGATTCTCTAACATATATCATCATTTTGCTAAGAAGTCTTTCTTCTTCATCGTGCTTGCGCTTCTCGCCTAACCAAAAAGGATACAAAGTGGTGCCATTTGGCTACCGTTTAATAGTAGATGGAAAATAGTGCTAAATTATGGTGTTACAGTACTAATTTTATCGTTAGGAATCTTTTCATACGTAGTATGTGAAAAATTCCAAAATAATTATAACTAATGCTTATTGTCCTCCATAAATTTTTGAATAAATGTTATAAAACTATACCTCATTAAAATACCATAATGCAAAACATTTTACCAGTAGAATCAGTTAAGGTTATATAATAATATTCCTTGAAATATTTTTTAAACTTGATTTTTTTTAAAATTATGGAGACGGAAATTACTACGTGAAATGACCCCGTAAACCTACTAAAATGTGATAGACATATATAGAATAATTTTATTGCTAAATCATAATTTTAGTTATTTATCGTTTACTTATATCTCCTACTAAAATTTGAATTAAAAAATAAGACATTCCTGTAATTGTGCTGCATTTGTCGATTCGTTCATATGTTTTTATTGTTTCACCCTTCAACATAACAAGAAAAAGTTTTACTTTTAAACGTATTATATAAAGTAAAAGTATTCAGAAGAAAAATACAATAGTGTTCGCGAAAGAAAATATTAACATAAACTCCGAGCAAGGAGCAATTTTCTGTCTATAATTTGTTGTATTCTTATTCCTTTTTGTAAATTTGACTTGTATACACTTCGTTCAAAGAAAGTGAATGAATTTCCTTTATCTCCAATTGAAGTTCAAGACAGGTAAAACAAATTCACTAATGCTGTTATTTAGCACTTAGAACGCCATAATAATATTCAGACAATGATAATTCCTTGACAACATTTTAAAATCGTAAAGAGCTGTGACGGAAAAATAAAAGCAACCAATCGGAAAAGAATTTTTCACGCATATTCATTAATGTTTCTTTTATAAGAAAACGACTTAATATAATTCTAAATATAAATAACGTTCGTTTCAGCAAAATATCATAACAACATTCAATAATAAAAAAATACAAATACTAAAATTCATCCGTTATTTAGTGTTAGAAACAAAACACAAATTGCAAAAAAAAATGTAATTCTCATTATTTCCGGAAGAGTAAAGCGCCAAATGAAGTGTTTGTGCCATGAAGGAATTATTATAGTTTCATAATGTGTTCTGTTTATGAAACTGAAATAAATGTTTTTCTCTTCGAAACGAATTTCAGAAATATGTCCAAGTGAGTTATAATACATTCTACACATATTATGTTTTCTTTCAAATATTTCCTTAAATACTATGACAGATTACATTTTTAAGAATAAAATGGAATTAATGATGAGGCATTTTTAAATATTATGTATTTATAAATTTTATATACGAATATGTAAATTAAAGATTTCTTAATATAAATTTGAATAGTAGGTTTATAATAAATGAAAAGTATTATTAGCTTTAAATATATTTTAACACTATAGAAAGGAAACGGTAGAAACCTATTTTTTATATTTTAAGATAAGAGATAGTGAACAGTTCTATTTAACAAATGAATATATCTAAAATAGTTCTGCATTTCCTACTCTTCGGGAAGAAGATGAATTTTTAATATTACTTCTATGTTATTTCGAAGTTATTTGGGAAAAAAAAGGATAAAACAGGAAGTATTTAGGAGCATATCGATGTTATTTTTAAGAAATATGTTTGTTATATCATTAATTTAGTGTTAAAATTACTGAAGTTTTACATCGCATTTTTCTAACATTACTTTTAACATTCTTTATATTATTACAAAATTCAAAGTATTAAATTTATCATATGTTGGCTTAAAATCATAATTAAAACACAATTAAGTGAATTATTGATGAAGGAAAATTTAAATATTCTCACATCTTTTTTGTTAAAAATAATTATAATTGGATGGAATTCACGCATTTCTACAGTCATTTAATCTTTGAAATATATAAAGTGATGACTCAATTTCATTTTCAAAACATTGATCATAGCATTTACTGAAAATAATTATTTGCATAGATGTATTTTTGTCTTATACAACTAACACAGAAAAAGCTGTCAATATTTCAAATTTTAAGTACCATTACCTTTTTGTACTTTTGTTTTTAAAAATACCTTTGCTTTTTATAACCTTTGAAAGTATTTCCTCGTGTATAAAAATAATTCTTGAAGAGAAGCATCATTGGACTATAAATTGTCAGAAAAATATAAAACAAGTTTCTAAAATAAGTAATCCATCCATATCGAAAATATTTACTCAAAAATATTTTAACTCTTTCAGTTTTTTGTATTTTATTTTATTTGTACATCCACGTTTTTTATTCAAAACCTCTCGATGTTCTCTTAAGTACTGTTATTGAAGCAGTTGGTTGCATTTAATTTTAATGTATATGCATTTTTTTATTCAAAGATAATATAAACTGGAACATACGAACTAATATAAGGTACTTATTATTTCTTTTTCGAACATTTTAACATTCTTTTTACTTAATACATCTTTCTAATTCTCTCTTTCGAACTTTTAAATAATACTAAAACTTAATACGAAGTTTTATCTGTAGAATACATTTTCATGTATCAGACATTTCCTTCAATTTTTAATTAAAAACCACAAATGTTATTGCTTTTTAAATTATGATTACGATTTGAGAGTTTATGAAATTCATGCATGGGCAATAACTAATCTTCAATAAAAAGAGGATGAAGTATTTGGCGTCTTTGATATTATATTGTATTTTCAAATATATTATCTTTGGCACTCTTAGTTCTTTAATATGTGATTTTTGAAATCCTTTTCATTACCTTCGAGGGATATTGTAAAATGTTCACTTTTACTAAGAAATAACCAATGTATCTGGATAAAATTTATTTTGCATATTAATTTATCTTTGTGTGCATAATGTTATATATTATAGCTATTTTGTCTGATTTCAGGACTCAGTTGATTTATCTAACCTACGGAGAAGATAGAATTGAACAACAACGGCCTTGGAAATGCCAAGAAACTCTGAGAGAAACGAATATCTTTGGATTGTGAATATGTAGCAAAGTCTTAAGAATAATAAATAATAAAATAAAGTTTTTCTATCTCAATTACCTTTTAAAGTAACAATTAAGACTTTACAATACCGCAGAATAACATTTAAACATTTACAATACTGTAGGTTACTTCAACTTACGGTATCTTGATACCAAACTAATAAACATTAATAGATGCAATTTTCAACAGAAGGGGGACAAGAATCAATTAATATGCGGAAGAAATTTTATATAGATATCTCGGTTATTTCTTAGAAATAATTAAATTTTTACGGTACCTCTGCCTTCTTCAAAAATGTGTCATAATTAAAATATCTATTATTTCATATTTTAAAATTATTTTTCGCATGTACATATATTTTATTTTTCTGATATTTAGGTTTTAGTGAACAAAATAAAAAAGCAAAGTATAAAAACATAGAGCTGAAGAAAAAAAATATCGAAAAATCTATACTGAAATTTTGCTTATTACGATTCACATTTCTGGAGCCACATTCGACAAAATTTTGGAGCACACAAGAAATGGTTATCACTCAATCATTTTATTTCTACCTTTACTTCCTTCGTTGATCAAAAACAACAGTATAAAAATAATTTTTCTTCTCAGTATATTTTTCCAAAGGCTTGATATTTAACTAAACGTAATAGTTCACTGTAATTTTAAAAAATCGTTTCAGATTTGATAATGATGGATGAAAGATGTCTCCATCACCGTATTTATTTTTTGAGATTCATTATAAAGTTCCGATACGATTTATTATCGTGGGAATATTTATTCATGAGAGTATTTGCATTTTATTTCTGTTTTGAGAACTGGAGGGCAATAATAGTGTCTAATTTAATTTAAATTGAAAAGTTTTGGGAAGTATTTAAAATAGAAAAGTTTTGTTACTAAGGAAATAAGATTATTGATGATTGGAATACTAAAAACAGCGTTATTTTAAGTATCTCAAAAAGAAAATTTGCTTTTAGAGTTTTTGTTATAATGAATATATATATATGAATCCTTTTATTGAAATTAAATTTGACTTCAGTTAAAATACAATCATTTATTTGCATACATAAATAAATAAGTGTCAGTATGAAAAACATATAGTTCTACTTATAAATATGTGGGTAGAAGAAATATTAACTACTCAATTTTTTTTTTAAAAAAAAAGACCTTTTCTGACTTACCACCAGTTACAAAAATGTTGTTTATCTCTGTGTTCATCTTTAGGATCTACACATTTCACAAAGTTTTGGATTTTTTTTTTAAATTAATGTATGACAAAAATAAGTAGGACATTTCTAGAGTTTTTTATACACATATTGTTATAATTTTCATTCCATGGAAATATTTCCCTAACTAACACTTCTTAGAGGATGCTCGAGTGTTGTCTAATGAAGTTTCCTTAATTTTTCGTATTGATTACGTATTTTTTATGTGTTACTCCAGCTGTGTATGGTCTGGTGGTTTTCTGAAGAATAAAAACATTAAAGGTCACTAGAAAAGAAGAAGTATTTTTGTATCGATGTACTGTATTAAGTGTCCAAAAAATACGACAATAGTGCACTGTATTATTGTACATTGGACGAGAAAAATACCCTTTGAATCACACAATACCTTGTGAACTCCAAAAAGTAATATCGAGAACTCTTCCAACAGATAACCGTGTTTTTGCTTTTAGTAGAGCAGTCTGTCATTTATGCGCCTTTCTGTACTGGATCGCTTTGCTTCAGGATCTCTAGACAAAATTTTGAACATATAAAAATTGAATCTAAACTATAAATTACTTATCATAACTACTATGGCAAAATATATATAAATAGTGAGCCGGAATTTAAGAACATTCTTGCTAATTTTTGCTCCATAGTCATGGAAAAGATACTAACAATTTTTTTTTCTATAATGACGAAGTATATTGTCTTTGGATGATTTTCTGTGTGAATCTGAAATATTTACCAAACAGTTTGATGACCTTCATATATATCTCATCTTGTGTTAAAATATCTGTTTACATGGATCAATAATTATATTTAAAATGTATGCCACTATAAACATATAAGGAAACCTTATTTTATTTTAACTTTAAGTTCATACATAATTTTCACCACCTCGCCCTTAATAGCCTTTAAAATAATATCAATAATTCTCTACTCTTTGAGATCAAATAATTTAAATTCAAAATAGATCTAACATGTTCGACCCCCATTATTTTAATTAGAAAGAATAATCTTCAGAAACGAAATATTATGAGTCAATTTTGTGAAATTATACTTTGTCAAAAATGTCCTTAAAGTTTTGCTTTTCAAAAAGATATTTAATACATATACTTTTTTAAATTTTATACTGCATATTTTTGGCTTTACAAAAGTGGCTTTTTTGCGACTTTAGAAATATTAAGGGTTTTAAAAAGAATAGATAATTCGAAGAATCCATAAAATCCTTCCAATTGTAAGGTTATACTAGAGACAATTCGAAAAATCCATTAAATCCATTATCTTAATGCAATGAGCTACTTGAAAACAGTATCATCAGATAAAAACAATTCATTTTTCTTTGGAAATGTATAATAGATCTTCAGTATAATTTTACCATTGGAAGATCAATATAACTTTTCTATTGGGAATTACCCAAAGCTTTTCAAACTGAACCCTTAATAGTTTTCATTGCAATTACACGCTTCTACAACAATTTATTTTATCTTTCTCCTAGTGCCCTATAAGTTCCAGACTTATTCGTAGCATATGTTTTATTTAATTATTCACACTTGTCTACATCTTTTTCTAAACTCTTTGAAATATGATCATTGAACTAATTCTGCTAAAGCCAACATGGAAAAAAATATATACAAGAGATAAATTATTTTAAAAATATTTTTTTGTAAATAAATGCTAAAAAATTAATGTATCACATTGGTATTTAAAAAGTAAAATTGAGACATAAGTTAGGGTAAATCACTATTATAATAGATTTTAAAAAAAATTCAAAGCCAGAAACAATTCAATAAAGTCGATGGGTAAGATAAATAGTGTTATATATGAAAAGTAAATCTTTTATATTCTTTGCGGTTCCGAGTGAAAATATTTAAACAAATATTGAATGTACTCTTTTAATGAAATGATAAAAACCACTTCGCAAAATATTGTGTATTTATTGATGACATCGAACTTTTAGAAGCCTTTTCAGTTCAAATGGTTTTCAAGACACCTGTCACCAAAGACAGTTGCATTCTACAAAGATTAGAATGCTTTCGAAAGACAGCTGTCTTCAAATCATTTACATATTTCTTTATTAAATAACTCTTCGAAAGAAATAGAAGGAACTCTCGTTCTATTTTGTCGCTTCCGTCTCTTCTCTCAGGTTTAAAATTGGAAATGAAAGATCAAGGCTGTCATCTTTTCCAGCTTTGTCATTTTATACGATTTATTGAATTTTTAAAAGGAGTTTATTCTTTGGCTGTGGAAATATTTATATTTGGTTCATATTCGGTTTCAGTCTTGGATTTTATCAGAAAGTATAGATTATACACATTTCAGTAAAAATGCTGTTTTTTTAATGTTTATATTTATAGATGTCATCCACAAAGGTATAAAAGTATAACTTTAATTCATTTTTTTGAAACAAAATATTAAATAATACGAATTAATTAATCGAAATATCAAATAATAATTTTAAGTTAAAATTATCATTGTCATTGAAATAAAATTAAAGTCAGTATATTTATGAACTTTAATTAATGAAACCAAACCAGAGGCAAATCAATATCAAGGGGGCAAAGTTTGAAAAAATTAATTTAATATAGGAGGGAAAATCGCAAGGTTTTTATTATTATATAATGTATTAGAAAATAACGAAGATATATATGGATAAAATTTACTATGCAATTTAATTGATCCTTTTGTACTTAATGTGGTAAGTTGAAACTATTATTATTGATTTGTTTGATTTCAGATATCCATAGATAGAAGTACCCACAGTGTAGAGAAGATGGTGATGAATTTGCTGAGTTCTACAATGATGGCCTTTGAAAAGGACAAGAATTCTTAGGAGAAATATATAACTCTGGATAGTGATTACGTAGAGAATTAAGCTTGTGTATTGAGTATCATTTACTAATAATTAAAACTTTACAACATCCCACAATAATTATTAAAATTTTATAATACTGTAGGTTACTTCGTTCTTCGGCTTCCTGAATTCATACAAATTATTAATAATAGAAATTAATAATAATAGAAATTAATAATAATAGAAATTAGTAATAATAGCTGTAATATATGCATTACTTACAAAATGATTAATTAAAATGCATAATAGATTTTATCCAGGTATCTCGATAATATCTTAGCAATAATTAAAACTTTATGATAGCCTTTTTTATATATGAGCTTTAATTAATGTAGTGAGACAGTGCCACAAACGTTTGAAAATCAATATTTATGAGGCAGAAGTTGATAAAGATTGATTGGATATATAACAGTTCCTCGTAGAAAATTTAATAACTCATTAAAAAGTAGTATATACCGTTAAAATAACAGTTATAAAATAATTTTAATTTAGTGACGCTGTGATACCTTGCCAGTCGTACTACACTATTATTTAGCAAACATTGTTTGTAATAAAGTTTTAACATTACATGGAAGATACTAGTTAGCGTAATTTAGGATTATTCATAGGTGATCCGTTATAATTTGTAATTAAAGTTCAATTACTTTCATAAAATTTATCATTAAAATTTTTTTAAAATAATTTTTAATTGTTCAGAAACTTTTCTCACTTTTGCCATTTTCACTAACGTACAGAAAGCGCCACTTAGTTCTACACAAAGCCTCTTCAATAACTTAATTTGGTTATACACTTGGATGTATTCTATTTTTCTTTCTTATTAGAACTAAAAACAGTTTTTGTTTAAAAAAAAATTGAACATTAATCTAAATATAGATATATTTAAAACTTAATTTTTACATAATTTTTTTTCATTAATTCGATTTTGAAAGTTGACAGGCTTCCGATCAAAATTCTTTTCATCAGAAAATAAATTCAGTTACGAAATAAAGTAAAATTTTACAGAATGTTCATAATGATATGATGGGATGATAGCAAAGATTTAAAATTATTTAATTTACAAAACTTTAATACTGTAAAATGGAGTTAAAAAAAAATTCTTAGCTTTTATTAAATAACATTGCATTGTTGTGTAAGTAAGGATGCCACTGGTAACGTTAGGGTAAATTCAAATGCAATTTTCTGATAACAAAATGCTTATTATATATAAACGGGCCTGGAGACACCGTAAAATCATAACGTCATTGATATAAGTGGATAGTTAAAAAAAGTAACCATGTTTGGAAAGAAACGAAAACAAAAGGGTAAGGAAATGAAGTATTATCACACCACAGCCACATTCTGTTGCTGAAACCGTATTCACATACTTCGTATCAGAGTTGCCAAAAACAATCAATTGTCGTCTGGTTTTCTATGGAAAATGAAGACTGCTCTATGGATAGAAATCCCAATTTGATCTGGAAGAAAATGGTTGCATAATCCATAATAACCTATAAATCAGACTCACAATGATTTCATCCTTGTGCACTAGATGGCAGCATACAATGGTAACCCTAACTTGCGTTAGCAATGCAATTTGTTTTCGAAAATATGTCCTTTTTGAATCGCTCTCATCCTGATTTATTCTTCCATAAGCGTTAAGCTACTAATAACCTATTCTAAGGATAATAAAATAGAAATTGGAAAAGATACATATTACTTATAAATATATTCCCAAACTCCTTGTGTGTCAGATCTTAAAGAAATATTTTTAACTCAAAATAATGAAATTTTGTAGGAATTATTTCTTTTATAAAGTATACTTCAGGAACAAAAATGATGAGAAAGCTCTTCCATGTATTGAGAGGTTACCGTATCATTAAAAGTATTAATTAAAATTTTCAACTTTCCTTAAATTTATGAAAGGAAAGAAAATAAGTTAAAATTCAGGAGTATTAGAGGCTCAAATTTCTGCAAATAGTTTTTTAATGAATTTTGTGACTAAAAAGCATTCCCTCCCACACCTTTTTTTAAACATAAGCATATAAACTATTCAATGTAATTTTTTTTAAAAAAAATATGAACAGAAGTTTACATAGAAGCATTCCTTTTTATGTTTATAATGTTGGAAATATATGAAAGCATTAAGAATCAGAAAACTGGTAGCTATCAAATATCAGTAAATATAGTTGATAAAGAAGTTTACTTATTTTTTCTTAAGCTTTATATTCATTTTCAGCTGCAATACTCGAATTTCGCCCGACAGATTTATTCTTCTAGGTCAAGATATTCATTTATATACGAAACCGTTTTGAAGATTTTAAAGAAATCAAATGATCTAGAAATTTTACATATGTCTGTTAAATGAAGTTAGTAGAAGAACATCTTATGGATGAATTTTTTGAATGAACGCGTAAGTATCATTATACAAAGAATTTTAATAAATAGAATAGTTTGTTTATTTCTAGACTCGAGACAAAGAAGAAAAGTATATGCTGCACTGAGTGTTAATTACTACTTTATATAAATAGATATTACATCTAGTTTTAAATTCAGATACATGAAAAATAAAAAAAAATTAATTATAAATTATTAAAATGAATATATTATTATAGTCCTTTTATGATAGTTAAATCATATCAAACATTGATGTTTTTGATGTACGATATAATATCAAAGCTTAAAATATTTCATATTACAAATAAAAATAAATTTATTTTACTTTAACCAATATATTTTTTCACTTTTGTGAGAACAACGATGGTGAAATGTCGATATTTCCATAGAAATAAAAAAGAGTCGTTTGAGATACAAATGCACAAAATAAAAGTATATTTGAAGAATTTATTTAAATCACTTATTTATGCATCAGAAATAAATCCACATCTACTCTGCATCATATTTTTCTTTTTATTCATATAGCTTCGTATATACACTCTATAACACAGAAATCGATGCACCATTAGGAGTTATACGATTAAGACGAAAATCGGTTGGTACGATGTACATACATCGAAGCCAAAATGCTAACAATATCTTAAAAATCATTTATTTTATTCAGGAAATTCAGTTATAAAAGCGAAAAAGACGGGAAAAAAATCAATAATGCTAAGGCCCGCCACTAGACCTAATTCAAGCAATTATACAGCTGGTATAGACTCTAAGAGTTAGCAGACATTTTTCCTGGGGATTGCGTGTCATAAATGATCCACTTCGCTCTTAAAACGAATTGTACTGGCGCGATCCAGGTCGGTCAGAGTCCCTGCTCGCCGGAGCTCAAACGTGCTCCTTTGGTGAAAGATCTGACAATCGCGTCGACCAGGGAAGTGTTGGAAATGCAGGATGGCAAGAAACAAAAAGTCATGCCATGTGCGGTCGGGCTTTATCCTGTTGAAATGCAAGTTCAGTTATATGTGAAGGGAAAGGCGAAATTGCAAAACGTAGAATCTCATCAGGTTACTACCGTGTTGTTACGCTGACGTGAGTGACATTAGATCCATCAATCAATAGAAACGGTACTCTATATAATAACTCCTGTTTGTCAGGCTTATAATTATTTTAGTGGGTTACTCTCCTGAGTAGACGGCAATCAGGTGAGTATTCCACCTCTGTCCAGGATGCCTCTAGACATGTCTTCGCTGGTAATCGGGATTCTGTTGGAAACGGGATTCATCGCTGAAACCAATAACCAATTGTACTTCAGTTCATAAGATATCAGTTAGAATGCACTCGGATTCATTAAAATTACGCCTGGTGGTATTCAACGGAGAAAACGCCATGACCTCCGTGACCTCAGCAGCCCCTCCCTTTGATGTTTTCCCCCCACGTTCTGCTAAAGTTTTGTATCCTTTTTAGTGATAACAATGTAATGTAAGGTTTTCCAATATATATGTATATAATATGTGGCGCCTATTGGAGTGAGAAAATAGTGAATAGTAGCGGTCCACTCTCGCTATCTAGGAAGGGTTGCCAAAGAAATGTAACAGGGAAAATGCACTTGAGAGAGAGAAGTAGAAAGAAGAACGAGCTCCGAGATTTTGAGATTGAATTGTAAATAAACCATTCTATTGTTACAGAACATAGTTTCACTGTATCTAACAAGAGAAATGGCCGTCACATTGCCAATTATGTTGATTTTTACTATGGAATTTCTCGAAATACTAGCTAGAGAACATGTATATAAGCTTTTATCTATTCAAAGATATTTTTTTTACAAAATTCTGCTTTATTTTTTAAAAACACTTTATTACCATAAGAAACTGACAGGAAATTTGCTAAGAAAACCATTTTATTAAGTAAAAACGAATTTCTTTTTTTTTTCTGCTTTAATATTTATGTTAAATTTGCAAGGCCATTATTTTCATTTTCTACCAATTCAGCATCCGGCGAGAAATAACCCTTTGTTTTCAAAAAAGTCTTATCCATTTGTAAGAAATCTGAACTTCTGCACAAATAATATTTATAACAGTTTTGTGTGTCGCAATTATACGCTTATATTCACGTGCAATAAAGTTGAAAATCTATTTTTCAAAAATAATGTTCTTCCATAAAACTTCTTCACTGGCGTGACTGCCCCGGATGGACTTCGGCCTTCCTCAGATTTCCATTACATTCCGTTTTGTTCTTAGCTAAGGTTTTCAGTTTGTTATCTTAATAATTTTCAACTCTTTTTTTCAGGGAAATCAATCCACCTAAATTTTTGTCACCCTCTTTCTCTGGCTCCAGATGGTTCGACTAAGATCATTCAGCGGTTCAATTGTCCTCCATTCTTGTTAAGTGTCCTGCCCATATAATCCTCTATATTGATATTCTGGTTCTTTATATAGTTTATAAATTTCAGATTCAGTTCTTCTATAATTATCAAATTTAATTCGAATGAATACGTTCCTCGAATTTACTCTCTCAAATATTGCAAGAATGTATAAATATCTTTCTCAGTCATCTTCATACATTAATTAAACTAGTTCATGGAACTTAACTTCAATTTTTAGGAAAAACTTTAGTTTTCTCCAATTTGATTCCAAACAGATTTCAAACCACTTTGATTCCAAACAGATTTCAAACCACTTTGATTCCAAACAGATTTCAAACCAATATGATTCCAAACAGATCCAAGATCCCTCCCTCCAAAAATGGTTTTATTTTTAATTTCGTGTAGGGAACTATATATCATCATAGGTTACTTTCAACTGAAACAAAGACAAAAAAAGAATAACAGGAATTCGTCATCAGAGAATACAGAGCAAGCTATCGATCACTTTTGCTCTTTCTCGTGTAGAACTCTTTTGCCATGAAAGGAAACTCTGCAGTGAGCAATTATGATAATGGCTTGACAGGTTTTTAAGCAAACCCTTTCACTCGTGATATATGTTTGTTTTTATATTTTGAGGTAAACCGCCGTTAAAAGCGATATGCTTTTCGATCAAGTATTTTTTTCTATTCTTCTAACTTCAGACAGAAGATGAATGATTTAGAAATAATGATAATAAGAAGAAAAAAAACATACTCAAGATGAAGAAAAGAGATATTTTGTAAATACGAGGACCAACTTCTTGGAAGTCTTACTGCACCAAATCAATACTCCTTGGTTTCCGCATTTGAATTACTGTAAGTTATTTAATTCTCTTTGAGGTAAAAGATGCCATTGGAAGAATTTTATATATTGTTATTGTTATGAACCTGTAATCACGCTTCCCTGCGACATTACACTCATTAAGGAAAAAGGACTTCAACGTTTTCATCGAGACCTTGTTTAAGCAATGCCTCGTTAACCTTGGAGATAAATTTGGCGACCATTTTTGTTACTTAGCGATAAACTTAATAACTTAAGCGAAAAAATGATGGTTCTAAAAATGCAGGAATCTTTTCGATGCCTCAATTAGGGTGAAAGTTATGAATTTTTTTTTATGAATTTTCCCTCTGACGTCAAGGAAATTCCCTCTGTATTTATAGCTGGTCCGAACAGCTATAAATACGGAGATATGTGAAGACTGAACGAATTTCTTCGGAATTTACCTAGTGCAGCTAACTAAATTGGGCAAATGAGAATGGCTATAATCTGCTCGAACTGCTATAATCTGCTATAATCTGCTGCAGGCTGTCGAATTCTGTCTTTCAAGAGCTAAATATTTACTTAAATTATTACTTACATTATTAATAATTAAATATTTACTTAATATATATATATATATATATATATATATATATTATTGGGCTTTTTATTACGTAATAACAAATTAACCACACATAAAATAGACAAGTTTAATAACATTAAAAAATTCTTCAACAACTGTTTGGATCATGATTATCCAATAAATTTCTTAAATACTTATGTACATCACAAATATATTAAACATCTTTGCGAATCGTGATCCAATTTCAAATCCATCACACAACAATAGGTCCACAAAGTCGGCTTGTTAGTGGTCTAGCCGTGAAGAATTTATTTATTTATTTACATTTACACAGCTTACATTTTTACTCACTCTCTGGACCGTTATACTCCTTTACCATACAACTTATTACCAACCAATTGTTTGCATCCTTTTACATTTTATTACCAATCAAACAATGATTTAAATCTTTTTTCAATTTATATGGTGATGATGTGTTATATTTTTTCATTTTGAGTATGTGATATACATCTTGAAGCTTAAAGAAAATTCCGTCTTACTACTCACATATTTGAATCTTCATTTCTTTGAATTTTGTAAGTAATTTTTATATTTTGTTTTGTTTATAATTTTTGGAATTATAGATTTTATTTTTTGTAGATTTTATCGTTAAAAAAAAATGAATTTTTTTTCATTTTTTAATCATTGAACTCTTTTGTAATTTGGATTTCCCAATTCAACCTACCAAGTCGCAAAGGGGAAATGTTGGTACCATTAAACTAGTTTAACCCCGCTTAATCGTTCCTCAGCCCGATATTGCTTTTTGACTTGCTAGGTTCCATTTTTTCATTTATTTTTCTTTCATTGTTACTTTTCTTTCTGGATTTTTGTCTTTTTAAATATTTTAAATTATTCTTTCATAAATTTTCAGTATATATATATATATATATATATATATATATATATATATATATATATGTATGTATGAACATATATATATATATATATATAATCAAATAATAAATTACCCAAATATAACAATGTAACATTTAGCACTATTAAAAATGTAATAATAAATACAGCATATTAAAAATCTCAATAAGTACTGAAACACTACTGAAATCTACAAAGCATAAACATCAAGATATATGAAAATTTATTCTATGAAAAGTTTTGCAAAGAAACACTTTAGTTACTAAAGGTTCCGTCTTTTTTCTGAATAATTATTAAGTTATGGAATTAAAGCAAACTCTGAGATATTGAAGTGAATTATAATATTCTTTTCCAATAATAAAAATAATTAAAAGTGATAAATTATTAAATTGAATATATTTTAAACTAAATGTAATTATTTCTCCTTTAATAGAAAAATAAAAGAGTCATTTGCTTTTTGAACTTTATTTTGAAAAGTTGTGACTGACACCATTTTATCGTTTACTAAATCAATAGTTCCTGTGGTAGCTAATAGTCTAGGTTTAAGGGGTAAATTTGAAATTTCGTAGAATTAACATTACGCGCATGAAATCAAAAAAATTAGTGTAATGTTGCCTTTATGGATAATACTTATATTCTAATGACGTGGTGACAGCTGCCATTGTAACCTGGTGTAGATAACAGCCACTGGAATTTCTCTGAAAGAGGTATGTCTGAATTCAAATGCGTTGGCTCAAAAGAGAGGAAAGGGATGAATATGATGTAAGAAAAGTGCATACTGCTCTACTTAAAGGATCGACATAGCTTTCAAATTCAGTAGGAATTGGGAAGATCAGGTGACAAATGAAAACTTTGTATCCATACACATACGGATACATCGATTAATTGTCAAGGTTGTATTATCCATAGAAAGCTCTTTTTAAAAATAGTGTGTTATAAATATGTTTAAACGAAAATATATCAACATCTTAAGTGAAAAACAAATTTTAACATTTGGAGAAAAGTAATTTATAGCTGAACTTTGTCATCTATTTTCTTACTGCTTTGAAAACTGGAAGAGCAAACATCAATAAACAAAACAAATGAGTTTCATTTATAACCAACTGGGATATGAAGTATGCAAAAATGATTACACTGAGTCGATTATTCATCTCATATAATGTCTTAAAAGTGTACAAAGCGAAAAAACTGTATTTCGTTTTTAACTGAAGAAAGTGTTGAGTGGAAAATATAATTAGCCAATTGGAGCAGAGTTTTTAATTCCGGATTCCACTTCTATTGTACGGCTATGCAACATCGGAATTTTATATTTTTTAAGAAAACTTATTATCGTCTTATGAAAGAAATAACAAAGCTTTATCGTTAAGGTAAAATAAAATGTAGAAGCCAAAGAAATTTATATTTTGTAAGATTTAATGAACACAATATATATATATATATATATATATATATATATATTCAAAAAAGAATTTATAATTGTTTACGGGGCAGACAAAATAACAGGTAATACATTTTTATACTTGTAGTAATAAAGAAACGATTTTAAGATGCATTGTTTGTGAAATTAAATTGAAAGTGTGATTTTTTAAACAGAAAATAACGAAGCATGTTCTAATAAATTAATATCCTAAATTTAAATGCAGGGTCATTATTATAAGCTTCATATTATGCACATTCAACAGTTTATAAATAACAAACATGAAGAAATAGTAATTATTGGAAGGCATATTATTTTAAAAATCATTTATTACATTTATTTGCTTACTGTGAATTTAAACGTAAGGTATTTGTCAATAATTTATTAAAATCTGGGCTTAATTTGATTTTTTGTCTTAAGTTAAAAAACCTGCAAATAAATCATTATTTTATTAGTTATAAAATTACTAAATATACTGTGAATTATTAGAAGAAGCAATTATTAAATTTAAAATAAATGTTAAGATATTTTTGGAGGATGTAGCTGCATATAATGTTCAATCATAAAGGTAGTTGACCACTGCTGGTCATAACTCAATAAATATGCCACTTAGCATTGATTTATACGATTGGAAAATGTATCCTAATATTAATTCTTTTCAATTCCCTTCAATTGTTGTGTTAGATCAGCGAGATCGTAGACTGGATGCTCAAGTGACGTCAAACGTTTTCAGTCGGAAGGAAATCCGGCAAACTAGATGTCTGGGAAAGGTTTTGGCTAACACAAAGACAATTCAGTAAACATAGTTGAAGAGCTCAGATGTGAAAAAATATAAAATATGAGCATGATGCCACCAAAAAATATGAAAACATTAAGTTGTGTAGAATGTTGTCGAAGTGCCTTGGTGGTGAATGAGTTCATGTATGAAAAACAAATCAAAAGGCACCTACAATAGATATCCTCATTGTTGTGCTGCATTATAATCATGTTAACATCTCATTAATGAACTGGATATCTTCAATGACGTATTCGATGGTTATTAGATATGCTTCTCACTTTAAAGACGGACCCATTTCTAAAATAGCTCTAATCAATGCAGTGAGATTCTAAAAGTAAATTCAGAAATCTTTCTAAACGCACTTGTTGATGTGCAAAGGTGTTACAGGTTCTACAGCAGTTTCTTCTTCATCAAACTTTTTGGTTTACTTTATGGCATTATTTGAATTCAGAACCTCGCATTGTCAATGAGCTTTGACTAATAGTAATGAGAAAAACTGTATAAAATTCACTGTAAATAATAATAGAAGTAGAGAGAATGGAGGAAATTATGTCTTGATTACCTTTAAGAAGAAATAGCGAATGCGTTCAGCAAGCGATATGTGGGTGAGAAAGGAAAATTGATCTAAATACAGATAAAAATAATTCACTATTTTATTTTTATTTGTTTTTGCTTTTTTTTCAGTACATCTAATAATTTATGCTAAACTGCTTATTAGCATCTTGGGCCTGTTATCAAAGCATTACTTGAAATTTATTCTTTTCAACAAAAACATTTCCTTTTTCAGAGATCACAGCACATTTTCCATTCCAACAATGAAAGTTACATATGTGTATTACATTCTATATTTTTTGAACAGATATTCTTCCTTTCTATTTTCTTGTTTCTGCGCCATTTCATCTGCATTTGTAAATTAAAGGTTACTAAAAATACTAAGGTTTATGTAGTTTATGTAAGTAGCCAGAAATATTACTAATGTTACTAACTTGTAAAATGAAGTATATTTTATCACGTACAGCAGCATGGGTTAGAAAGAAAAATACTAGTAACAATATAAAATTATTGCTTATTACCACATAAAGGGTCTTTATTCTATTTGCTTATAAGTTATCCATTGCTAACTCTAGAAGATTAATGGAAAATTTATTATACAAATAGTGTCTTTTATAATGACAAATACAAACATGTCCACCATCCTAAACTCTAAAAACATTAATCTCGTTTTTACAAACTTCTTCTTCTTTTCCCTCAAAACACTCTTCATTATCTAATAATATTCTTAAAGGATTCATTATAATGACTACATTTATTTCTAACTAGTTTGAGTAATTTCAGAGATAAAAGTACAAGGTTTCCTTTAAAAGTTTGTAAGTATATCAAAAATCTCTTACAAATTGCAGGAATTAGAATATTTGAATATGATTAAGAAAAAGTTATTCTCATGAAGAAGGATTTTTCCTGTTCAAGAAAAAAAATAATTAAAAGTTGTGTTGACAAAGACATTGACACAAGTAAATATCAGACTTCCATCAAAGCTTATGTTTAATGTTGCAGGCATGTGATTATAAACATACATATTACAGCACTGGAATCTATGTTATATGTATCCTACCTCACCCCAAGTGACAATTTTCAAGCGTGAGATAAAACCGTTGAGAGCAGCATGTAGCATATGCGGATAGATGGATACAGGATATTTCATTGTCTTTAACTGTATTAAAGAAGATTTTTTTATTGCATTAAAGAAGATGGAATTCTATGGCCCTCAGAATTTAACACAATCCAAAGAGACAAAAATCAAAAGGTCTTATGTCCCATGAAGGAGAGGCCCATCATTTGCACGCTAACAATTGATCAATCGTTCTTCAGTGAAGATACGTCACTGCTGTCCCCTTCCCCCCAACAGAAATGGAATTTTTGACGCTTGGTGCTCAGAAGTGCGCCCATTTTATGTAATAAATAATCATTTTGAATAATTTTACTTTATCAAGGGTTAAGCAAACCTAACTTTTATCATGCTAAATTTCCGATTTCTCTAGCAATAGTAATAGTTACTCTGACTATGTAACCACCTATATTTTATAAGAATCTTGATTTGTATATTTCCAATAATTTTAATGAATGCAGCGCCCACTATCGATAGAAATTCGAGCTACTTTTTCTCACCAAGAAAATCTCCCTTCGTGAAATTAACTTTTTCCCAAACCACAATCAAGTACACCTATTCTTTCATTATTATTATTATTTTAAATAAGAACACATTGGATGCCTTATATAAAGATTCCAATATCGAACACGAATTAAGGGCTATTTATTTATATCTAATTAATTTCAGCTTAAAAACTAAACTAAAAGTAAATCTGAACTTGAAGTGTAAACTCAAAACCTGCTTGACAGAATTGGGAACAAAACAAATGTTTCGTTAATATTAACAAACTAGAAAATTTCCTTTTGATTGGATGTACCCTAGTGTAAACCCACTTCAGCTAAATTATTGACCGGGATTCTTTTACTAAAGAAAGGAAGAAGTAACTTATGACATAAATTTCTCCCTTTCATTGTATCAATCCATCTTTCCTAAGGCATTTAAAATCCATTCTAAATTAAAAATGTAGTTCACTTCTATTAGTACCTTCCGTATTCTTCTGCATAAAAGACGACAATTTTTGGTACCTTTTCCAAGCTAACTTATGGGAGTAGGCTTATGTATGAGATATGTTAGTTCGCAATAAACGTAGATATTTTCCATTGCCACGCAGGAAAATACATTAAAAATAATAATGGAATACCATAGATAATGTGCACATAAAAATATCAACGGGAGAGAGGAACTGTTTTAATCATCTAAATTTTATTTTGAGTGACATTTCAACCTATGCAGGAAATTTGTTTTACTTGGATTTATATACAGGATCAGATAATAGGGTATATTTTTGAAAATAAAAGCATTCTCGACTTACATAGATCGAATATATTCAGAAATATAAGACTTTTGCTCAAATAAAAAAATTCTACCTTTCTTATTAAAATCTCAAAAACAGAAACAATGACTTAAGTTATTTTCCTCATACAGATATATTAATTTTATAAATATATTCCACATATTCAGACATAGAAAGTTATTCGCTTGGGTGAATTTAGCTTATCACAGATTTCGAACAACTTGCTTAAAATTAATACTTTTTTTCCCTCTAAGTATATCAAGTTAGCACATCTTCTTGTCTTTCTTTCTACGAAATTGAAATAAAATGCAAATTATCAGGTGATGAAATAATATACTACAGCTTAACATGTAAGAGATTCATAGAAGACAAAAAAAAATGTACATCCTGGATCTCATTGTCAAATCTCTCTCTGTGTGTGGGACTTTAAATTGAGAAATGTTTACTTTTAATTAAACCAAACTGACATTTTCAATTTAAAGTCAGGTGTATGCTAAAATTAAAAAAAGGAAGAGAAGAGAGAGATAGCTCTTTTTGATGTTAAAATTCTTTTTCAAACACTGAGAATATAAAGGAATATGTAAATTGATTCTATGATGTAATGATAATATACAAGTGTCTTTGGGGATCGTTTTTAAGAAGTGTTTCTGAAAGCTCATCAATTATCTCAAGATAACAGTTCTATATTATCTTTTCAATGTGTTATTCTCCTTTTCTGTTATAGAGAACAGATAAGTTCTTCAGTACAAAGTATAAAACCGAATTTGGTTCTATGTTATCAAAGAATGCATACAATATGTAAATATCCCGATACTTGTAAAAATTCTTTTATACGGATTTGTAAGGTGCATTAGGGTTTTTCAATTCATTTAATATTTCTGTATTCATAATTCTTTTGTAACACTCAAAATTCTCAGTTTTGAGTCATTTTGCATAAATAACGACAGACTATAATGATGTCCCATTTAATGAACTTTTCATATTAATATTTGATTAAAATGATCATTTCGAAGAAATCGAAATGTATAATTTATAATGCATTTGTTTTTACTTTATTCTAATCATACTTTAAAAGATCTATTTTTTTTAAATTCAGCCTATGTTACATGATAAATGACGTAAAAATTTTTTTTCATGAGTATAGTTGTGTATATTACTAATAATGAATTAGTTTTCGAATATATTATGTTCTAACACTCAACAATTCCTCTTAATGTTATTGAATTAAAGTAAAACTGAATTACAAATTATTTTTCACCTACAGGAGGTGCTTTATTGTAATTTATGTGTAATCAGGAATCCAATAAATGACTGAAAATAGAGATATTTTATTAATACTGTTGGACTGTCATTTTTTCCTGAGATGTAAAAACTATTTTTTCTTAATCTTACTTTAACTTTTATATATTTTGGGGAAAACTGATCTTCTTTTTGCAGGGAGTTGATATTAATTTACATATTTTATTCATCAAACTATGAAAAGTCACCTGACTTAACGATCACCGCTTGTAACGAGTAATTTTTATAAAGAGCAAATTAAATTGTAAAAAAAAATGACTCGCTTTTATGACGAGTGATGAGAATAGGGGAAGTCCAGATTGTAAGTCTGCAATTTAAGTCCATGGTAGAACTCGTTCAGCTAACTCTTAGTATCGCTTGTGATCCTGTATTTTACCTAGCTTGTACATGTAGAGTCTGTAGCTAAAAAATTGTGCCTTTAGCCAAGATTATGGGACTGGAAGTGGATAACAATAATATCGATGAGCTTGTCTATGAACACTGCTAAGAGCTTCCATCAAAGATACTTTCGAATTGCATTGTGATTTACAGCAAGACGTTGTGTTGAAGAGTTTTTAAGCAATTTTGATTTCAACATGAGTACATAGGTGTTTGGGTGACAGGCCTGGGAATTTCAAGTCTCAGTAAAGTAACGAGGCAGACTCCTCAGCTGGCATCTTCCTTTCTATACTTTTACACCATGGCATTGGGGGACTTGAGACTGTGACCAGATGTAACGAGCATCAGCTTCACTACACGGTGGGTCTTAAGAAGCATCAGAGCTTGAACCTAAGACTCGAAAATTTACACCATTCGCAAGTCAGAGGCAATGACCACTAAACTTCCTCAGCCACATTTGTATAAGAAGTAGGAGGTAACTGCAAAACAACCATCTTCTGAGGCAATAAGTGAAATGTTGAATGTATGATAAACTGTTACATCGACATTGCTAAGCATCACTTCTAATAAGGCAGTGAAAATGCATGCTACAAACTTATTCAATAATTATGCTGTGTTGCATTTTCACCAAACTTTGAAGCGTCGGCAAAAATAAATGTCTCCAGGTAACTTTCTGGTAAACAAGAAATAAGTATGTATCATAAATAATAAGTTAATTATTTCGTTTTTCCCCTGCAAATCCAATTCCCATTCCAGGTTGTTTTTATTCTGTGATAGAAGAAAAGATGATGATTATCTCTCCTTAATAATAGGTATACAATTTTTGAATAAACGCTCTATATAGATGTTTTGAATACGTTTTTTGCCTTAGAATGCATTATAGTAGTTTACATTAATTTATATATGGGAAAAGATATTAATGCCTGTCGTATAAGACTTTGGAACGAATTATTAATTTTTATAAGTAAGGCACCACAGTAAATTTTATTTGATTAAAAATCATAACTTAATGCCAAATTTGAATAATGGAATTACGGGAAACCTTAAGAGAAGAAGGATCAATAAAACAGAATGAAGACATTTACAAATTATTTGATTACAATGTATGAGTGAACCTCACTTCTTATGTGGCTTAAAATTACAAAGCCATTTCTCGTAGCTAGTTTTCTATTTCTAACGAGACATTTCTTAAGGAAAGAATTTTTTAATAAAAATATATGAACCAGACTTTAATTAACCTTAGAACACTAATGTTAATTTCACGTGCGGTCTTGCTTTATTGGTTCTTTTCTACACTTTCATTTCTCCCGATACTCTTGTTTGATTTGTTGAAATGTTTCGAGGAGTCACTTAGTAGGCTGCATGCCAAGTGGTTTGATTTTTTCATCTACGGTTCATTTGTCTCGCTTCATGAGTTAGAACTTACCACGTGAATTTTACGTGTAGATTGTAATACGCGACTTTTTAAACACGTAATTTTAACGTAGTCCTAGTGATAGTGTCTTCATTTTTAAATTTGTGATTGGTGTACCTAAAAGTGTTTCGATTCTTATTTCATATTGTGTTGAAGAAATGATCAAACGACTCAAGTACATGATGGATGAAAAAAACTCAAGAATTAATTTCGAAATATGATGATAATGAAAGTGGCGATAACGTTGAGTGTGATGAGGATAGTGATGACGATGATGCTGATGTAGATTATATACTTGATGATAAAATAGAGATTGATCCTGATTTAGTGATTCATTCTCCGATTCAAGTAATTGAGTGCAGTAATAATATGGACAAAAGTAAAAAAAGAAAAGAAAGAAAATTGAATTACATGCTTAAAAGAAAAACAAAAAGACAACAAATAGTCAAAATACAAATGAACGAGGTCATATTATATTTTTAGATGATAACTTAATAAAAGGAATATATGGTTATGAGAGGTAATCGAAAATTAGTGTTAACACTAAACAGAAAACTAGCTTGAAAAATACTGTTCATATTAGACCAGATTCAGTTGCTGAGGCTCGATTTGCTAAGGATCAATTGATTGTTTTAATTTGTTGATTTCCGAAGTAGTAAAGAAAGAGAAATACTTAATCACATAAATGCAGAAATCAACCGAAAGAAGATAGGTTACGCAAATGTTATGTGTGGATGGTACCATAAATAATTTAAATTACGATAAACTGAATGCCTTGTTCAGAATGTTAATACTAACTTCAGCTTTACGTGATAACATTTTGTTAACAAAAGTTATGTTTGATGTAACTTGTTGGATATCAATGCATATTTGCTTTCCCTTCCCCCAACATAAAATAGATTGCGCCGTGCCATGTATGGCGAAGTTCTATCCTTACAACTAATAATTACGTCTCTATGACTCCTGAAGCTGTTGAATCTGCAAGAGAGAAACTCACGCTGCCGCGCTCTCTTATATATGTATTTCTGTAAATAAACCAGCTTTTCGTAACTGTGCCATAGTTTTCACTGCGTTTACTTCCAACATAACTTTTTGTGGTAGAAGGTATATAACAACATCCTTCTGCAAATGTAGAAAAGCTATATGTAGAAGTCTTGTCCTTCTTTTGTATAGACATATAATTGCTTTGGCATCTAATTATTACGTCAATTTAGTTTTCAGATGTGTATATTATATTAATTAATGATAAATGACTTTCATTATATTTAAAAACCCTATTTATATAATTTAAGCAAATAGAACGAATTTTACGTGATCACGTAAATCTTACGTATCTCTAGTGATAGTGGCATGTATAAACAATCTAGTGTTCTAGCGTTAGAAATTATATATTGCGATTAGAATCAAAAGTGAGTTCAAATCAACTTCTGAACTTCTTCATAATTTATTACATATGTAAATTACTACATTCCTCAAATAAACGAAGCATCTCATCTAAGGAATGCACTTTGATTAGTGTTGTTTTTACCGAAAATAAGATTTTCACCTACTAAAAGTTCGAATATGGTTTATCACGATTAAAATTTTTAATTCTTCTGAGTTTGTCTTATTTTCATATGGAAATGTTTGTTAAGTGTGGAATAATAATATATACCTCATGATTATATGGAAATTCTGTTGACCACCTTTACACTACTATTAATATATTTAGAATAAAGAAAGTATTTTTAATATATTGTAAAAATATAACTATTTCTGAATACAATTTGTTCCAATTCTAATCAATTAGAATATGATTAAATTGTTCTATTTTTATTCTGGTAATGAGAAGACAAATGTCATAAATTTAAAAGATTTTATTTTAATGAAATTTTAAGAATGAGTTAGAAAAGAAATTGAAGATTCTTCCCGTCAATTGGTGTAAAAACACGATTGTTCCGAAATTAAACTTACCCTATGAATGAACAAATGTTTTTTAAATTTTAGCTTATGCAAATTCATGCTATGTGATAAAATGCAGAATTTTTTCACTTTTAATTGTGTATATATTCATACTTTCTGGTGAAAATGATGTATATTTTATTTAAACGAACGACAATAATATTATTTTATTTCTTTCCCAAAAATTTACTGCCTGAAATATCCTAATAAATTATAGTTTTTTCTATATCCCTTTCATTATTCTATCATCCCTTATTTAAAAATAATTCTTAATTTCAGATAAATTTCACACGATGAAAAAAAAATTACAAAATAATGCGTTTATAATATAAGGTAAGTGAGGGTCATATGAAGTTTACTAGTAATTAAACAACTCAGTGGTTTCAAAGTTAATTTCAAACTTTACCAGCAGATGACTTTACTACTTTCAAAAATATTAAGAAGGTAAAGTATTGTGTGTAGCAGGAATTGTCGAAAAATCTTTCCTGAGGATGAGATTACAATAATTGTTTGCATGAATTCCAAGGACAATTATTGTTATTTTGATCTAGTAAGCTGACCTCATTTTGGAAATGTTATGTAACCGAAGAAATGTAGTATACTTTTAATTCTGTCAGGTGTTTAAATGTTTTTCAGTAACATGCAAATAATTTTCTCAAATCGCTTAAGGTTTACAGGTGAATCACAGTGTTTTGAAAAACCTACACCTGTAGACAATACTGCTACTCTGATGGCTTTTTTACCTTCAATAAAGGTTTAATACCTTTATGCGAGCTTTTTGCTTCGTATGTTTATTTTCTTTATTATTATAAATCTTCTGCTATTTCTCATTACGTTCGTATCCCTTTTATGACCTGATCAATGTGTCAGAAAACAAACAAAGGATTAGAGGAACTCGAAGCAAAAAAATGGAAACTTGACTTCTTTTGTTATGAACATTTAACTCATTTCAAATAGAAATTAAATTCCGTGTACAAAAATAATAAAATTGTGACTTTTTCCAATACTGATTTTACTTAATTGAAATATAACTTGTAGAAATATATTTATCTAGAAAAATAGGAAAAAAGCCTAATTACCTTAATTGGCAATATTAATATCAAAATTTCCAAATTTCAAAGTAAAAATCTGAAGATAAAACTGAAATTATTTTTAAGAACTTAAAGAGCAAAGAGATAGTACTATTAGTCACATGTTTTTGACTTTTTCAAATACTTTGTAGCTATCGATATTTCAGTTTCAAATAAGAGTTGCCATATTACCCACATATACTATGCACCAATATGTTTTATTTTTCACTGCTCATGTATATTTTTTTTAAATTCACCATTTACATGTTTCGGTTTCAATTCTATCAACTGAAATTATGTATAAGAACAAAACATATGGATTTGATAAGGAGGAAGTAATAATTTCTAATTATTTACCTCCAGTCTTAACACAAATGAAAACTAAAAAAATATTTTTCAAACCTATTCATTATATAATTTTTTAGAACTTTATTTGAACTAACAGACCAATTATTATCCTTTGTAAACAGTTTTATGAAAATATTTTACTTTGTGACATTAAACAATCCTTAATTTAAAGTATTGAAAACGTAGTAAGAAGTTTCTATTTTTAATTGGATTTATTTCTAATTAAAATCAACAATCCTCCAGCTATAAATGAGAAGGAATCTAAAGTCGTTTACTTTCACATTATAGTTTTTGTGACTACTTTACGTACATGATACACACCCTTCAAATACTCACAGGTATAGATAAGTAATCATAATTAAACTCATAGAAACGTAATTATGAAATTAATCTTATTACATCTTAAGTTTTTTACATAATTTTTCAAATCACATTTCTAATAACCTTTGTTGTCTAATTAATTATTCTTCGCACGATGAGGTAAGACAATTCCATTTTCAATGAACAGAAATCTTATAAAAATGTTTCAACATCTTGAGGACGAAGAATATGCCCTCCAGAAAGGAATTGTAAGGAATTGAAACTTTTTTTATTTTTGAGTTCACTTACACAGACATTTCCGTGCTTTTTAAAACATCATTGGGAGAATACACAATTAGTATTATTCAAAACCTTTCTAGGAATTTCACTGGAGTTTGTTATTCATATGTAATGAACTTTTTTTTTTAAAAAAAAGTATCGTCTTCTGTTAAATATTTCATTCATGGCTGAATCATGTAGCGAGGCTTAAGTATAATTTCAAGAAAAGTTTTTCACAAAGCATCTCCAATCAAACCAATCTTCCACAAAGCTTCACAATTCTAAATAACATCCGGTGCAATGTTAAGCTACTTTGCTTACAAAGTTTTATTTTTCTCCCACTTACCATTGAGGATACAGATTTACTCATACCATATTCTTTACTCAAGTAAGGAGCAAAAAAAAGTATAATACTTACAAGACACCATCAAACGCAATTGATTCTAATTGTACTTGGTGTGTTAGAACTTCTTAGTCAAAAAAGGAAACAGCTCCGGGGAAAAGAATCATCTCAGATTATTACCACGATTCGATCAAATGATTTCCCCTTGCGGAGGAGATTTGTTTGATTTTGTACTTCAAGGCATGTCAATATTAAGAGCAATAATTCACCTGTGAGAAAAATTCTTTTCCAATTTTATCATATTTCGAATAAGTAGGAATGAATTATTCATTTCGTGAGGGCATAACAACAGAACGATTGGCCGAAAGGAAGTGAAAAAGACTATGGTAATAAGGCTCACAAATTAGAATTTCTCCATGATTTCTACTTTTGAATGTTGTCAAAGAACGATGTATCTAATAAGAAGCAAATTGTACATAAAATGAGATTTAAGAACTGATTTGAGTCATTATAAGTTTCATTGTTTTTATTATAATATGACAACGATTTTGCTCTGTGCTTTAAGTTCGAAATGTGCCAATAATTTGTTTTCGCTTTTTCAGTTCAAAATAAAAACATTTGATATTTATGATAAAAAATATCCAGAAAAAAATTAACAACCACAGAAATCAATAATTTATTACTATTAGTTATATTCAAATACTCTCCAAATATTAAGATGGCCAGTGTTAATTCTTTAATTCTTAATTCTTTCCAAATATTAAGATTTCCCAGTAGAGCAAAGGTGATTTGCTCTCTAAACACCCTAAAATGACAAAAATATCGATTTTTTTAATACTTATTTAAATTTTATTTTAATTGAATGACTTTTCTAAATATGTGTACAAAATGTCACATACATTAACCTACATTTTAGCAAATTTTTAAATTTCTTCGACAATGTGCTAAGCCATTTTATTAAACTTTAAAATTTTAAACTGTTTTTTCTTAGCTTTTCCTTTCTCATGACAATTATGCACTTAAAATAATAATGATAAAATGTAGAAATTTTTTCTGGTTATTTTGTATTATACGCTAGATAATTCTGGTCATGGAATGAATACTAGAATAACTAGTTAGTTAATTCTTAATTCTCATTATTTAAGAAAAATCGTAAGAAAAATCATAAATAATTAGTTTCTTTCCTTTTATTCAGTTAAAATGTTTTTTTAAGTCTTGGGAGAAAATACTGAAAGTTTTGTTTTTAAATATGCTGCATTCGTGATTTTATAGTACTTTTAAATTAAGTAAAAGTATTGATCATATTGTAAAATTATGTATATTGGAAAAAACAGTGCTTGCAGAACCAATACAATTCCTTGTATTGGTTCTGCATGCATTGGTAATAAGTTGGCAGAATGTAACTTGATATTGTATAGCATATACGGAATTGGAGAATCCTAAATATAGGAAGTTAAAGTTCTTAAATATACCAAGGGCTGTTATGAGGTTGACAACTGGATGTTCCATCCAACTGTGGATCCCTCAATGGATATATTTTATGTGGCTTTTTATCGATAATCACTATAGTACAATGTTTTGGTCTTTTAGGTCGTATATTTAAGGTTTCCATTTGCTCCTGTAAAATCATATTTCTCACTATAAATCTTAAACTGTCTTTCTTCCACAAAGCTCTATAAAAAGGACTGAAAATAAATCGACATAAAATTGTGATGAACTTCCCTTCATTATATACCTATACAGCCATTTTAAAATCTAATTAAATATTCAATAAGTTCAAAACTCCAACTGAAGATATTTAAGAGAAATACAACGTTGTTTATTAAGAACATTCAAGATCACCCCCTCTCTCTCTCTCGAATCTCTCTTAACTCAGTTAATCATAGTTTACAACCGAATAGTAAAATCTTAGCTTACCAACTTACTCGTTATAGTTCACACACTTCTTGTATATCAAAGATTCAACTCGCATTACTATCTCTCATAAACAGGCACTTTAATCCAATCGTTTAAATACGAAAATTCGATTTAATGTAAACATCTATCAATTTGCCGTTATCCTACCGATATTCCTTTTCTTTCCTTACTATTCTGTTTCCCTAATGTATTACTATCACTAATTCAATTCACTAGACTTCTTATCTGCATATAAATTTAACTTTTCACATTTCATTAGGTTAGCAAGAAATTGAAATTGTACACAATTCATATTACTAAATGTCCCCGAGGTTAATTATGAGAAATTCACGTTCAGCCTAACGTCCCAAAGTACCAAAATTCTATTTTATATGAGAAAAAGGTAACGTGTTGAAACCAATAATCACGCTTCTAATTTCTTAATACGATTGAAATTTATAAATAGTATAATTATTTCGAGATACGAAGGGAGTTTATTTCTTATAAATATAAGTATCAAACTCCAAATAAATATATACTTTTGTTTCTGTAAATGATATATGTTTTCTGCTCCAGCTTTCATTTCCTCACTGACTCTTCTCATTGCAATATAAGTAGCATCGGGAAAGCAAGTATATGTTTGTTAATAGCAATAATTTACAACTTTTCCTCTAAGAAACAGATTAAATTTGAGAGGTACACAAGTCAAAAATAAGAAAAGGTTATACTTTTTGTTTGTTGATATCATACTTTCCATTCTTAGTGTCTATTGAGAAAAAATAATTACTACCACTTCTCCTTGAAGAAAGAGATTGCATAAAGGGCGCGAACCCACGCATATTTTTGAGATATTTCCAAAGGCAAAGGGCTTTATTGTACTGGTATGTTTGAATAATATATAAGCGAATAGTTACCGTTGTCTCATAATTTTTGAAATTTTTTTCATATTGAGTATAAATATTTCAAAAGTTACGATGTCGTGAGAGAAACGTATTCTTTACAATTTAAACAGCTTTTGATTTCAAAAGGGTAATACATTTTCAGTGTATATATCATTTTGATTTTTTTGTTTACTTTTTACCCTTAATTTTGGTTTTATTTATTTATGAAGTGTTTATGTGCACTTCAAAAAGCCTCATTTTTAATTAAACAGTTTTCTTGTAATTTTTTTACAGTATACTTTTTCCATATTTACAAGAAAAAAAAAATTAATTTCTCATTATTATTATTATGCTTTATCTATTGCAGCTCTGTATTTTAAATATATTTTTCTTGAATTTAATAAATCTACTGAAAAGGATTTGATACGATTCAACACTATAAAAATTAAGAAAATTTTATATAAACTACTATCTGCACTAAAGTTACTCTCTTACTCTCAAAACTCTGTACTTATGTTTGCAGAAGAAACAAAAGAAACTAAATTTAATTTCTTTTTAGCATTGTCTTTATTAGAATAAAAATTGTGATTAATTCTTTCCCCATGCATAAGAATAGTTTCTTCCTTATAAAGCGTTATTGTCATATCAAAGTTATACAAAAAAGTATCGAGTTTCTCAAAGATATATTATTCAGTCAAAATAGTTACAGTAATTGTACATAACATAAATTTTCCAATGAATCTCTTTTGCTTTTCTTCTGATACTAAAATTGTCTCGTTTTTAAGTTTTTCGAGCTGGTAGAGTATTCCATCACTTAAAGAAACCTGCATGGTATTAAAATTTATATCTCAGGAAACAACATATACAAAATGATAAATTCTATAATTTTAGATTAATTTTTATAAAATTTAGTATTGTTTGAATCATTGATTGTTATCTAACGCTATACCAAGAGGAACACTAAGAAACAACACGAAAGCTATTGGCGAGGGACATCGTTATTTTGATCAAGTGATTAGAGTGACACACCTGAGCTGCCCTTTTCTCCTAGTTTAATAATTCAGCACGGATGATTAATAATATGTATTTACTTTTTTACGAAATCTGTTTGAAAAAACAAGAAAAAAAATTAAAACTATTTAAGTATATACATAAAGTATAACGCATCATAATACGTTACTATAAATATAGTAAACCAGTCATTATAAATAATTGCCTGTTATGCATAATTACTAGTAATCCCGGTAAATGAGGTAAATAATTAAAAATTATTCACATTTCAATCGGCTCACAGTTTATATTGCTCGTAACTCATAAAGGTGAATGTAAAAAATATCTTGACTCACTGTGCCAGTTAGAATACAGGTATGGTGACCAATCGTCCTACTCTAGGAAGGACAATCCTCCCTTAGTAAGTCATGTCCTTCCTATAAAAGTGTCATTTCTGTCCTCCTTTTCTATAATTTAAAACTAATTTGTTAATCTCTATATTCAAAAATGGGGCGCCAAACTGCAACGCAAAAGTTAAATATAAAAAAGTTTTAGGATATTCAATAGTTAGATGGCTCGCTCTCATACCTGCTGTAGAGAGTATTTTATAATTATTTGAGCCTCTACATTCATTTTTTAAGCTTAAGCAAAAATTAAAAAAATTTAAATCTTTTTAACTAGGAATTATCGTAGATACCAATGTTTTTTGTGCATAATCAGGCATCTATTTTTCACAAAACGATTCAAAAAATTAAAGATGAATATATTTCATCTAAAGAAGTTGGTCTTATTTTGAACGATTTTGTCCTTCATTATAAACTACGATTTGAAGAAAACTTATTCCTTTAATAATACAAAGAAAACTGTCAAACTTAGAGAATCAAATCCGAACATAATGGAAAAGTGTACCAAAGGAGTGCAGAATTTTTTCCAGATATCTTTCCAATATGTCGAAGAATGGTCTAAAACAAATATCACAGGAAATAAAAGTTTTCAATGGTGTTTATTGACTTGATCGTAAGTAAATTGGGCAGATATTGAAAATTGGGTTGAGTTTTTATCGAAAGCAATGTATGATATTAAAATTGATGACTGTTTGAAGAAATTAAAATATTGAATGTATATTTAAATTCTAATAAATTAGAACAATGGGAAAATCAAATGTCTAAATTCATAAAATTTGGGTGGAAATATTTAACAATTTATAAAATAAACACATTCCGTATGAAAACTTAGTTTTCTTGTTGAATTTATATTGTACTGCTTTGGAACTAATGTAGCAGTTGAAAGATTTTTTTTCCCATTGGTAATGATTTTTGGACAAGTGAGAAATTAAGATTGAATTCTAGCTGCTGCACAAATCGTAAAATTCAATATGAAGGATATTTCTTGCTCCGAAATTTCCAATATATTATTAGACTATGAATTATTAACAAAAACATTAATTCAATGGGAAAATACTCGCTTAATTAAATAATTAAAAGGGTGTAAGCAAAATTAGTGTATTTTTGTTTGAATTAATAAATTGCTTCATTTATTTAAGCTGTGATTTTTGTGTTCTCATTTTCATTGTAAAGGAATTGATCACCTTAACACAGAGAAGCATTTTGAGTACTTATTAGTAAGAAAGATAGTTTTTCGTTAGGCATTATGGAGTGAAATTCTGTAAATGAGAATATTTCATAATTTACCATTAAAAAGTCAATAAATTGACATTTTAAATCAAATAGATGTAGCCTGAACGAAATTTGAATAAGAGATTGATATGTCTTGTCAAATTAAAGATATAATTGTAGAAAACAATTTTATTACAATAACATATACAAACAGCTACCTATCAACAACAAACTAAACCCATATTCTAGATTAGTAGTTCCTAAATTTTTTGTAATCGCGACCCTTTAAAGATATAGAAAAACTTTCGTAGACCGTCCCCTTTCCCATTCACCACATACCTCCATACAAAATTTTGAAATTTATTTCTTTTTACTTCCTAATTCTTTAATAATCAAAATTACTAAAGTCAAAAGTTAGACTTCAAGCAAGCACTACTTATTATACAATTTGATTGAAACTGTAAGTTTGGTATAGATATTGGTTTAAAATGTAGTGCACGCATATTGATATAATTACACAATACTTAACTAATGAATGAAAAAAAAAATTCTACACATTTGCTTTTTTTAAAATTCTCTTACTCATATGTTGATAATTTTTAAATTTTACATAGAGGTTTGGTTTATTTTTTGTCCTTGCTTGGAGAAAATTATGCAACATTAATTTCCAGTAAAACAGACAGTGAGAAGTACAAAACAAACGGTGGGTTTGTAAGACTACCGCGGTCTTATCTGATTCTCATAAGTTTTGCTGCTAATCATACAAAACTTCTTATAGTCTGTTTACAAACAATGGAAATATTTTTCGCTTTTGTAGGATATTATATTTTTATACATTCCTTATTTTTTGCAGATAATTTAATTTTTTTTTTACTTTTAATACATTTTAAGCTTGGTGGAAAGAAATAAATCGTCTTATAAAGTTTTATTTTTATTAGTTTATCCGAAATATATTATATATATGAAATTTTATAAACTGCTGTGTATAAGGAAAAAAAACAAGTATAAAACTTATTCTACCTATCAGAACCTAAAAGGCTAGCCATAGATAAAAAAAATGTATTTTGTAGCAGGTAATTACTGAGGAAACTATATTATAGTTGAAGAGTTTCATATAAGAATACGAATTAGTTATTATAGATTAAATGAAAGACTTTAATCAAATGAAAATTAGTTCCCTATTTGAATAATTTAGAAAATTTCATTCTGTTGCTCGTTTACTAACTTTTTATTTGAAATTTTACAGCCGAATTCTTTAAAGTTTTAGATTCTATTGTAAAATACACCATGAAAAAAGCGTCACAGACAATAGAGAAGAAGATCCCGAATTTGGCGCCGATCACTCCAAAAATCATTTAATCCAAATGTCTTCAATTTTAGATTTTAACCATCGTGGCTTGTTTCCTGTTGTCACTGATTTAATTAAACAACCTATAAACTATCTAAAACTACCCAACAAATATCAAGTAATCATTAAATTCCTTTCAAAAGCCATGAACAGTACTTTCAATTAATAGTCAAGTATTTCGCGGCTGAATGAAGAGCGAACTTGAGATTTTCAAGTACATTACTCCATTTAAATCTGTAAAAAAATGTATTGAAAAGACTAAAAAACATTATACTTGATAAATACATACTTCAAGATATTTTTAAAAGTACTTTTCTGTCAAACTCAGTGATCTGTTAAAACTACTAGAGAGCGACGAATTATTTTAAAGACTGTATTTTTAAATTATTACTTGTTATTAGTTCGTATTATATTTAATTTATACCTGTTTCATACGTGCTGATTCTATTTCTTGGTTTACATCCATATAGATAGAAATTACAAATGACTAGCATAAAAATTTATATAATTGATCAATAACATTATTGCTACGATATACGAGTTCATCATTTGATTTATATAAATATGAATACAAAGCAATGAAAATAAAAAAAATCAGCTTCTTTAATGCAAACCTCCCCATATAGACGCTTAATTAATATATATAATTATTAATATTAATAAACCGTAATTTTAAATTATCGAAAGTAACATTAAAAATCATAAGGTATAACCCCTAAAACTAATTAAAAACTTTAAAACTAATAAGAAAAGTACTTTAAGGTTACTGAAATAGAAATTATACGTTATAATTTTAATTCAAAATGTGCATAAGGCATTAATTAAAAATTACAACCTAGCTAAAAACAAAGACACGTAAAATCATTGCAAAACTCAAGAGAAAAGAAAAGAAGTACTGAAAAATAAAAATGGAGATAATGTAATTCAAATATGTTTCATGATTTGGAATGTGAATATGTGTTTAAACTAGTTTACCGAACCCTATCGTGACAATTTCAGTAATTCCATTACCATTAATGACATAGACCAAAGATAATCAAAATTCCAGAAACATGCAAAAATATAAATTATGTAAATGGAAAAAGGAAAATATATATACTGCATTAAAACCAATGTAAATAATAAACCTCTACACACAGTTATATATATATATATATATATAAAATGTATGGGTAAGAGGGGGGTAAATATTTAATTAATACACGTATAGCCTTTATTAGTTTTATAATATCATGAATAAGTGTCATTGGAATTTTAATTTTACACTTAAAATTAGAACTACAAAAATTTATAAATATAACAGAAAGGTGAAGTTTATACTTATTATGTGTCAATTAATCTTTCTCTTTTTCTATGAAAACATTTTAGGAATAAGCTTAAAATTATTATAATTTTTATTAACAACAATAAAATTCGAAATTAGTTGACCCTACACCTTTTAAACCGTAACAAAAACGTTTCATTCGGATCTAAAAAAAATTTCTAATAGCTCATTTAGAGAATGACCATAAAACTGTATTCATATATTTCAATATACTGCAGATAATTACATGCAACAAAAGTAATCTGCCGAAGCCCTTTCTTTCTATATTGCATCCGACGAAAAAGATTACGAAATTCAGAAAAATATCATCAAAATTGTTTAATGTAAGAAATTTTACAAACAGTTAATTATTTGCATAAATATAGAAGGAAATAATTTTTAAAAATTCTTTTAAGATGTACCCCATGCGTAAAAATATATAATAAGTGTCTTCCCTCACATACTTTCGAGGTATAATAAATTCTTATTTTAGTGAAAGAGTACTCCGAAATACACAAGCGACAATTCCTCGAGTAATTTCGAAGTAATTGCACAATATCTCCGAATTACATTTCTATCCGGTCTTAGGAACTTTGACATCATTACCGTACTATAAATCTTGTGAAGCAGATGTCGAATTAGGATGTAATTTATGGCGAGTGGCAATGTAACTGTGACTTTAGCGAAGGGAATTTATAGACTTCAATTCGAATTTCCTCTTTGCAGAAGTTTCAGTTTTGAAGAGCTCGCATTTCCCAAAGTATTATTTAGTGTCGCATTCGAGATTTATTCTTCAGGCAACTAATAAAGCAATAGAATTCTAGTGTCAAGGATAGCATCGAATACTTAGTAAAACTAAAGTAAACATAAGTTATGGAAATCTTTACGTTTATGTAAATTACATTTATTTTGTAGTTTATACGATTTTCAATCATAAATGTGTTTCCTTTTTATAGTTTAAATTTTTGAAAAAATGTTCTGTACATGTGTAAAATTTAAATAAAGTAACAAATAATTTTTATAAAAAAATAAATTCAATTTTACTATTTTGAACATATTTATATAAATGTAAATTGCTTTGATTCATTTAAATTACTTAGTTGAATTTTTTGATCGATATTTATTGTTTTAACATTCATTTATTTACCATATAAGTTTTTGGATTTACTTATTTTATCAATAATACAATTCTTACACAGGTTTGATACTTTTGTAATTTTCAATAATTTAAAATAAAACTTATATTATTCTAATAGAAATTTTAAAGTTATGATCAATTACTTATGAGACGGTTGGTTTTTATAAAATAAAATCTACCATTCTGTCAGAGCAAGAAATGAAAATTGTAATTCAAAATATAAACTCTATTAATTATTAATGTTTATTATATCCTTTTTATGAGGACTAGAACAGTTAAACATATAAAAAAATTTTGTTACAGGAGCATTTAAAAAACTGAGTAAGATTCAACGTACGAAAAAAGAAACTACTATTAAAAGCCTTGAAAATCTTAGATATCAGAATAGTATCTGTAAATATACGATCTACGAAGCATTTTGTACTTAACCCGTTTTCAGTTATTTAACTCCTTAAAGTAAAATATTTTCTTAAATGTAGTAGAAATATGTGATTAGTTTAATTTCAATTAAATTTGAATCGACTCAGGTGTTTTTCGTGAGTACCCTAGATTATTATAAGGAATATCTCTTAAATTGAATACAGATATTTTATCGATTTTTCGATTAAAGCTTAAATATATCGTAAAGAGTATACTATTACGTTTTATAATTAATTGTTTCCTATATATCGAAAATATCTGAGTAATATGTGATACTTTTTAGAATGTATATACAACAAGTAATTATGTATTTTGATGTTAAAAGAGATAGCATGTTTTATTTCTAATCATCAATTTTTATCATCAGTATTTTGGAAAAGCCTTTTGTAAAAAAGTAAAAATTGCATGAATGTTCTGAAACCAAAGTACATTTCTTTCGACTCTTGTGATCGTTTTCCAATATATATATATATATATATATATATATCAAAGTAATGGGAACACTTACTGAAGAAAAGAGCTCAATAAGCCTTTGAGCAGATTTTAGTATGATGTAAAAATCACTGTTTGCAATGCATACGGTTAAGAAAGATAGGAACATAATCAACAACAATTCAAGACTTCGAGTGGGTTCTCGGGGATTATGGTCGCGAATTTATGTCGAGTCGTGAGTTAATGCCCTGATGCCTCTAAAGACCCACCATGTAGTGGGGGTTGATGCAAGTCAAATCTGTTGAGATCTCAAGTCCTCGCGTTGGGGTGGTAGGGGAGTTTGGAAAGTGAGGTACCACTTCCTCGTCACTTGACCATGGCTCAAAACTATAAGGTCAGTTGCCAATAACCCTCGCATGGATTCTTAGTGCGAAGTTGATATACAATAACAATCAATGAGGACTTTATGTAACGGTGCATATACAATAGCCATCCAAGGTTTTATACAACAATTAAGAGCCCGTTGTTCTTTTCTCGTTAGAGGTTCTGCTTTCAGATGTATAAATGTCAAACAAAGAGCTTGCAGTGATCTACCTCCTGAGGGATATTCGACGAGCCCGAAAAGGATCAACTAACTATTTATTTTGATTTTTTTTTGCTGGTGAGCATCAAGGTGTCATTTTCTATTTTATCATGTCATTTTCTATTTTCTATTTTATCATGACATGCTCAAGGCTTATTCTTCCTTTCCCATTGACTACTGCATTTACTTATTCTTAATGCCTCACTGAGAAGCAAACATGAGGGATATTGTATACGCACTTCATAATTTCCTATTTAGGTCAAGTGACTAGAACGACACCTGTGATGGTATCTCTCTATCCAAACTTCCTTATCATGAAGACGGGTACTTGGGACCTCTATCAGATTTAACTTGCATCAGCCCCACTACATGGTGGGTCTTTTGAGGTATCAAGAGTCGAAACCTCTACTCTACGAAAACGACGCCGGCCCCGAGTCCGTGACTAGGGTGCGCTCACATTCGCTGAAAATTTGTAGTAAAAATAATTTCAATCTGTGCCTCGCGAGCTGCTCGTTTTGTAAGTATATAAGTACATTGTCGGAAACACCTACGGAAGAAGAAGTGAAAAATAAATTCTCCCATAAAATTTTAGAGTTACGTAATCATTGGTGCTTGTTATACACAAATAGGGTACTTAACGAGCTATCATCGACTGATATTGTAGATTTGAATAACAATTTAATGAATAACGTGACACCTGAGCCAGTTATTCTTTTTTTTATTGTTGTAGCACACTACATGAGTATTTTGAAGTAGAGTTAAATTTCTTACGATCAATTTGACCAGAATCGAGGGATGGGTTTACTTGATTTCGCACTCCAATTCCCGACATTATCCTCTAGCTTTCAACAGTAAGAGCGTTAATCCTTTTTGAAATATTTCACAGCAATTAAAATGTTCATGAGTCCTGGCATGCTTTGCGAAAATCCGTTCAGATCCAATTTGATTGTAAATCAAATTCGACATTCGAATTCAAGAATCATTTCCACTTTATTTAAATACACCCAAAAGCTAAGGATCCAATATATAAAGAACTTCATATCTTGTCACGTAAAATGGAAAATACTTAAATATTCTTCTAATATCCGTTTTAAATTAGCAACTGAATCGCTTCTAATTAGAAATCCACGTCATTTCCATCTTTACCAAAACCATCTGGAAAATGAATCGACAACGTTCCATAATAATCGTTTCCGTGTCTTTTTATTAGTTGGTGAATTCTGAACGTGCCTAAGTATGATTTCTAGCGATTTAGCCCAATTTCGTATTTTGAGACTTAAGTGGAAACTAATGTCTCGTGAAAACGCATAATCTAGGATAAGATCTTTAATTGGCAGGAATGATAATTGGATGGAAGATGTTGTTCTACCTCATGGGGAATTTCACAAGGTGAACTTTCTATTTAAGGGTTTTGCTGAAGGGGGATAAGAATTAACATCTGCTTTTGATGCAAGAGATGTTCTTTATTACCTTAGAAAGAGGAATCTGAGATACTCTTCGTGTCATCAGTTCCGTGGCTCTGAACTTTCCAGATATTATTGATTTGGAAAATAAGTGATTTATTAATCTTTTATGCTCTTAGACTCCTGTAAAATGGTGAAAAGTATCCATTATAAGAGAAGAATATTTTCTTGATGAACAAAATAAATGATCGATTATTCATTATTTAACAATAGCATCGTGTTTACAGTATTTAAAATTTAATAACAATCAAAAGTATTTAATTTGTTCCCTACTTAAAGATAATTCATACCTTATTGTATAGCCTTCACTCAGCATTGAAACATTTGTAAAATATGTAAATTATATGTCACCTGCTCAGAATAAATTAATTAGAGTGAAAACGTATTAAAGGTTAAATGCATAAAAGTAGCGCTAGATAACTATATATTATGACTTTCTTAGGACGAGTAATTTTTTACACTCGCATGACTTAAATTTTTGATTCTAAAAAGCTGTTAACCTTTTGAAATTGAAACTTAACAATTTTGAAGTGCTTTTTTGTTAGTGAAACTTATCAAATGATGCCAACCGCATACAGCGATGAATGACTCTTTACTTCGATCGAATATAATCTATTGGATCAATAATCCGAAATTTTTCAAGATATTATTTTATATAAAAATACTACATATAATCATTCTTCGCCTTCACTGTATATATATATATATAGCTTATTGTTAGACAATAGTTATAACTATGAAATTATTTTATCAACAAATAATAAAAGGACGCTGTAGAGGGTAATAGCATCAGTATTAGAATAACAATAACAACATTTTATGGAATGTTTCAATTATAAGCACTTTTCGAAATACACTTTTAAATTATAGGAACCCTGCTGAAAGTACATTTTGTGTTTAGAGAAAATAAAAAAGTGTTATTCATAATATCGTTTTTAGAGTTTAAGAGATATGTCATTATTATTTCCAAGAACGTTTCACCTTCTTTTAAGAGTTTTTGTTGAAATATTTCGCATAAAAATTTTTGTTCTCCATACAATGATTGATTGATATCATTTGATAAAATTCTATTCAAAATTTATCATTCTATTTCAAGTGTGGACTAGTTCACATTCATTCGAATATAAAAATATTAGTAATGTTAACTGAATGCGGACAGAATCAGTACAATTTATTTTATCTCTTTATCTAGCTTTTTAATATTTTACATTTGTGTAGAGTGGCAACACCCGATCTCATCCTGCAGCACCATCTACACGGTATACGTAAAGAAGAATCAGTTGAAAAATAGACTTTGCCGAGATTATGCAAGTTCCATTTCCTTTACTAAGAGACGATCCTACAACTCTGAATTTACGTCGTACCAGTTGACCACCAGCGGTAACTTGTATTAACTTTTATGTATTCGATCTATAACTTTTCTGAGAAATTAATTCTGTTTGTCTTATGTTTTAGCGTTATTTTAATTTAATATTTAGATGAAGAAGGTCCCTCAGAAGATTGCCTGAATAACATAATCTTTTGAGGGATCTAACAGATATTTAATAAAAAGATTCAGATGAATGCAACTTCTTCCGAACTCACTGTAATGCAGAGTGAAGCATAATCATTGAGTTCTACTTTCAATAGTATAGTTCTCATGTTTTCGGAAGAATTTCAATCCCTTTTCAAATTATGTATATTATGTATTTTATTTTTGTTATAAACCACATTTGCATATAATTACACATATGGAAGAAAAAACACTAATGGGAAACGGATAAGACACGTGCAAAAGTGATCACAGTTGAAAGGATTGAATCTCTCTATTCTGTTTCCCGATAGCCTTGTCTGATGTTACATAATCTGATGCTAAATGTTCCAGGAGTTTGCGAAACATAGCTATAACCTAATAGGTTAATCCAAATTCCTCATCAATATCGCATGTCGTTAATCACTAAACAGTTATCATTATACGTATTTTGATTCATACTTCCCCTTGATGGATACTTAATAAAACAAAAAGACTGCAATGACACCCCAGTTATTTTAAGACCAGAATGAATAAAGATCTTGGCGTGAACAGGTAGTTGCAATTAAAACACTATAAAATAATTATATTTCCATATTTTAAAAATTCATGAAAGAATTCTCCAATTTTCAAATTCTCTTATAAAGAAAATATTCTGAAATGAATATAACTTAAATGGTTTTAACAGAATTTTAAATAAATAAGTGAATAAATCAGCATTTCTGAAAGGGGAAATGTTCCAGTTTGGAATAGCTTACATGATATATTTTTTCTAGATCTAACAGTGAATGAGATTTGTTTTATGAGATTTGCTGTATAAAGAGTTTTTCTTGTGTAAGGAAATTTCGTAATAATTAAAAATATTATCCAAAGAGTATAAGTTTATCGCAGAAATTTCAGATCCATGTTGGAATTTATATTATGGCTCAATTTATATATATATATATATATTAATAGTGTAAATCACGATTTCCTTGATTTAAGATTTAGTAACCACCATTACCTCGGTTACTGCGAATTGAAGGGGTCCATTTGTATTAGAGGTAAAAAAAAGAGAATTAAGTGAAAAAAAACTGAAACTTAATAACACAAGTAGAAAAACGAGTTTTTTTAATATGGGTTTTCTTTCAAACTTCACACTTTTCGTAGCGTAATTTTTTCTACCTTAAATTTTAACAATAAAATGGAACATTGAGTCAAATTGAACTTAATCAGTAATTATTTTTAATAATTTATTTTATTATTTGACATTTATTAAATTTATCATCCATTATAAATACGTGTAAAAGTTTTTAGCCGAATTAAGCATTGGATTTGGCGACCATTTGACAACTTGGCGAGAAATTTGGCGAAAACATTTATTCTTTAAATAATTAGTTTGAGTCAATTAATTTTTATTAATTACTATTGAATTTTCCTGTTGTCAACCAAAACAATCACGTCAGCTCAATTGAGTGTTTTAAAATGTGAGCTCTTAAAGTTTTAGCCCAAACATACAATGTGAGTGGAAGGAAACTCATTAATAATTATTTTTAATCAAATACTTTTTATTATTTACAATTAAATTATCTCATTGTCTTCCAAAACAATCGTGCACAGAAAATTTCAGCTCAATTCAGCGCTAAGAAATGTGAGAAGAAAGCTTTTAAATTTTTGGCCCAGACATTCCATGTGAGTGAAAGAAAACCAATTAAAATGAGAAAAAAAAGTACTTATTAAAATGTATATATAACGATGAGTTAAAAATGGAGGTTTACGTTTCGTAATTTAAATAAAAATTAAACATCTTACACAATACAGATATAAAAAAAACACCGTTTTCAAATATTCACGAATTACATTTAATTTCTGATATTCTAGCTAAGTCAATTTGTTCCAAGTTAGACAGAAAGGAACATAAGTTATAAGTTCTTTAAAATTACATTTAAAAATAAAATAAAAAATCAAAAGAAAAGAAGAAAAATAATATTTAAAATACATCTTTATCATTTAAAATTAAAAATGGTTATGTCCGTAATAAAAATGGTTAATCCGTAAAATAAATAAAAATTTAATGCGGTAACACTTACAATAGTTATCATCAATAACACACTTTAGTTAAATATAGTGCTCTAAGAAAGGAGAGTGCGACTTTTTGAAAATAATGTTCAAAAATAGAGAACAGGGAAGAAAAGTTAATTTAAAATAAAAAACGTACAAAGAAGAAAAATATGCGTATTATGTGTTTCATATCAATGATAAATTTACTGTACTCAAATGGAAAAGCTCTGTTGTAAATGACATGTACTTTTACCCAGAATTTCGTTATATATATCTCATTTGATACCGTTGCTTTCATCATATATTCTTATCAGAGCAGAGTCATAGTTTCATAAATTTTTTGCAGTAAGATACCTTACAACCATATCGTATTCTTTTCTTTGGATGGTATCGAATTTGCCTTTTAGTAATGCCTTTTGGTAGAGTGTTAGAGGGAAAAAAAGAATTAGGAAGATTCAAACACTCGTTCTATTTTATAGTCTAATATCTTGGGTTGCGTTACAAATGAAATAGGTTTTGGATTCTGAAACTTTAAATTCTCCCATGAGACATAACTACGTTACATATAGAGTATTATGGTCCACATAAAAGGACATCGTCACTTCAAATTTACGTAGCTTTTCTACGTGTATAGGAAAAACTAGTTTTTTCCTAACATTCACACACTTGTCGTTACGCTCTCATAATTTATTTTGAATGTTGACACAAATATTCGAAATAACAGGGAGAATATTTTGATTTTTTTTTTTCGAAAAATTAGAAATCGTTGGGAGTTGAAGGGATTTAACTTCTTAAGTATATTCAAGTAAATTTTTTTGAAGATACTTGACATTTTAGCACGCAGTTAATAGGTACATATAGTTTATATTGACGATAAAAACAGTTGTATTGATATGACATAGAATTTATTTTTATTACAAAACGTGTTTCAAAAAGTATATTTCTATAATTTCATTTTGGATGAAAGTAAATATGTAACAAAACATATGAAATTTTGAAAGTGTTAAAAAGTGCTGTTATATCAATATAATATATAACCAGGTATATAAATAATTAAATATAACAATTTTAAATTATGTGGCTAATTGTGTAATTATGGGAAATTATATGACATGTGTATTGACGTATTTGGCATTTTAATTACTAGTATTTTTAAATAAAAAAATAATAATTTGCAAATACTCATTCTCGCATTTTTAAAAAGATATTCATTTCGTTATCTTAGTATTCTTTTCTTTTCTTTTTACTTATTTAAAAGCGTGATTTATTTTATAACTATGCTTTTATAAAAAAATCAGTTTCAATTATTAATAATTTTTAGATTCTAGCACTGGCAATACAACGTTTTTTTAGAACGCTATCTTTCATTTCCTTTAAAATCATTATAACTTATTGTAACGGTGAAAAATACACTACTGGTCATTAAAATTGCGACACCATTTGAGGCAATGCAAACAACAAAAGGATATTTATTGTACAAATATATTGTATTAGAAATAACAAGCGATTATTTTTTAAAGAAACTTGGAAGCTTAGATCATGAGAAATCATTACCCAGAATAACCACCTCTAGCAGCAATAACAGCTCTTTTAACGTCTGAGAATTGAATCAAACACAGATTGAATGGTATGTACAGATATAGCTGCCCATGCTGGCAATGTGCGTTCTCCACATTGCCACCAATACCAATGTGACCATTATGATGATGTAAGCACAACCTGGATTCGCCTGAAAAGATGAAATTGTGCCATTGTTGTATCCTGGTTCGTCATTGATCACACCATAGAATGCGTTCCTGTCTGTGATGTAGCGTCAAAAAGCCGAAGCCATGGACACCGCACTCACAGTTCACGCAACTGTAAACGTCATCGAACAGTTCGTTCAGATACTTTTCTTGCTAATGATTCCATTTCCTGATTCTGAGTTCTCGACGTGTCTTGTACGATCCATTAAGTTCATACGGATAACACGTCTGTCTACTAGGCAGTGTGTGATAGCTAGCAGTTGAGATCAAGCACGGCGTACAAAAACACAATCCTGAACCCATCTATTAAATATTCCGCAGACAGTCATAGGAATTATAGCGAAGCGAGAAGCAATTTTTAGATATGATAAACTGCAATCCTTGTACATTGTTGGCTACAGTAGCCTATTAGTTAAGGCTGCCGGAGATTTTCGTTGAGTCGTGGGTTCGAACCTTCGTGCCACTAAAGACTCACCGTATAGTCAGAGCTCATGCACGTTAAATCTGTCGGGACCCAGAGTCCTCCCGTTGGCGTGGTGTGAAAATTAGGAGAGGGGGCTGCTGTCTCAGATGTCGTCCTCACTTGATCGAGGTTCAAAATTACGATGTCAGTCGCCAGTAGCCTTCTTTTGCTTCTAGTGCGACTTTATAAAACCGACCTTTATGTAGGCTACAATTCGACCTGTATCAAAGTTAGAAACGTGCTGGAAAGCATATCTCTTCTTACATAATTCTGCATCACAATATTTCATCAGCTACAATGTTTAAATACAATTTGTGTATGAAAAATCTACTGTTTAATTTCTTCATTTAAACACAATGTAGAAATCACTATTGGTGCTTTGAAAAGCTAAACATTTGCATATCACAGCATCATCTTCCTGTCGTGCAAATCTCAATTAAGACGCGTATCGCCTTCTTGATAAAGCGATTTTTGTGATCAGCATTGTATACAGGAAGTGGTTCAAAAAGTGCCTGTTTTCCGACATATTGCATTGTAAAAGCATGCTGGTGCTACTAGTTATGATGGTGTTACCAGGTACAAATTTGGTACAAATAATTTTATTGTAAATTTTAAGAAACATTAATAATAAAAATATTTATTATTTAAAAATTCATAGTGAACAAATAATTTTATAGTAAATTATATATTACAGCCACTATATGTGCGGAGTATACAATTGAGCACTTGAAATATAAAAATCAAGTTGAATTTAAAAATCGGATATGTCAAGAATATTTACTTATAATAGTTTCGGTTAAAATAATTGCAAATTTATAACATTAATTTATAATATTATTTAATACACAGTTTAAAATGATCGATTTGAATGTAATTTTACAAATTTTTGATAACTCTACAGATTATCATAAAAACGGAGTAATAAATCCTCTAATTTTTTTTTCATCCTGTTCGCTTAAGCAATAACGAGATTATTATAATCATTTCGATTCCGCTTGGGAGTTTACGAAGGTGATTCAGAAAATATCTGCCTTTGATGGCAGATGGCCTTGTTAAGGAAAGTTGGAGTTACCTTTGTTTGCTTCCATCAATGAAAGATACCTTAAGTAAATTTGATCCTAACTGAAAGGTTAGATTTGATTTGGTAATATCAACCAAAAATTTAAGTTTCTTTCAATGTCTAAAAATCTGGGTGTTTCTATTCTGTCTAATTCCGTTGCCAAATGAAATATGTTTATCTGAAATGAAAAAGGGGGTAGTATCATTGACGTCAGTATTATGAGACGATGAGCCAGTAAGTTGAGAGCAGTAAATCCAGGACCACCATAATTTTTCTCCAATGGGCTCGTCTGTCTAGCTACGCATTGGCGCAAGTTAGTATGAAAAGTTGTAGATAGCTTCAAAATTCAATAATGGTTGAAAAGGAGCCGAGAGAGAGAGTGAAGACCCTTTTCCTCCATCCTGAAAGCATTATTCTAGGAATGGATACTCATTGGAAGAAGCAGTAAAAGATTCTCTTTCATGAGTCTTCCGTGAGAGCATGGAGGAAAGAAAGTAAAATAAACAAGTATAAGGACCAGATGAAGTAGATCTTCGATAGACAAGATGAAAATGAAAAGACTTGACCCGTTCCACATGGTATTGAACGCCACATATTTACTGGATGAGAGAGGAGTTATTTTTCCATTGTAAATTGTTTTGTAAATTTGAATACTCACAGTAATTATCCTAATTACTCACAGAATTTGTGTAATAATATCAAAGTGGTAAATAATGTCTACATGAATTACGTAGTAACAACATGTAGCTTTTAGATATAACAAGAATTGTGAAAGTCAGATGATAAATAAAAAGTAATGGCCACTGAAGTTATACTTTTCATTCCAACCTCGTTTATTTCATTTAAAAGATAATGTTGAAACAATATGCACTATTTAAATTAGAGTAAAATTGTATGAAGATCAAAACTTACTAAACCTTGTATATTTAAGTATATGAAAGTCATAAAGAATACTCCCTTTCCTGAAAAAAAATTAATATAAAAGTATCGTAATAACTTTATAAATACCTAGTTAATACATTACCTCCAGCCAGAATAGTTCCAAAATAATTACAAAGCTGAAAACAAAATGATTCCGGACTATTTATTCAGTATGGAAAAGAATATAATAATAGACAGCGATTTAAATCCAATTATTTTCCGAATTTGATTTCACATAAATTGCTCTTTCTGTTAATGTAAATTCTTCACTCCAAACTCAAATTTCCATTTGCCAATAACTTGAAGAACGTTTACGTTAATTTAATTTCTGGAGTTCGTGGAAAAGGAAGTGTTTAAGAGTAGAAGAAAATTAATTTCCTCGGAATATTGGATGAAATTCCATAGTAAAGTGCAATTTCGTAATTTCTGAATGGAACATCGCGTTTGACCCGAATTTCGTTGTCTTTATCACCTACTCTTTGTAAAGTGGCTTTCGTATTTTCTAGTGATTCCCTGGTGAAATGATTTTATAAGTGGAAAGATAATTGCCAATATTACGAGTAAATATATATCTCTGGCACTCTATTATACAGATACCGATTTAATTAATTCGTCTTCTTCCGAATCTTTGATAATAAATTCTGAAAAAAATTCTTAACAGTCGTAAGTTATTTCAGTTTTATACACACACATCCCTCATTTTGATAGTAATTGTCTACATAAGTTCACTCAGAAGTAACAGGAGGCCTATTGGTGACGGACCTCCGAAATTTTGAACCTCCGTCAAGTGATGAGGTTGACTCCTCATGTGCTACTTCCTTCTCCATACTTCTACACCACGCTAACTGGAATTATTAACTCATAAATTATACTGTATTTATTATGTTATAATTACTATATTTTAATATTAATAATGAACAGTTGTTCATATATTGTTAAATTAGTATCAGATTAATACGGAATATTGGGATAACGAACAGATTTCACATGCAATAGCCCAGCTACACAGCAGGTCTTTGGTGTCATCAAAACTCGAAACCACAACTCGACGAAACTAACGCTAGTCACTAGTCTGCGATCAGGACCGCTAGGCTATTGCGGCTACTTAATTAACATAGTTTCTTTTTTACAGTGTTTTAAAATTTAAAATAATTACTGAAGGTGAATTTGATTATTTTCGTTCATATGTAGTGTCATATTAATGTAATATTTGCATGTATCGAAAGTGTCTGAATACACCTGCAACATATGTGGATGAACTTGTACACCATTAGGAATGCGGATGAACTTTCGGTTGTTTACTAGAATAGTGTTGTAACGCATGCGCAATCGAAGCAAACTAAAATTCTAGCCTTTAAATGTCTCGAAGAGGAGTAAAAATTAACTTATTTTATTTATGTTTTTTTAAGTTGTAGTTATTATGAAGGCTATCTGTGTTTGAACCCTTTTATTGTTTTAGTTTGTATGGAATATTCTTAATTTGTTCAAACTTACTGATGGGATATTTGCAAAGAAACCTCTTGGCCTGTGTTTATGCTTTTTTTTGTACCAAATATTATTAATATATGTTTATGCTTCTTACCTTCAAAAATAAATACAAAAAGTATGAGCATCAAAATTAGTGATAACCATCTTCCATCTTTTAATCATTTCACATGGTTTCAATGAAAACAGACTAGATTTTTGTGCATGTTCTACAGATAGATTTACACGGTTTATAGTTCGGTTGAACGTATCTTTCTATGGATTTTGAATTCTGCATCTAGTTCATACGGATTCAGTTCTTATTATTATTTGGAAGAACATATCTACTATATAATTCAATGAATGTTTTAATTATAATTTGATTAATATATAATTCATTTGCGTTACCACATACACACAGTTATATATTAAAAATTTAATAACATTTCTGGAGAGATGATGTAAAAAACAACATAGAGTTCATAAAAATGAAATTATCTGCACCAATCACTAATTTGTTTGATTTTGATGAACATTTTTCCTGAGATTTCAACTTGTACAATTCCTCTAAATTTTTAATTGGTATTATATGAAAAGCGTTTTTTTTTTTTTTTTTTTTTTTGCCGAAGGAGATGAGTGAATGCTTTGTTGATTTCTTTGCTTGAAGATTACTCAAATTATGAGACTCGTTGTTAATTGCATTTGTCTGGGTTTGAACAAGTCTTTTTCTTTTTTTTTTCAAAAACCATACTTAACCTAAAATTTGATTAAATACTTTTTCAAGGCAAAGTTTTTTTTTTCATGATCTGACATAATAAAAGAACATTCTGATGATTTATTTTTACATATATTTTTTTTTTAATTTGAAAAAAAACCCTGTCTTTCTCTACTTTTGAATCTTAATTTTTTTTGTTACAATTGAAGTGACATATCATTAACTTTTAACAACGCACTTCGTGATTTATGGTCAGTTTAATTTTGTGACAATTAATGTCGTTCTCAGTCATTAAGTAATTAACGATGTAGTCATTAAGTAATTAAATTTATCCCATTTGATGTAGAAAAACATAGGTATATTTTGAATATTTACAAAAAAAATTCTTAATTTTAATTAAATTAAATTAATTCACAATAGGATGCATGAAAATTAATTACTTGTAAGTTGATTCACTAGCATATTATTAATAAAGTAATATAATATAAATAAAATTACGATTAAAATGTAGGGGACAATCCAAATCTTAATTGTATGCTTGATTCCTATATTTTGATTATTTGCAATTTTTGGTTGAGTTCTCACATTTAGTGGCTTCGGTAACGTAGTTGCCCTGTTTGCGACCTTGCTTATGGTATTGTATCTTCCGGGAGCTCGTGGTTTTGATGACTGATGCCCCGGAAGACCCACCGTGCTACAGGACTAATGCAAGTTACACTTGTCGCAGTTCCACGTCCTACTTTTGGCGAGATGGAAAATTGGAGAATAATAGTCGAACTTTGGAGAGATAGTGGTGCAAGCCACCTTGTCACCCTCGTCACCTGACCAAAAAAGTTCAAAATCACAAGGTCCGTCTCCAATTGCCTTCGTGTTGTTTCTAAGTGCGACGTTAATAATCAATTAATAAATCAATCACTTAAAATATTGATTGCATTTGAATTAAATCATGTTTAGTTTCTTTTCATATTACAAATTATAAATAAATTTTAAAAAAGTGTTTATGTTTTAATATATAAGCACATTTTTGGAATTTTTTTATAATCTTAATTTTAATCATGGGAATTCAATTGTAGTTTTAAGTGCATCATTAAATAAAAAAAAGATGATAGCAATGCTGTTAGATATTGGGTTCTTTTCTAGGATTGATGGCCAGTGTGGTGTTCAAAAAGAAAAATAATGATTACAACATTCAGTCCCGATTTCTTTATTTTCAGTATACTAAGAGACACATCACAAAACAAAAGCCAGTCGATTCCAACCGCTTCCGTAGGATTTCAAAAAACACCTCCGCCATCGTTGCCAGGTCCTCCTCTATATACTTGACCCGCTGCCAGATCCCCATATCTGCTTTATCTGTTTCCAGGTGCGGGTGATAGATTCTTATAAATGCCTTAGAATATAATGATTGAATATGGAGGATATATTTTGGCAGACGTTAGACATTTGGTTAGACAGACGACACTTGAGTAAGTGGATATTTTCCAATTTAAAAAAAAATTATGTTTTTAAAAATCAAATAAAATGTTTTGAAATAAATATTTAAATAGTATGATTCAAATGAATGGAATGGAAGATATTTTAAAACTATATTTCATTTTTGGAACACAAGTATTTAAAATATATTCTAGTGCATTACTGTAGATTTGAACAAATTTACGTTAATTTAATGGGTAAAGATAGAGTGTGATATAATATATAATTGTTAATGGAGCGCGTATTTTTACATAATTGTAAAGTTTTTGAACAACTAAAGATGGAAATTTTCCTGAAACGCTAATGTAACTTAAGTGCAAACAGCATTTAAAGCAATATATGAATTAATACATGTACATGTACGTTACAGCCTTTCATACATATTTAGTCGTTGCAATATAATTCCTAATAAGAAAGCCTTTATTTCTTACAAAAACAGCTAACTAATATATATATGTGATGACATTTTACGTAATCATAACCTCACTTCTTTTAAATTAAAATGTTCATTTATTTTAATCAAAATCCATTGTTTTCATTCTTCCGCATTACTAGAACCATTAGTAAAGAGATTCGAACAAAGGAAAAGACAAAAGGTCAAATGTTCTCAATTATTTTCTGTAATAACTTCGACTCGGTGAGACGTTTCTATCAATTAATTTTAAGTGATTCATCCCGTTATGACAAATTCTCTTTTATTTTATAGTAATAGAATGAGAGAGAAATGAGTTTGATAACTTTGAAATTTCGTTGTTGGTATTTAACTCTAATGTTATTAAAGTAATTTCAACATTGTATAATAATTAGGTGATTTTTTTCGGCTGGAGTAATATTTTTAACAAGGCACACAATAAGAAATATGATTATTAAATAAAATTATTGATGTCTTCCTTATTATAAATATAAATGTAATTTATATAAGGCTATATATATACAACCAAAATTCGTTATCATGGAGATATTATAATGCAGTAGAGAGTAACCATTAAAAGGTTAATTGTAAATCAATTAGTAATTTTGGAAGATAATACGAATGTATTAAAACGTGTATTTATTACTTTTAATGAACCCGGGAAAGGGATTTTGCGTGCATAATTCATTTTTACATCAATTAAGTAAAGTAGGATAAGAAAATGTCCATTATATTTGAATTGCAATGAAAGATTATTGAAATGAATTAAATTCATATATCTATAAAGAAACAAGCAGCTCGTCAACTATATTACATTTAACAAAAACTAAAATTATATCGCATTGTTATATTTTTATTGAAAACACAATGTAATAAAAATCATTATACACGTTTCCCTACAAGAATACTGTAGTAAAGGAATTTTTTATTTAATGCTTAACAATACATTTTTCTTATTGTGTGAAATTATTCTTAACACTAAATGTATCAACATTTAATTTATACCTTTTGTACGGCACCAAATATATAACTAGTTTTTAGGTTTAAAAAAAAAAACCTTTACTTTTCCTTATGAAATCCAGAAATATAGATTTTCATAGATAAATACTATACTTAGTAATTTTAAGGTAACTTTTCAACGAAAATACACTGCTCAACTGTGTAAGTAAATACAGTTCTTAATTTTCCCTTTCTTTGCATATCTCGCTGGACCTGGGTTTTCCTTAAATATGTTATGAAGAATTGTTGTACCTGGTATAGTACTCATTTGTCATTTTTCATAAACAGTTCAATCAGTCGAAATATATTAATCTGTATTTTCATTGTCATCTTAAACAAGAGAGAGCAATATCCTTTTTTTACTTCTCCTCCTCGTGTATTCCCAATATTCTTTCCTTTATGTTCAGTATATGAAGACCCATATTCAAATCCTGATAGATCATTTACATTCTGCAATAGTTCATCATCACTTTTGAGGAAGCTGTTCATTTTCATCAGCTTACATATACTCTTCATTTACCTTATTTCATTATTCAAAAATCTTGGAGTGTCTTGATAAACATTTTTAAGGGTAAAGCGCAACACAAATACACTCTATCACAATATACATATATATATGCACTCAGAAGAAATAAAGCTACGTTTACTAAACTTAGTATGCGTGCAGTGTAAATGGTTATATGTAAATGTCTAAGTCTTTGTAGTGTCTTAAAGTACTTGTACACCACCCACTGAGAATGTGAGAAGGCCTTCATTACGTCCACATGGATGAACCAATCAAGAAAAAAAATTCAAATGTATAGATGTGAATTCTACCTTCTACAATTAAATAAGGGGTAGCTTCAATATCCTGACGCATCAGCAGTTTCTGATGTCTACTTTTTTATTTTGACTATCAGATCTTCAGCTGATATATTTGTATTAACTTTAATTTTACTGGAGTGTTTTTTAATGTTAATAAACTGTGTTAATTTCCAGAAATGTCCAGTTACTGCTCTCCTACCTTCAGATATATCTAGAGTTAGATGATTACAAATTGATCATATCACACTTTCAACTCCATTGAGAGACGGAAAAGCTTGATACGCACATATGAGATGCTCAACAGGAACAATTTATAAACATGATTGATAACACGTTTGGACAATTCTAACGAACCTGTCGACTTGGATGCAGGATGTTGTGATAAGAGACATGCTCAGAGGCAGTTTCTGTGAAAGTTACCGTGACATTACGGACAATGGACGGACATTGAGTGAGGCCGCAAAGTAGGCCTTAAGCTATGATTTCCTACAAAAGACATTCTGTTTCAGGCGATTGCAATATTGCAGTGATTGACGTATACCTAAGACTTTATTTATATCAACTAGATAAGGTGGTACCCTAAAAGGCGTTGTTGAGTCACTAAAGAAACAACACCACTGATTCGCATTGACAACGTTTTGACGTCTTCCACCGTAATATTACGGCCTCTAGATAACGCACCGGTTATAGGGAACTGTAGCTTTGGAGAAGCAGGGTAGTTAAACA
>BMAW01108016.1:461123-476737 GCA_019974015.1 Nephila pilipes | reverse complement strand
ATTTCTAAGACTAGGCCTGATAATCCTAGTAGCTACAGGTTCATAGTTTCTGATTCTGCCTTTGTATTATGATACCAAATCTGACCCAGAATTGAATTGGTTTGAATTTGTCCCACTTAAAGTTACAAAAGGATATGAGTAACGAACATGGCTATTTTGAGCTATGGTTAACCGTCAACGATAATATCTGTACTCGTATTTTGTTCTCTGAATTTCCACATCCCGTCATATGAAGATTAAAACCCCATCTATTGAACATGCAGCAACTACAATTATTCTACAGGATGTAATTTTGGTGGAATTTATTTAAAAGAACCTTTATAATATTTTAGTAATTCGACTTTCAAATTTAGTTATATATAAAATTATTTTCTAAGCTATAGCTGATGAAATCCCCCTTCTTATTTCCGGATAATAAAAATTAACTAATGAAACGATCAATATGAGTTTAAGAATGGAAACTTAATAATATTCAGAATATTTTTTAAATTGATAAATTGCACATAGTAGGATATATTTAATTTAAATAAGATCATAAAATGATAATAAACTTTTAACCGCAAATTTTTTAAACATTCAAATTATGATCTATAAATTTTTAACACATTTTTAACTAACGTTAACAGTTAATATAAGTTTAAGTCAAAAGTTTCTACGTTATAAGTATACAGAATCATATTATAATATAATTAATTGGGAACTCTCTGAAATTACTCAAATATTTTAATATTCAACAAAATTATTAGCTGAAGTTCATTCTTAAAATGAATATACACTTGATATTAAGAAGTGATTTATTAATAATAACCGAAGACAATAAACTAAAACATTTACAAGAACTTGCTGCCATTAATTAAATATTCTGTTATAACAAGTTATTGGTTGGAAATAATTTAAAAGAAATGCATCATTAATATTCAAAACATTGGCCAAAACTCCTCATCACAATACGAAATAACAAAACTTTCTAAAATAATGATGCTTCTAATAAGTACATAAGCCTCTTTCGATGGAAATTTTTTACCAGAATAAGAATCAATTTTCTTTGTGAAAATTCAAAAGCAGAAATCAGATATAGCAAATAAGCTGCGATGGGATTTCAAAAAGTGTGTTTAACAAGGTCTTCTGAATTTATTTTTATTTCAACTTTCAAGAAAATCTTCTTGTTCCTTATCATTTCCACATGAAATAAATAGTTTGTTCCCAATCCTTCGACATCTAATTGAATTCGAAAAGAATTTTTGTCATAGAAACGCTAATGTGCTAAATGGTGGTTGGCTTCGAAGAGTAAAAGCAAATAAATCTGTGTAGCAAGAGGAATCTTTTGATGATCTGTCCTCGATTCTTCTTTGCCTTGGAGCTCTTCCCCTCGTTTTCTCTTTTTCTTTTTATGGCAAAGGAACTCCACACCAGTTAAGTACAATAATGATCAATTGCTGAAGACGTCTTCGGAAACATTTGTTTTGATGGTAAGACATTGCCTCGCCCTATTTGCTTTTTGTTTTGCTGAAAAATAAGTAAAGAGAAAACCCTAATTCTCATTAAATAATGTAAATCAAAATCAATTACAGTAAAAATGCTTTTATATCTATAATTATTGGTAACTTGGCTAAATCAGTTGCTTGAAATGCCTTTACATGGTTGGAAAAGAATCTTATTGATATATTCTTAGAGATATGAAATTCCTTTATGTAGAAATGCAGGTTTCTCAGATATATTTAAAACAAATACAGAAGGATTTAGTGATTTTCCTAATGATATTTCTTGTTCATTATTATCCATATTATTTTCAAAAGACTTAGGAAAAATCAACAAATCACCAAAGCTTTGAGAGAACTGAATAAAATTTACAAATGTTGTTTGATATCCATGCTTGGCCAAACACTGTAGTTTTCACCAACATGTAAAGAAAAAAAAAATTCTAATTTTCAGAAAAATAAGTTACAAATTATTGAATCTCACACCACATTGGTTATGTGATATAATATCAATATTTATAAGTAGTTTTTATTACGACATATTTATTAGGAAACCTATTCAGATAAAATAATGGTACTCACCATACTTAAAGCCATAGTTATTATATTGAATCTCATCAGAATACGATTTTAATTCAGGATGATGGGTTTAATGACATAGATAGTATAAAAATTATAGTGAATGCAAACAATTTTTCTTATCCCAAAAACACATATTTTCGTATCTAGAGTGAGAGAAAGTCTTTTTTTTTCAACTAAAGAAACAGAACACATTTTCGCATAACTTCAAATAAGTGTTTTTCTTAATTCCTCGATCTTAAATTATGAAATACTATTTTAGATGTGTTTAGAAAATATAATCACATATTTGAGTTTAGGTAAGGTTTAAATTTAAATAACATTTGTAATTTATTTATTAAATATGTATTACAAATACATTTTTTTCTTAATAAATTTTGTCGATATAGTATCTATTTTACTCATGTTACTGTCGATCATATTATATAGCTTTGATATTTAGGCGACAGCGACCAAAGTATAAATTATAATATCATGTAGAAAAGTTAGAGTATAATCGGAATTAAAAGATACTTGTGTTTGTTTTATCAACTCTACATGAATAGTTTTTAAAATTGCATAATAAATAATTTTAACGAGTGGATTAATTTTAAAAATCTTGGAACAAATTATATTTTAAATGAATCAGGGTGTATGAACGGATTTCAATTTTTAAAACACAGAACAAATCCAGCCTGTTAAAGTTCCATACATTTCAAAGAAAAAGTAAGAACTATTTTCTTCAGCAAATAACAATTACTACTTTTAATGATACAATATATTTTCGCTCTACGTAACTAATTTAATAACTGAATTAATGTTTTTATTAGGGAATAAACACATTTTAAAACAATTTGAACCTATATGATAAACTTTTTAATTGCTTCCTTTCTCAGTAACTATCTAACAGGTTTGGCTATTAAATAACAAGACTGACGCTGTAAATTTTTTTAAAATTAATTTCATATATATATACTTACTATCACCTTCAATATACAACCCTACTCTATCCTTACAACGCTCCATGCGAATCTTCCATTGTTCGAAACAGAGCTAGAAGTCCTCTTTCAGCTGTTTCAGGGTGCGTGAAGGATTTCACCTTTAAGAAACAGACGAAAATAGCATAGCTCAAGATATGGCGAGTAAGGCGGTTGTTCTAACATTCGGATGCTGTACTTGGCTAGAAACCTCTTCACAGACAATGAGGCATAAACAGGTGCATTAACTTGGTGGAAAAATTTGTCGTACCGATCCTTTGTCAATTCCTACAGTCTCAGCAATCGCACGAATGTTTAACCGACGGTCAGATCGAAACAGATTACCGATTTTTCCGATATTGTGATCCGATTTTGACGTGCAAGGGAGGCCTGGGATTGAATCATCTTCAACGTCTTTTCGAACATCTTGAAAACGCTTAATCCTCTCAAAAACCATTCACTGTCATACATTTGGTTTCAATAAATTATAGGTTTCGGGAACGATTTTTCGAAGTTTTATGTGAAATTTCACTATAATTCGTTGCTCACTTATCATTTTTCGGGCGAAACAAAAAAAAAAAAATAACTCTAATACGAAAGAAGGTTACTGGTTTACGAATTTGTATGTTTATTTACACGAAAACTTCTGTTACTGCATCAGTCTCATTATTTAATAGCCTCACATCGTATATTCGTTTATTTTTAATGTTATTCTTTTCCCACAAATTTTGTCTTTGGGGTTGTTTTATTAACGGCGCAATGAGAAGCAACATGGGGTCTACTGGCAGTTGACCTCGTAAATTCATGCCTCGTTGAAATAACGAGGCATGAATTTACTAATAAATAAATTACTAATAAATAAATTCATGCCAGCTGATGTGTCGTCCTCGTTATTTCAACGAGGCATGAATTTACGAGGACGACACCTCAGCTGGCACCTCTCTCTCCAAGCTTCCATACCATCCCTACAGAAGGACTTAGGATTTGACAAAATTTAACGTGCATCACTCCCGCTACACGGAGAGACTTCAGTGATTGCAGGGCTCGAACTTTTGACTCGACGAAAACTATGAGCTCTAGACTAACAAGGCCACTCCCAATACTCCTATTAGATTCACGAGTTAAAAATGATTTGTATTTTTAATTTTTCTGCAACACATGTAAAGTATATTTATTTTTATCACAGATAAATTAAAACTTTTTTCTTCATAGGCGTTTATAGGGCAAATTTAGCTTAATAAAAAGAGGCGCATTACTTTCTCTCTACACTACATTTGCATTTTTCTTTAAATTTAAAATTTATATGTTTGAGACATAAATAACAGTTTAAATGATATATCAATTGTTTTTGGAAAATGTTTAAACATTTTAAGACGTTCTAACATAATACAAAACAAATTTTCATGTATTATCTTATTAACCCTGATATAAAGTCAAACTTATTATCTAATCATTTACGTTAAAAGGCTGACAAGCGCTAATTTGGAGGTCTAGGTAATGGAATGTAACAAATCTTCTTGTTACATTCTCAATATTATCTAATTTGTTTTATGTTATTTAATTTTATGAATATCAATGTAAACTGTTTTATTAATTATTTTAAATGAATGCTTGTCACCCTAAATTTTATTTCCTTTGAATTTTTTTATGTAAAATGAATACGCATAAAATATATCATTTTTTCCCTAACTATCTTTATAAAAGTCATCCGGTTTAGCATCGTGTTAAATTCAGTGTCACGTTACATTCAGATAAATAAGGGAAATATCTAATTTTAAAACAAACGAATAAGAATACGAAGTAACAAAATGATCATTTCATTACATGACAGTTGTAACTGCAAAGAATAGAAATGGTAAATAATTAAAGGAAAAAAGTTTATTTTCAACAGAAAAGTATTCTTTTTAATATATTTATTTACTATAATAAATAAATGCGTGTGCTTTACAGAATAAATTAAAATGGATCTTAATTTATTATTTATTAATAATAACAGCATATAAAAGCCCTTATGATATTAATAGAAATTTAAATTATGTACGTTTAATAAAGTTTAATACAAATTAATAAGAACAAAAAATTGCATTTTTTTCTCTGTTGATATCCATCGAGAGTATGTATTTTAATATGTGATGTTTGCTTATTTAAAGGAAGAAAAATAGGTAAATATTTAAAATTCTAACAGAAGGATTCGACAATGAAAGATATATAATATCTTCATCTCTCGCTTTGGTTCCTAGGATTCATTGTAATGCTTATGATCGATTTATATTATCATGGAATGTATTTCTATTTTAACTATGCTGTACAGGACGAAGACTAATACTGTTTGTAATCTTAAATGGAAAAATAATCATTGGTTAAACTCATTTTATAAAACATTTTTGATAATAATAAAAAAAAAAACAATCATAAGTGCATTTTTTTAATACATCATTATGGATGAGCGGAGGAGAACAACATCTTTAAATTTTGTGTATATAAGTTCGATAGTAGATATCAATTTATGTATCATAGTGTTTATGTTGTTATATTGTTGTTAGTGTATTATCTTCTGTTACTGATATTATTGCTCGTATGTTTGATGAGATAGACTATCATCTTAAGCAAAAAATGTATTGCATACATTACATTAAAACTCAGCAGCTGGCCAAAACGGAATGAATGAAATGTATATCATATAATGTGTTAGATGGTTTTGATTCTGATTTCGATTGTTTACTAATGTTGCACCGAGAAATAATATGAAGACGGACCTAATCATTTTGAACCTTAGTCAAGTGACGATGTTCACACCTTATTTGGCACCTCCCTCTCCAAAACTTCATATCACGTCAATGGGAAGACTTGGGCCTTGTTGGAAATAAATTACTCGGATCCCGCCAGGAGGCGCCTTGTCTCGTGTGAGTGAGAGCGCACGGGTTCATGGGTAATATTTCGAAGAATGCTATTGGATCTTGACCGCTTAAGGCGGGTTTTTTTCTTGTATTCGATATAATTGCTCCTGACCGCATAAGCGGGTTGAATTAAAATATGGACTGTTTGGAAGCTTGTATAGTTTTGTAAATTGTATAAATATTCGATTATGTGTGATTGGCACGTGGAGTCCTTAAATAAATGTGTATTGAAATAACTGTTCTCCCTATATTTTAGACTTGGTGGATAAGACATCTCCAACAGGCCTCACCCAGATTTAATGTGAATCAGCAGCACTACTCATCACGAATGCATCAAGTCTCGAATCCACTGCTCGACAAAAGCAACACCGGAAGTTAGTCCACTACCATGACTCATAGGTAACGGAAGCCCTTTGTTGGTTTCGAATTGGTCGTTTTGAAAACGGGTCATTTCCAATTTTTTTTTAACAAACGCTCTTTTGTGTGGTTTTGCGCCCCTTCAACATTGACTCATTATTCCATATGGAAACAGAACATATTCAAAATTATAAAAAAAAAATGTCTAGCTTTGTAACAGGGGATTCGAAATAATTGATACAATAATGTTTCACTAAATCTGCCAAAGAGTTATTGATAATTGCCTCATAAATTTGAGCCATCTCCAGGCGAAAAAAAAAACTTTTCTTCATATTTCTACACAACAACACTGGAGAAGTTTGATCATATTTATTTTACTTGAGCAGTCCTCTTCGATCTCCTCTCCTCTCTTCTATTGAAAGAAGGTTCGAAAATACGGATTTACTTCTACTTAGCTGGTAATGGATCTCGCTGATTTTTTTGAGGGTTAATATTTGCGAAGAGCCATATCTTGTTGAGCTATGCTGAACACTTCTGTTGAGACGTATTCCACATGGATTAAAAGAAGTCTAGACCAAGTCCACGAGACCAAAATTCTTCATGAAATCATATACAAGATGATCATAAGCAAAAACTTGTTCATTTACTAGTAAAATAAAGTAAGTAATTACCAGATGTGCGTATTTGTAATCTAGACGTGGTGTCAAGGGAAGCAGTAAAAGGTATGTTGCCTCGGATTCGTTTCTACCTTATATTAGTGTCATTAGAAAAATCACTTAAACACATACAAAATCCAGTCAGTAAAAACTTTAACTAATGTCTATTAGATGCTTATAAAAGAATATTCGATTGGGGAACAGAAACCTTTTGCAACCTCAACTGTGAGAAGTTTCTAAGAGTATTACTTATATAATCAAAATTATAGGTAGGTTCGACTCAGGAACTAATTTGACATCAATCTTAGCTATCATAATAACTCTTGATAGTAAGTACCGTGTGTTAAATGACTATTTCTTTACAGAGTCAGCACTCGTAGTCGAATGTCATTTTTCAAACCTTCTGATCTCTGATGTTCTACAAGAACTAATAATAATTTTTTCGTATTTTATAAATACTATCTCATCAATCTTATTCTCTGATTTTCAATACTTCTAATCAAATTTATATAACTCACAGTTTATTCCCAAGAATAGGTTCCCAAATCAAATAGCGTCATATTAAAGCCCCAAAAGGTTAGTTAAAGGGAAAGGCCCGGGTTAAGTATTGTTTGTTCGAGTAACATTTCGAAACTAGCGAAAACCTCCAGGGCATTTCTATGTATATTATCCACGTTTACAAAAGATGAATAACCGTATTGAAGGAAAAAGAGATCTTTCGGATTCCTTGGGATTTCACAAACTTAATTACAATAAGTAAGTCTTTGCGAGATGATATAGTCTGCAGCCATTATCACAGAAATGTCGTATTTCACTCTAAATAGTGAAATTTGATTATTACATTTAATTTGTACATTGAAAGCACAATACAATTCCTTAGATAAAATTTCAGTTATGTGTTAGTATCTAAAAATACACTATCTTCATTTTCAAAATATATTTAAAGAATAAGTACAAGATTATCAATGTTACTATTTGATTGTAATGAAAAAAACTTGTAATATAACATCTTTATAAACATGAAACACATACACGAAATAAATTAAATCCAAAAGAGGCTAAATAAATATTCAAAATATAAAAGAATACGTATTCATTTTAATGCTTCAAAGTAGATATATCAATATATTTAAATTCTTCCAAACATCTCTGTATTTTATTTTTTTCATGAAGATAGATACACAAATGCTGTTCCAATAAGAAAATTTAAGAAGACATGACATTTTGTTTGGTACAAAATAAGAAGTAATAAAACACAGAAAAAAAAACGAAAGCTGTTAGATATATCTATTCGAGAAAGTTTGTTTAATTTAGTTGGAATTACTTATTCTTTCTTCTCTTGTATAAATAAATCTTCCTGTCGTACATCGTCCAATGATTACGTGTTCTACGAAAAGAAATGTAATTTTATACATGAAAACCTTTTAAAAGCTTATAAAAAATTCAGGGGTACTAAAAGCTTTTTCCATGTTTGCTTAGTGCAAATAGAAGAAATTTTTGTAACTATAAATATCCTAAATAAATAGTACATTTTCTGTTTTTAAACGAAATCGGATTTATTTACGTACAGCGAATTTAAAAACATAATGACAGAAGTAGAACATGTATTTAAATTTTGTAATTATTTTATAGAAAAGAATTTATATAGAGTTGATGGAAAAATTCTGGCCCAAATTTGAAGGGTAATTAATTATTTTTTGCAGTAGCATGTATTAACGTGTGCTAACACGCTGGTTTGAGAAAAAAAGATGTCAACAAAAATGTGTGGACAAAAAATAAAAGATTTATGGTGTTAGGTTGAAAAGATTGACATTATAGTACATTACGATTATAATAATTACATTTATTTAGCTTAAGGTATATTTACATTGCTAAAGTAAATTTAATTAAAAAATTTCTGGTAAAATCGTCCATTTTGACTTTTTTTTTTTTTAACATAGGCAACGGTTTTGTATCTTGGAATGTTCCGCTCGTTGAAGAGAAAATACATTATTAATTTAAAGAAGGTATTTTTTAATTGGTAGTACTTTCTTCTGTGGAGCCTGGTACTTGAAAGTACATTTAATTTTCGCTAATTAATATTCATTTTGAATAATTCCAATTTTTTGAGAACTTGACAGAAAAGAAACGTTAGCATTTGTCAAAATAAAATTAGAGAAGTCAATTTAAAATATTTAATATTCTTTTTACTATAATTTATTTTGGGTCATTAATGTTGACTCTAAATTACATTACCACGTGATCATATTGTACCAAACATTTTGTACACAAGGACTCAAATTCTTGGAATATGTTCTTACTCTTGCTCTCGGAATGAATTTATTCTTAGTTAATTCATATTATATATATATATATATATATATATATATTGATATATTTATATATATATATTACTTTTTAACATATTTCAAACCATGAAATTGTGATAAAAAGACTATTAAAATGTGAATTTTGAGCGTTAAAGTGTGAGAATTTTTTTTGAGTCAATTGGGGAAAAAAATACAGAAAATTGTCGAAAAAAAGAAAGGAGCAATATTATTAAAATAATTTTGTAAAATATATTTTCATAGTGAGAATATGCTTCTTCCATTCATCAGCATCCAAAAAATTTTCGAATGAAACGATCAGCAGCGAAAATTTGCATAAAGGGCAGACAAACTTTAAACTTTTTCTATTAGAAATAGACAATGAACACAATAAATTTCTCAAGTTAACGTACGTGTCCATTGGAGTACGTGAACGTACGTTACGTACGTCAAGTTAACGTACGTGTCCATATTATCTATTAATTTATATCCAGATATGCGGAATTTAATTGATACAGAGTCTTGTTGAAGTCAGTAGATAACATTTACATTGGTTTAATGTGTCATTTTTGCATGGAGTTTCAACATTACTCGAATACTTACATGGTTTCAAAGCTTGTAAAGATTTATCTGATGAATGGGGAGGGGGGAGTTGCAAAAGAGATGGAACGATAAAAGAGATGAACAATTAGTGGTTCTTATCTAAACTATTTCACCAGGTGCACTGATATTTGGAAATGTATGAAAATATCTGAACGAAAGATAAGAAGCTTATATTCGTATTTGTGATGCATTGTCAAAAGTCCTCCTTCTGTAAAGCCTAGGTATATTAAAAATTTGTTATACTTCTTTTGTCTCATCCTTAATTTCGGTTTAAGACTCTTCTATGGCTACAAGAGCACAAACGATGCATTTGGCATTTTTGAACAGAGCTCTGTGGCTAAAAAACGTTTACTTTGGTTGCTTCAAACATTCTTTAAAACTTAACCAAATACTTTCCGAGCACGCTGGATAATAACTTTTAAGAACTATACGGGTGGTGAGAAAGGTTTACACTTATTAAAATGTCAGGTATAAAATTTATTAATTTAACAGGATTATATGCATATCGCTTGACAAGACACATTTCTAAATGGAATCTTGAACGTCTTAAAAATTGAGATAAAATGAAATACTTCGCCTTTCAAGCTTGTTCGTTTTACTTTTCTTCTTGTAGCAATAATTTTTGTTCGGTTTCCAGTATAATTTTGAGAATTTGGAAGCAAACTGATTAAGGATATTTTATATTTAATACTATAAAAATATTCTGATTGCTCCACTTATTTAAAATTAAACGCCAATAAACAGCATGTTCTCCATTAGTATATAGTGTAGTTTATTATATCCGTAATAATCGAAAATTAGGATAAACATATGTATATATATATATATATATATATATAGCATTATAAAAAAAGATAAAACACAAATATTCAAAGCCAATGAAAATACGACGTTCAAAAAGAAAAAAATTTAAATAAAGAAGCACTACATATTTTAAATAACAAAAAAAATGTTATAAGTAATTAAAGACTACATTAAAACAAAGAAAGAGACAAAATGATAAGAAAATTAAATTAAAATAACTAAAAACACGCACGCAAAATTTAAGTTTCTTGTACGTATCATGGCGTCAGCAAATACATTTTTCGACTCTAAAAGGAAATTGGCTAACTAAAAGCCAGAACAATCATCGATGTAAACCAAAGTTAGAATTAAAATCTACAAAAGAATAATCAACATTGTTTAAAAATATTTAAAAACAAAGGTAATTCAAAATAGTAAATAGATTAAAACGAATAAAAGCAATAGAAAAATCTAAACAAAACAAAGAATTTAATCATTTATCATTTTTAGAAATAATTTCTGATTTTTAAGTAGTACATGGTTAATAACTAAAGTCATATATACCATGTGAGGTTCACTTCATTTTTGTTCCTTCTGCGGTTGCTAGATGGCCATGGTCGCTAACTCATGACGGGCTTACTTGTCGTAGAGTCATGGGTTCGAATTCTTGTTCCATCAAAGAACCAATATGCAACAATCCAATATTAAATACTAATTATTTCTGAACCCTAAAAATTTCACTGGAGAGAAATTTTGACTCTCAACAGATGTTTGCCTCAAAATATAAAAATAAATACACTCCTTACTATAAAAGGGATCTTTGTAATAGAAGGCTTGTAACACATAAGTTACTTCTTCTATCCACGGTGCTGTTTCCGTTTTTCGACAAAGCAGTTCCACATCAGCAGAGACATAAATGATTAATAACTGGGATCACACAGACCGAAGATTTTTTTTCCAGGAGGTGTCATACAACCAACCCTTTTTGCGTTTTACTACGATAAGTACATTATGGACATATCTGGAAGATTTCTGGTTATTGATAGGAAACTGTTCACCGAAAATATATGATTAATGTTATACCGAAATCTATTTAAAATAATCTAGACATAGATTTGAAAATGAGTAGCTGCATTGACTGCACTTGTTAAGTAATTGATAAATAATCTATACCATCTGTTATTTGAATAGGAACTCTCGAGTAAAGGCGAAAAAGAATTTTTTCAACGAGGCTCACAATGGTAATTAAAAATCAAATATTGCATCTAAGCAATCAGATAAAATCTGAAGAGCTCTGGAAGCAGTTGCGTAGTGAAATTGTTGCAAGGCATCCGCAATTACGCTACACCCGAGTCAGCTTTTATAATGTTGTGCTCTAGATACTCGAAGAACGTTTTGCGTTATTCTTTAAGATTTATGAACACAGTACATTGTATAAACTTTCAATATGCAATCCAGTATAAATGCATTTCTTTTAATGCACTTAAATTACTTTCACGATTAATAAAACTTATGTTAAGGAATTTTCTTTTAGGTTTTATTTCTGATTATAAATTTATTGAAGAATAATTAAACTGCAGATTTGGGTTAAAATATATTTAACATAGGCACATTGAAATATATTATGATATCGCCCTATATACAACAATCATCAAAGACCTGACGACACGAAAATATTCATTCTCATTTATATTGTCTATGCAAGAGAAATAAATATGGATATATAAATAAACCGAAACATTATTTAAATATAATAAATACTTAATCTTGCCATCATTTTTTCTCGTTGACTGTAGTTATATTTGAAACATAATTTACTAATAAGTGGCTTGTGATCCTTGAAACATTTCCATAATTTTACCGAAGGTGATGTAGACCTTCTTTCTAAGTTATTGTTTGTACTCTAGGACTTAGTACTTCAGAATACCTCTCTGATACTTTGTGGGACTTATATTCATAACGCAGGGATACATCTACAAGAAAAAAATGCTCGGGAATAGCTCTCCTTACAAGTGTATGCGTGCAAAGCGAGTTGCTTACAAATCCCCTCACAAGTCATCTACTACAGATGTTCGCAGTTCAACTTGGGACGATTAGCAGCTGATTCTTTCTTTCTCATGTATCGCTAGAAGTTCAATGTAAAAATAACTTCAAGGCGCGATTCACGAACACCTCGTAAGTGTCTGGTAAACTGTGAGTGTTCGGCTTGGCAGAATGTATAAAATTGCCCTTCCAGTAAAAAATCAGCCTATTTTGAATTGGAAAAATTTGTGGCGCAATAGCATTGTTGATATTTTGCACCTTTTATGTTTGTGACAACCGTACAACCAGAAATAGGTTATTTTAATTTGTTTTGAGATCAAATATAGATTTAATAATAGTAACTTTTTAAAAGATTTTTTCTCTCTTAAACAGCGCACATATACAGACTTTCAAGGTCCAGTAGAGCTGAATTTGAAAGTTTCAATCGTATTCTATATTCACAACTCATTTTGAACTTAGGAAGCAATGAAATTCACTACCTTAATCATTGGGACATCACTACCCCACACTTTGTTATAAAATAGTTCCTTGTTGTTTCAAATATTTCAGATATTTAGGTTTTTCTAGCACTTGAGAATTTAATATTTTGTAAATGTAAGATATGGGTCATTAAATTATTTATTTGGAAACGATGTGTGCAACATTGCCACTCACAACCACGTGTGGCTTCTAATCAAACATCTAGACCATTCATAATTTGATAGAGTTACATTATTAGTTGTACAAAAACAAAACATGTCATAATGCTTCAAAGACGTTGATGGGAATTATTAAATATAAACAAAAATAACAAAATGAAATGAAAAATAAGCCAGAATAAATCACAAACATGAGGTAGAAAGTTTTACGCTTTAAAAAGTCGAAAAGAAAAAGAGGAAAAATTATCTGTACGGACCAAAAAGATTCAATACGTATGTTTGGTATCCTCGAAAAATTCCCTTGACAGAAATCCCTAGGGAAAAATCAGCATAATTGACAATGTTATGAAACCGCGTGATACACTTCGAATACTAAAACTCCACAAGCCACATGGGAGGGGAAAACGATCGGAAATATCAAACTATACTCCCTGTGGATGAAGAAGAAAGAAACTAAAAGAAAATCTGGATAGTAGTGGAACCTTATAGCAATATAGTGCGGGCAGAAGTTTTTCAGTTTTAGGAATGAAATATTATGGAGACATCAAAGAAACTTTTTATACAAACAAATACTCAATTCCTTGAGCATGGGAAATTTATTGAAGTTTATTTGTTAAATATATGTTGAATATACCCGCTTTCTTGTACTATGCAATTAAATAATATTTACTTTTTGTCATCAAAAAGAATATGGATTTTTATTGATATGTATATATTAGATTTTTAACAGACCCAAATTATTTGAAATTTCACTTACGTCAATTTCAGCAGTTAAGGAAACAAAAATTATTAAACAGTTAAACATAAAACAGCGTTGAATATCAAGTATTTGTTCGCATAATTTGAATGAAATGAAACTTTTTAAATAAACACTTAGACTTAAAACAAAGGTGTTACGCGCCCTCCAACTACCTAACAAACATATGATCATGCACAATATTTAATTTTTTTAGTTAACATGTTTTATCTGTATTGAAAAATCTCTACTTATTTTAATATATGATTTAATTATGAAAAACAATACGCAATATCACTATCGTATCAAATTTCTGGCCAGCAAGCACACTACCAACATTACAGTGACATGGTTCTTAGGACCTGACAGTTAGTTAATATACAAGCCTCACTTTAAACTTTAAATTCTTTTTCTTTAAAAAAAGCTGGCTTATATGACATACTACTTTCATATGTGGGCCCCCTGTAGGTGTACAACAAACTTAAAGAATTTCATCCCTAATTGAATTTCACAAGTCGTGTCCTCCCCTTATTTGACAAGTTCAAATATTTGTGATGATATAGTCATTTTTCACAAATTTAAACATTAACTTACAAATAAGACTTCTTAATATAAAATAGGTATGTTAATCAACTATATCGAAGTGACAGTAAAAGAGGACTAAAACCTGTATTGTGTAAAAATATTGCTTACGTATTTGTGACGAAAGATTAAAATCTGTGAGTCCAAAGTAACCGTACAGTACGCGAGAGTTTGCTTAATTCGTTCACGTTCACGTATTACTTTTTTTTAAAATTTAACTGAAATAAAATTTAATAATGCTAATTACTTGTATGATAAATAGACTTAAAAACTAATCGTATAAAACTAGAAGAAAATTATATAAACTAATCGTGCAATTAATAAATGTAGATAAATCATTTAAAGAAATCGAAATAATTTAAGCTGAATGAGTAACAAATGGCAGTTCGTTCAAAATTAGGAAATTCTTTGTGATGGCCTAAACAGAAATTCTTGTATAACGCTAAATTTGTAACCCATGTAAATGAATTTCAATGTAATTATATTCCGATTTGCCATTGTTAATTCCTCGTATCATTTATATATATAAATATTGGAAAAAAAAACGTAGGAATAAATGTAAAAATATATTAAATGAGTTCAAATTCTTATAGTTATTATGTATCTGGGAAAACTGCTACAAAAGCCCTCATTCGTAAAGGAGAGGAGCATATGCATAAATAATTAACATTTTATAGATATGACCTTTTATTTTGAGATGTTCTCAATTCAAAATTTTAGGATATATTCATAATTTATTAGGTCTTTTCTTCTTTAAAAATACTATTTCAATTTAATATTTTTCACTAATTAGAACAAACACAAAATCAAGCAAAGACGAATAAGGAAATAATAATATACATAATTTTTTTGAAAAACCAATTCTTCCATGACATAAAATGTCAAAAAAACCACCTAAAAATAAAAATGTTGTTTCTTCTATCTGTTGGAATTAACTTAAAATATATTGATGTACAGCTTAAATTAAAGGATAAAAAGGAGACAATGCGTAGAAAACTGA
>BMAW01108016.1:415680-451382 GCA_019974015.1 Nephila pilipes | reverse complement strand
GATTCATCACCCAACATATCGTACACTGCTTCCACAATATCGTCCGAGTTTGTAACCGGAGAACAGTATGAAACATCCAGTATCAATTTTTCATTCAGATTGACATAAATAATATGAGCTACATGTAATTAAAATTACAGCAAACGATAAATTATTAAAGTATGTGGATATATTTAAGCTAAATATAATTAAATTAAAGAACACTGTAAATTATTAAACTGAATATATTTTAAGCTAACTGGAATTAAAATTAAGGGAAACGATAAATTCTTAAGCTGAATATATTTTAAACAACATGTAATTAAAATTAAAGCAAACGATAAATTATCAAACCAAATATACTTTAAGTTAATTGGAACTGAAATTAAAAAAAAAGGCTAGTTATTAAACTGAATATATTTTAAGCTAAATATACTTAAAATGAAAGGAAACGGTACATTATCAAATCGAATATAACAGATTATAAAAAATTTAAACATTAAGCCGAGGGATAGAATCGCAAAATTAAGATATTTGAATAATATCCTGGTTAATAGGGAAAATTACCTAGCGCTTATATATATAAAACGTTAGAACCAAAAACATTAAGCATAATTTTAAAAAAATATATAAAGAAATTAACATCAAGTCTATGGATAGAAAAGTAAAATCAGGAAAATGAACATAGATATAAGAAATCTAATTTAGATATAAAAAAAATTGAAAAGTGATTAGATACAAAGCGTGGGCCGGAATATCTAAATTTGTACGGTATCTAAAACAATAGCCTATTGGGTGGCTAATAATTTATTTGTTTGTCAATCAATAGACATTATTAAAGAATACCCTCTTTTGTTTCAAATTCTTACGTAATAGAGTGGAAGTAATTACCATCTAGATAATTGTTCGAAACGTTTTTAAAATAGAAAAATGCTTCAATAAACTAAAGGCTTAGGCGTTTCGCACCAAAAAAAACCGTAATATTTTCAATAAGGAAATTAAATGGAGTTTGATAAAAAAAATTAATTAAAAGTATAAAATCTTTATCCCTTTGAACACCAACAATGGGCATATAGAACACTGCTCGCTTTTACCTCTTTCTCGTAATAGAAACTATTTATCTCATGAATTTTAATAATTATAACTTTGACTTTTTTCATTATATTCCTTTGATCATTCATTTAAAGTAATTATTATCTCAAGTATTTCCTCTCAAATAACGTTTTTTGTGTTTTTGTTGCAAAATTTATTTCTAAAGAAATCGAAACTGATTTTTAATTTCATTGTAAGAACAAACTGATAAGCTATAGCGTTTGTTTGTTTTTTTGAAATTTCCGTATCATTTACTGACCAGACACTACTTTGTGATCGCTAAATTTGAAGATGCGTATGGATTAAATAAATACAATTGAAGTTTGAAACCAATTCTCGTATTTATTCGAATAAAATAACATGTGCTCAATTGTATATGATAATACTTTTTTTTCCTGTTTCATTGTTGTATTATAATTAGATATTTTTTCTTTAGATACTTTGTTAAATTGCTTGGTTGCACAAGTGAATCTAATTTTGTTACATTTCTTACAGAAATTTTTCTATTCAAAATCACAGGACAAAATGCTTTTAATTAACTTTTAAGGAACTAAAATTAAATACTATTGAAATATTGAGACAACATTACAATAATGAAATTTTATATTATTATTTGTCTTCTTCCCGTTTATATGTATTGATTATAATTACACTTTTTTGTATATATTTTTAATTAATATGGAAATCATTAATGCAAGAAAACAATTTTAATAACTCTTAAGATTTGACAAGTAAAAATGGTGGAGTGTACAATTAATCTTATTATCAACGACATATCTTGGATCTAATCTCTTATAAAAAAAAATAGTCAAAAATGAAACATTTAACTTTCTCAGAAATAACGATTCATTTCCAATCCAAACACTGAACCCCCCCCCTCCCTAAAGAAGATAAATTAAAGATATTAAGATAGTGAATTAAATATATTAAGATAGTCGACCTGTTGTTAGCCTTAAACTCATATAGGATGTATCTCAAAGACAATATTTTGTTTATCTCCGCTTATTCAGATTTTTATCTTCCCTTTCTTTGTGACGCAATTCTCTGCATGCTCCTTTTGTTCAGGGGATTTGCGGTTTCCGGGTTCAAAAAGATTTCTATACAACCCTGCAGTTCTTCTTTGCTCGATTTCAGGGACGCAAGATCCATTCGATTTATTTCTTACTATAAGCCACCCAAGGGGCTATTGTTTTAGGGGGATCGTTTTTGGCTTACCAGATCAATTTTCAATTTTTAATCGTTTGCTTCAATTTCAATTACATTTAGCTTTAATATATTCGATTTAATAATTTATTCTTTTCCTTTAATTTTAATATCGGAAAAGTTTACTATTGTCCATTTTTAAATATTCCATCGTTTACTTTAATTCTTATATTTAATTGAATAATTTAACAATAACTATAAAAAAGCGCATCTTTGGTAGCCGTTTGTTATTGCAAATTGTATTTTCAAGGCATAATTAGTCCACTATACATAAAATAGAAAAAAATGTATTAATATCTACACTTAACAGGGAATCGTGACATCATTTTAATGAAGATAAATGTTATAAAAAAAGCAGTGGTTTAACTATGAGTTGCGAGCAAACTGGGTCCAACTGTTTATACATATAATTATGAATTTACGTAAACACTGTGATTCAGAAAAGACGATAAAAATTATAACAGATGACAGTACACACCGATACAAACATTTTTCGTAAAATACAAACATTTTTACCAAACCAAAACCAACATTTTTCAATAATAAGGAATTTTTATATTATCATCTGCTTTTCAACGTTAAATATGTATGCGTAATGCTTACACCGTTACAACAATTTGCTTAACCATTACTAAATATTGACACAAACATGCTGGCTCGTTTCGAAGCAGCTGTTCTACAAATGTTAAAATGGTATTTTTGTTTTGATTAATCAGAAAAATAAGAACACTATGCGGGCACATGTTGTCTGGAAAAAATGTAAACAAAGTGAATAAAAGTCACTGACGCTAACCAACTCTGTGAAGTTATTCCCTCGACTGTTCTTATAATTGTGACGTTGCGGCATCATGGCGCACTTTAGGAATATTGGGAAAGCAAACATGCATTCCAATTAAATAAAACACTAACAAGACAACACTCATGTACTGAGTTAGTTTTTCTCACAGGTGAATGACAATCCAAGAGCATTTCCACGCTTTCATCGGCAGCTGTGATAAACGAAACCCTCTCTCGCAATATGTAAGGAATATTCTAGAGCTGTTCACCACTGTTTTTCTTGCATCACAATTAACGGGTGCCATTTAGATAAATTATCGTAAATATTCATTGAAATTACTTTTTCAATGCGTCTATGTTTCTATGTGTCTAAGTCCCTTTGTTTTCTTCTCTTATCTTTGTTCTTACTATATTTAGGCCCCTGTAACACGTAATGCCATGTAATCTTTGATGAAAATTGTTTACTTTTGTGATTGTGTGTACTATCTATTTGTATTTATATATATATATATATATATTTAGAGAATTTTGTATATATATATATATATATATTAATTAAGAGAATTTTCATATTTTATCTACGATCACCTGAACTACTGGACAGATTTTAATAAAATTTGGTGAGAAGATAGGTTAATATAATACAAATAAAATAAACATTCAACAGTTATAATAGACATACATGTTTGTGCGTAACACTCATGGGAGTCTAAAGGTCTAAAACAGCGGTTGCAGAATACACCAAAGAAATGGGTTAAAAGGAGGTATGGTCCCCTCTTACAGCTATACACGCCTTGCAAAGTGATGTCATACTGGAAATAAGGCAGTTTATCTGTGCCTGTGGCAATTGGTCCCACTCATTCACCAATGCTGTTTTCAGTTCCTGAATGGTTCTCAGAGGAGGGGTGCGAGCTGCAATTGCCCTCCCCAGAGCGTCCCAGACATGCTCTATAGGATTGTGGTCTGGAGACCTGGCTGGCCAACCCATCCGGCGAATATCCTCACTCTTGAGAAATTCGTCGGCCAGAGGAGTTCTATGTGGCCTCGCGTTATCGTCCTTTAAGATGAACTTGGGGTCCACTGCATCGCGGAAAAGGCGAACATAGGGCTCCAAGACCTCATCCCTATACCTCACACCAGTCACAGAGCCACTGTCAAAGACGTGGAGAGGTGTGCGGCCATCTAACATGATGCCTGCCTAGACGATTACATAGCCATTATTGTCGATTTCGCGGACATTGGAGGGTAGGTAGTGGGTCCCTAGCTTCTTCCATATCGTACTCTCATATGGAGCCAATGTATCACAAAGCTTTGAAAATAGGCTGGAATAAATATAAATAAAAATATAGATGTTGAAAATATTATTTGTATTCTCTTATCTTTACCAATGGACAAGTAGATAAATAACGTGAAGCCTAAAATGATTTTAATGAAATTTTATGAGTCTTAAACATAAAAATATACAACAAATGAAAACAATTCAAATCTGAAAATAATATCTTTAGATTATGCAAGAGGTATAGGGAATTAATGAGAATCAAACAAGGAAGTTAGAACATTTAAGTAACCAAATTACAAATGGCTACTGTCTGAATTTAATTTCATCATCAGTGAATCTCATGTAATTGGAGAAGCTTTGTTCTAAGCTCAAGTGTTTAGTAACTGTCTGTAACAAATTAACCTGTAGGAAATCTTCGTTAATTAAATTTCGTTATTTGTTTGAAAGGAAATACCTTTAAGATTGAACTATAATTGAGTTTCTCGAAACACATAATAAAATTCTATAGATAAACTCATTTTATAGCTTAGAGAGGCATAAAATAGTTAGAACCAATCACAGCATTTAAAATAAACTTTTTTTTTGTAAAATGGGTTCAATGTTTTCACAAATAAATTTATTTAAGTACTGAAAATCAATTTCACGACTCTTTGAGCTGAAAGTAAATGGAGTCTATGAAATTAATTAAAATGTAAATCATTTGAAAACTAGTTTTTACAGAATTTCACACTGATGATAGATCTTTACAAAAATTACCTGAGTAATCATTTTAAATGGTTGAGTAATTTTCCTGTTTTTATCCTCAAATATTCCTAGAACTTTTAGAGAGGATCCAAATAACTATATTTTTATTTAATATATTTTAATGTATGTTTTCTAACTAATCTCGAATACGAAATAATCTTCAAGTTGATACTTGTATAAGATTAGTCATTATTTTATATCACATTTTAAAAGAATACTTAAAGTTATGAACTAATTAAATATTCTTTGCATGAAACTCTATTGCTGTTCAATTCCTCCAAAAAAACCATAGTTCATTATACAAAAAACTGTTTCTTAAATATGATTTTGCTGAATAAGTTATGACTAAATTTTTGTTTCAAAAAAACAGAAATTGATATTTTTAAATACTTGACGTTAGATTATTTGAAAATATGACATAGAACTGACAATTCCTTAACGTAATTAATAAATGTACTCCCCTAAAAGTAATTGTTCTACTTTCTAAGTACTTAAGTTTTTCTTTTTCTATTATTTTAATTTAAATTCATTCCTCAAATGTCATTAGTGGTCTCCTAAATATGCGCTATTTTCTTAAGATTATCCTCCACTTATGATTAAGAAATTGCACATTCAAAAAAAGTGAATTAAAAGATGTTTTTAGGAATTTTTAACATGTAAATCAAGAAAAGATGCATATCTTGTTTCTAATAAATTTCTGTCTATTCTTAAGGGAAAAAGAAGAAGAAATATGCATAGAAAAATTGCAATAATTAGTATTTTTTTAGAAATTACTGAAAACTATTTAGATGTTTGAATATCATTGTATTAGTATGGCCGCGGTAGCCTGGTGGTCATTGTCGTTGACTCGCGGCCTGAGTTGTTTTCGTCGAATTGTGGGTTCAAGCCCTGATTCTATTAAAATGTATCTAGCTGATGCATGTTAAATCTGGGCAAGATACATGTCCTCCCGTTGGCGTGGTGTAGAAATTTGGAGAGATAAGTGACTGCTCGGTTGTTGTCCTCTCAACTTGACTGAGGTGCAAAATTATGACGTCCGTCTTCAATAGCAAGCGTGCGATGTTAATCAATAATCACAGTCAAATTACTTCTGCGCTAAATTTCAAATACAATGGATTATTTTTGATATTTTTTACTTAAAAAAATCCATTTTTAATTGTAATAAATTCAGTTAATCATATTTTAGACAACTGGCATTGGTAAATAAAGCACAGATTTGTCAGCAAAAATTCAAACAAATTGCATTAACATATTTCAACTCTTAATTTTGATAACAGCTTCTTTGTTTCTTAACAGTCTTGGGAATCAATTTCTATTGTGTAACGTTATATTACGTTTTTCTATTATTTAGGTTCTGTAAAGATGAAGAACCGCATTTTAATAATATCTAATTTAATTAAGGGTGATAATATCAAGAAATGATTTCTATTCGATGATGAACTTTCGATTCATGCACAGAAGCAATGTATCAGCAAAGAAATATTACCAACATCGAAATCTTCCATACTGATTTTATTAACATTAATTAATTTTTGAATCAAGAATAATTAAAGTGCTAGAAGAAAAGAACTAAAATATTTAAACCTTTTTGTGCTATAGGTGGTTTCTTATGAGAAATAATGAAGATATGAAAGATAATAGAATTTTTGATTAATACTTAATTTCTTAATGAAATTTTGAATTACATCTTCCCATGAATAATAAATCACATGTTTTTAGATTTTTTAAATTAATTTTCAGGCATGATAACTGAATAAAATGACTTTTAAGTAATATATAGTTGTACAGATCTAGAAAATTCGAATGGGTTTTAAATAGGTCTGGAAACAATTTAAAATTATACTGACTTAAAGTTTTACGTTTTGTCTTAAAACATATTTATTACGAGATCATATAGAAATGTAGATTTTTGTTTACTACAAATATTATGAAAAGGGTAAATTTTATTATTACTAATTGACAAATAGCATAAGAAAATGGCAAAAAAATAAATGATGTGTTTTTAACACTTGTTAATATTAGAATGCTAGCTACTCAAAAATATCTAATTTTAAATTCGTATTACTCGGTCACAAGGAACACCAATACAATCTTATCAAACGTTGCAGCTTATTTTTATCTATATTGTTTCAGTTATGGTGTCATTAATCCATAAATTTATTTACTCTAATGAACTCTTTACAAATTAACGTGACGTATGTCGATTATTTTTAGAAATAATTAAAACTTTACCTTATCCCTTTGTATCTCTTATTTACAAAAATAAAACATAAGTGAAAAGAAACAAATATAAATATATTTTCAGTCAGTGTAAGTAACATGCACTAATGAAAAGAGTTTGTTAAATAAAATTAAAAGAAAAGTTAATAATCAGCAAATCAAAATACATACACACACAAGCTTAGGATTAAGTGGGATGATTAAACTAGTTTCGTGATATCCTAACCTTTTTCTTTTGCAATTTGCTAAGTTTGTTCTGTGTGTAAATGTGTAAACTGAAATTTCCATAAATAAATAAGAATGGGACAAATATGTTCTGTATAAAATTGTTTCCGTAATTAGATGAAGTAGACAATACAATAAAGACGGTAGGTACATCAAAACACAAAGTGTCCATCCCAGAAACTTATATTTCCATTTATTAAGAAGTGAGCCAGTAGATAATTAAATTTTAATTTGTTACGAGTATTTTGTTTTGTTGAGGTTTAATACTCTAATAATTGTAAGAATGAAAACCAAATTATTGAAACCACTTTATAACAAGATGACATACGCTAATTAAATGTCTTAAATACTCAAATAGCCATACACCACAAAGAAAAAGACAGCAGAAACAATATAATTTGCTTTTCATACAATTTTTATTTGTACTGAAATGTACTTCTGTTAATGGAAAGTAAAGTGAATAACAGATTTTAAATAAGTAAAAATAATTAAATTGTAAGATTTCTTACGTCACGTGCAGTAAAAATACTTTAAATTAAATATCTTATATTTATGAGTGGATTAAATGTTTTTTATCATTAAAATTTTAAATTCATTGACTATTAAATTTTAAAAATGTGGTTATAAAACCATAAAAGTGGTTAAAACATTTGAAAAAAAATACCGTGAACATTGAGAAGTCTCACAGCTGCTTCAAAAAACGGTGAATTGAATTGAAGAAATTCAAATAAACAAACAGAAGTATCAAATCCAGTTACAGATGAATTTGTTTTACTTTACTTTCTTTCGTAAAAAAAAGGAAACCCTTTGTTATTTTAACTTGATTGAAGTGGATAACAAAAACACAGAAGACTTTTAAATTGAGAGATAGAGAAATGAAACCTTTTAATAAAAGTTTTATTTTTCGACATTTAATTTACGATGTATTTTCCAGGAAATTTACTAACGTTTAAAAAGTACTTTATCCATTAAAAATAATTAAGAGTTAGAAGTTATTTTTTTATCAATAATCAACAGTACTGTTCATGAAAAACTTGTGAGCTATTTCTCTACACAAGAACATTTGCTTTTAACCCTTATAGAACCATAAGATTGCTAGGAGTTATTATTAGTATGTAACTGCTTATTTTAGTTTGTTTTGACGAAAAATAAATAAAAATTCTAAGAAAAATACATAATACTACATAGTTTTATTTTTAATTATTTGTGAATGCTAGGCATTTTTTTTTCATCTTTTCAAATATACTTTTTTATTGCACAAAGTTATACTTACTGTATTACACAAAGTATTGAGAAAACACAATAGTTATATTGTTACACAAAACAGTAAAATGAAATAACAACAGAATACATACCTCGAATATTTTATCATTGGCATCAATTTTGATTTGACAGATCTTTTCCCCAAGCGTTCCCGTTTACGTAATTGCGTTCGACAAGACGATCTATTTTGACATTCTGTATAAAAAACACAGTTCAGTTTATAATTTAGTATAACAATCACGAATTTCCAAAAAAGGGGGGAAATTCCCTTAGTCGTGGAAGGGTTAATGTGCTTTGAGAATTGAAGAATTCTTCCAACAAAAAATATATTTCGATATACTCAAACAAATCACTTTCTTTCTTTTTTTTTATTATACTTCAATAGGTTAATATTTAAAATGTAATTATATAATACCTAAATTGAGTGTAAAACTTAACTTCTGTTACTTGGTTTTTCAAAATTGAGTCTTCAAAGAAAGTGTGTTGATCAGATTAAAATCCAAAGATTCCCTTCAAACGTTCTCAAAAACCCATCAAATTTTCATCTTATTAAATTATTGAAAAGTGTTTTGTAATTAAATTTAAACATTTTGGATAAAATAGTCGATTAAGTTTTCCTGCATAATTAGTATAATTAAAGATAATTTAATCAATCATTCATCTATCTTATTCATAGATCTAATGATAAATTTGAAGATTATTGCTCTGGAAATTACTAGGGTCTCAGAATTACAAATAAGTCTAGTTGCAATTCTATTACCCTAGAGAGAATAACTGTCGCTTGGTGTGTGTGTATGATGACTTACATAACTTTATCGTAAAAATTTATTTCAGCACTCCACTCAAATAAATCTACCAACAAACTCAATGTGTTTTAACTTCATCATTCACATTTACTTTGCAAACGTTATTAGAATTCTGAGGTTTCCCCGTTTACACATATAAAAAACTGATATGCAATCCTTTTCACCTTTCTTTCTTTCTCTCCCTAGATTCTTGCTGTGAGGCACGCCGCCGCTCAGCGCTTTTGTGCCATTCCATGAAGTGAATTTGTGAATTTTAAGATAAATATAATATAGAAGATTATTTCTTTAGTGGACTCCATAGTGGATAGTTCCATAGTATAATTTGGATTTTGAGACACACGTCAAAATGATTTTACGCACACATATTCACACACATAAGATTTCCCTTAAATTTTGCCAAATCAGCAGTCAAATGGTATTCTGGTTTCTAATAAACAACACAAGTGCGACTCTTTTAGAAACAGTTAGAACAGATAAAAGTGGAAATCAAAGTAGTTTTAAGTTTAAAGAGATTGATATTAAGAATATTTAAATAAAAGGAAGAATTTTTTTATCATCAAGATTACAACCCGCATTCCTTGCAAAACTATCTGTTCAAGGTTATTGCCGACCCAGCGAAGACAAAATTTCATTTATATATTTTCATAATTTTGATAGGTTTCTTTACCTATTATTTATGGCATGGATTACATTGGTATTTTTTTTTAAAATAATACACAATTTTGTGCATACATGTATCAAATATTCAAACTTCAAACATATCAGTAACAACATTACGCAACAATATTTAAATAATTAATAAGTAAAAATGGTAATGTACACCTTTAAACGTGGCTTAATTAATATTTCAAATTTCCAAAATTTTGACTTTTTATTTGGCCCTTGGTCATTGAATTTATAACATTTCTAAGATAAATCAAATATTCGAAATAATTTCAAACATAATATAGCTATAATACTGATCATCAATATCACAATAACACAAAATAAAATTAAAAATATAAATGTAGATACATCACTACAGTATAATTAATCTTCAAATTACGAAGCTTTTGATGAGATACTCTTCATGCTAGTGATCAATGCATGAGTTACATTAAAAAATATTAGTTTTGTGTTTCAAACATTCAGAATACAACTAAATATAATAATTATAACATAAAGTAAGAATATAACAGAAATTAATTATAAAAGTAAAAACCAATACTTAAACATATCATCATAGCTTAGTTAAAATTTCAAAAATATTTTGATGTCTTTTCTTTGGCTGTTGGTCACGGTATAGATTATATTTATTTAAAACAAAACTTTAGTTTAGGTACATGCATCAAATATAATTAATATATTTCAAACAAAATATTTATCACAAGGAGTAAAGATACTATAAAATCAATAACAATTAGAAGTAAAATATTTTTTTTATCTATAAGTTATTTAAATCTTTGTAATATGAGTTATTTTTGCTTACCCTAATTTGCAGAAAAAATTATCTTTCAAATATCTTAAAAAAGTTCTTGAAATGCTCTTGAGATATACTTAAGTTTTCTTAAGAATGTTGAAATGTTCCTGGTATATGCAAAAATACACTAAATGTAAAAATTGTATTGATAGCGCTAAAAAATTAAGGCATATGCAAATAAGTCAAACATTTTCAAGCTTAAATAAATACAGCAGAAAAAAATTAACGCTTAAGAAAATAAATCAAAAATTACAAGCTTAAGTAAATAAGGCATGTATGTATGTATATATATATATTAACGCCTAAAGAAATAAAAAAAATTTGTTCTTTAAAGTAAAAAAAATTGATTATTAACCTTACTGCTCATTAACGACGGACCTTTTAATACTGAGCATCTATCAAGTTACGAGGATGGCACTTGAGCCACCACCTTCCCCTCCAAAATATGCCGCTTACATTATTTTTTTTTAAAAAAAATATGCGCATTACTTCTGCAGATAATCAACCAAAAGTGATAATTTTTTTTAAAAGAAAAGATGAAATCGAAAAAGGAAAATATGTTGAGTCAAACTAAATGCAATTAAATATAAAATACATTTTATTTATCTAAAACATTATTTATTATAACATTAAATTGTGTCTAGATTTTAATAAGTGATAGTTAATTAGATTAATAATTTCAAATGTTTCAATACATTTATAGAAATTCAATTTTTATTATTCATGGAATTGCAGTATAAATTTGGACGTATAGTCATATTTCAAAAGGAATTCTTTTCTGTAAAAATTTAATTTAACATCTCGAAATATAATCGTATTGAATTATATTTTTGTCATCCCATGACTAAAACTTAATACTTTCATAAAAGTTGAGCCTGTAATCTTATATATATTTGTATATCATAAAAGATGCTTTCGAAATCGGGATCATATTTATAAACTCATTTATTAAACATAGTGCAAACTTAAAAAATAATAATTTTAAGGAAATTTAAGGGAATTGAGACTATTTTACATTTTATTTTCACAGACGTTTCTTCACTTTTAATTTGTAATGTAATACATTCCAATCTACGATTAAATATTTTATAACTAAAAAATACAAATCTATAAGTCCTTTTTAACAATTTATTGAAGTCAGATTTTAAGTCATTTAAACAAATATTTGAATATATTTTGTATTTAAGCAGATCCATTAGCTAAAGAAGTATCTTTAAAAAACAGATTAAATCTTACTAAGCAGTTTGTGTTTAAATATTTTTTTAATTCCTGAAACAAACTAATACAGATATGATAATGTCTCAGTAATTCATTTCAAAATATAGTATTTAAAATAAAAATATGAATACTAATAACGTCGAACAAACTTTTGGTGATTTTGTTTTAAATTTTTTGAAAAAGATTTTTTTATTACTATACTAACAATCTTCAATACATTGCTATCGATTCAACATTCTTTCATTTTAATAATTTTATTCGTTGAAGCAGCCTATTTTGAAAATGTTATTTTTATAACTATGACACCTGTAATAGTTGTAGTTTGAGTTATTTCATGAGTTTGACACTTATTTGCACCTACTGTGCTGCATTTTGCAGAAAAATACATATATTTATCTGTTTAAATGAATTTTTATTAGTGAATTTCCTCCAGTAACTCGACAATTCGAAGCGGCAGCAGTGAAACTTTGATTTATCAGAAAAGGACTACCAAATCAAAAACAACTTATAATTTTATATAAAACTTGATTCCCCTGCGTTTAACAGATGGTAGCACGCATGGGTAACAAGAATTTACGTTAATGATGTCATCTGTCTTCAAATACAAGTACTTTTTGAATTACCATCTTAATACATTATCCGAATAATTTATATTTATTTTATAATATGATTTCAAACAATAAAATAGTTTTTGTTAATCTTAAAATATTGAAAATTTCAAAAAAGTATGTACATTCTTTAAACCATTTTAGTTAGTATTTTTTTAAAAAAAATGATACTGTCTGAAATTTCTTAATTATTTTGTAATTTAATAAGATTAACCACATGATAAATTTTTAAATGTTCCAATAACGTTTTTCCTCGTAAAAGCTTAAAAATAAAAGAAATTTTCTTATGAAAATAATTTTTCATAAGCGATTGTAAAAAACAATACTAAGAAACATTTCTGAAATTAAAATTTTTTTCATTTAGATTTTCTGTAATTTTTTTATATATAATTATGTCCCACAATCATTATTTATTAAACATATTTCAGATACTTTACTACTAAAACTATTACGAATAGCAGCTTTTGATTTCGTAAGAAATTATTCAAATATTTGATTAAATTCTTAAAATTATTCAAAAGCATAGTTTAAAATTTATTTTGAAGTCTGTTGCATAAATGCGTTTTCTTACCAATTTCTTATTTACAAACTAGAACAGCTCTACGTTTGATTGAATATCTATTCGTAACTTCCACCCACAGAAAAATGATGACAAACCTAAATACTCAAAGAAACAAATACATTGAGACTTTTATTTAAACATAGAATAGATCATGTAATAAATATACATGTTTGAATTAGATTGCAGAAAAATACGTAAATCTTTTGATATCTAATGACATTCCAGAAAACTAACATTAATTTTTCGTTTCTAAGTATCTTACTGAAATATGTCCAAGAATTAAAGGTATTTGTCAGATCATTCACTGATGTAATTTATACGTCAACATATTTTATGAAATTAAGTGCTAAGAAATTATTACTTCGGAGATAAAATTCTTTTGAGAGAAGAAAATTTCTTCGTTCTGAAAATTTTAGTTTGTTACTGTAATGTTCTAGTGGAAGATTAATAATTAATGAAAAGTGCTATTAAACATTATTTCATCACTCATTGTTGTCAAAAAGCTATGTTTTCATTTATTTACTTTATTTGAAACCTTCGCAGTCGTGCTATATTTATATATTTAAGAAAGGAATATTGCCTTTTTTGCATGGTAAAGGATCTTTAGACGCAAAAGGGCTTCTTTCTTGCATTCAACTGCTTATTTTATTTTATAGCCTTATATGTTCTTTTCTATCGCATATGATACTTGTATTCAGAAACTTCAGAATTTTTATGCGTTTGTTCAAAAAGTCACTTTTTCTTAATGCTTAGGATATCATGACCCATAAAAGAACACTTCGCTTGGAGTTGACGGTTTATTTACCTCTTTCTTTGAGGAAAAAGAAAATGACTTCGTGTTTAAAGTAAAATATTTTGTCGTTAGCCCTAGAATGTGCTTAGCTTCGGAAAAATATTCAAAGGTGCTTGCATCTCTGAATACATTCAAGAACGGACTCCTATCGAAAATAGAGAATCTTCAGTAAGATTTTCATTATGTTTCATTTTTCATCTCCAAAAGTATTTATTTCTTCAGGTTTTATACAAGATATTTTAGCAAGTGATTTATTTATTTTCAAGTCTCTCTCTCTCTCTCTCTCAGTTCAACTAGTTTCATTAAAATCAACTATATAGTACAAATTAGGCTATTACCTTGACTTTAATTGATAAATAATCAAAATCGTAAATCAGCATGAATAAAGGCAGATACAATTTTTACTGAGGGATTCACGATGTGATTGGATAGATAGATATGGATCTATGAGTATACAATCTCTTAGATTTGAAGTGATTGTTTATTAATATCGCATTGAGAAGTAACACAAAAGTTATTCACAGAAGGCCGAAAGGGACATAGCTTACCCAAAAGGGCTTGGAGCTACAAACTGGCCTACCGGCAGACAATTATTCCCGCACTCAGCATTTATTGGCAAATAAAAGCTTTCAAGAATGAAGACTACGATATAACAGTAAATGTTGGAACAAATAACAAAAGATCTAGCGCAATTATGAAAGTCAAAGGTAAATAAAATCTTAAAATTTGTTTACAATGCAAAACATGTACATGTTAGGAATGAAATATTGACAGTAGGAATTTTTTTCTTGTAGAAATAAGACGTCTAACAGGCGAAGTAAGTTTGGCTAAATGGCTCAGTACAAAATCGTACACTAAAATAATGTGAACTAAAAATAAAGCATTTGACAAAAATATATGCATATGTACAAGGTATACAGTTATTAGCACGTCTTATTTCTGCACACAATAAGGAAAATTGAAACATTTAGAAATTTAATCAAAAATTGAAGCAAAATTATGAAATTTGCTGAGAAATTTTATGAGCCATAACAGTACAGGATTAAAGCTTGAAATGCCAACTACGATTTTCACACACGGACTTGAAGGAAATAAGTTTTGTTTCAACAACAGGACAATTTAAATGAAGAATTTTGGTAAAAGAGCTAGAGCGAAAATGTGGTGGTCAGCATCTCTCTCTCTCTCTCCAATAGAACCACAGGAACATAAATTTATACTTTTCAAATTAAAACGATTTTAATAACAAACGAAGGGACCATGACCAAATAAGAAGTGAGTAATGAAACCTGAATTTGAATAAAATTTTTTTTCAAATTTTGTCTTAAAATATAGAACTGGACACGAATACTGGTATTACTAGTTAACCACCAGAACTCTGTCATAAAAATGCTAGTTTTTTTTAAAAAATATTGTGGACTATTGGCGACGGACCATAAATTTGAACTTTAATTAAGTGACGAGGATAGCAACTAAGCTGGTACCTCCTTCTCCGGACTTTCACATCATACAAATTTACTAAAGTATCGAAGTGAAATCATTGAAATTTCTAACAATATAAATATTAATGATTATGCAACGCAATATGTGTATTAATAGTCGTGTTGAATGGACACACCATTTTTCCTCACCACTAGTTTGGAATATTTTAGCAGCTGATCGTTAAACACCTACAATTCCATTAACCTTCTACTATGTTGACAGGCGTTCATAAAGGTAAATATTCCTCTTTTAGAGAATAAGTAAAAATAATTTATTTATTTGGGCAATCAATATGAGTCTGGTAAGTTAATTCCCAAGAAAAATATTGATTTCAGGTATAATTTATTATTATTATTTTGTGTTAACGATTACTCATCTATTTTAAGCTCTAACATTTAGGATGTATTTATCTAATCCAGGTGGAGGTAAAACTAAACAAAAAAAAATTTATGATTTTCGGAACTATCAAAATACGTGGGAATTATTACATTTTTGCGATTCTGAAGTAATACAGAAACAGTCTATGAACATTTCAAATACAATGATGAAAATTACTATTAACAGTATAAGTATTACGAAATACATTAAGAGAATAACACTAACATTTATATACACATAGTGCGGCCCACAAGACTTTTAAATGTTTGAATTTAGCCGTGGCAAGAAACAAGTCTGGCAATCCTGCTTTATCTATGTACATAGTCTGGCTTTACTGGTTATTTAATCAGGATTGTTATTGATATGAATGACTTACAGCCCTAATTAGTCAGGAATAATAAGGTTCTACTGTATTATGTGAATATTCAATTTTTATAATAATGCAAGAAGTCCATCTCAGACTATCTACACAAAATATCAGCAAACTAGCGATGCAGAACCCTTCTCTTAGAATAATTATTTACTTTAAGCAATGAATTTACAAATTAACAAGGCCTAAGTAATTGTATTGGGGGAGATAAAAGCTCTTATTATTTATGAGAATTAAACAGAATGATAAATAATTTTGCAATAAGATGACTATCATTTATTGCATTCGTTAAATTTATTAAAAAATTGGATTCAAAGTTGACGGCTACATAATTGAGATTTACATATCTTATATATAAGAGGTGCCCTCACGTAGATGTTAGTGAATAACACTACATATAAGTACGTGTGGGTGTATATGTGTCATGGAGAGTGAGTAATGAGAATCTAATGAAATTGTGTAGATGTCTGTTGAATTCGTAAGAGTGTGTATGTCAAATCTCTGGGAGTGTTTTATTTAAATGCGTCGCCGGGAGGGATGCAGGGTTGAATCGAAGAGAAGGAAAATGCCCTTTCTTCCTAAAAGGAACGATAAAATTTATGAGAATACAATGACAATCCAACAATTTTTCAACTGTAAGCTCATAAAGTTCAAGAGAGACCAATCCAAGTTAAAACCTTCTGCACAATGATTGTTAGAACCAAGTATCAGTAGCATAAATAGCAAGCAATAGGGCCAGGATATTTTTGAAGGGCAAATAAAATGAATTTTACACCTTATGTATTACTTCTTCCTCCTAATCTCATGCTACATTAGTTTTTACTTATTTGCATATGGCGTTTAATAAACTTGATTGAATGTATTAGAACAATTGAAAAAGAATTTGCTCTTTTATAAAATGCCCTCAGTCTGCAGAACATTAATACTGTTCTCAAAATTTTTCCCTATTTCAGAAAATGAATATTTTAAATTATACAATGAAGAGTGTGATATAGTTAATACATGATGATTAATTTCAACCATTCTTTCAAATATTTTATTAAAAATAATATCCTTCAGAAATTTTAGAAATAAGGCAAACTTTAATGCGTCTTCATTTCCGAATAATTTCTTAAGTCAGCATTAACAGGAAATAGATTAAAGCAAAAATAATCCTTTTAATGTATTTTAACAACTTATTTCCTCCTTTTCAGTATAAAATTTAATTGGATACTATGCATTTCTACGATTCAGAGATTTAAAAAAAAAGTCTTAAAACATGATCATAAATTGCGTAAGAGATTGAAAAAAAAAATGCTTTCAATTAAATTACGTAACAGCTCCCTCACTTATTCCATGAATGGTCATGTTTTGTTTAATTTCCATTACTTCACGATAATTGGAAATGCATTTACCAATACATTTGATTTTGATACAATTAATTGAAAACCTTAGTAACTGAGAAATTTATGCATTTTTGACAATTAATTGCATTCATACGTTCAGGAAAAGCTTTTAAATAGGAAATTACTGTGTGGGAGGGGGAACCATATAATGTTCTGTTCTGTTGTCATCAATGTATTTTGATCAGAGAGTTTTGGAATGTTATAATAGAACAAAACAGAAAAAGAAATGAATTTAAAATTACATGGAACTCTCTTTCGAATTTCAGATTTACATTTTAAAGTGTTTGAGTTTTACATTAAATGATAATAAGGAAAATGCGAATTGAAAGTAAAGAGTGGAAATGAAAGTATTTATATTTAAAATTAAAAAAAGTAATGAAAAATATAACTTTTTATTTATTAATAACTTTAAGCACTTTCATAATTAAATAAATACATTCTAATATAGTTTGAATTCGTATTATTTTAATATATTTTATATATAACAATTATATTACTTTAAAGGAATTAAATATTTAAAAATTTTATGAAGAAAATTTTTGTAAGCAATGTTACTTGGGTGTGAATTATAAATTTTTAGTTTTATCAAAATATTGTAATAACTTATAAATTTCTCTTGCTATGAGAATTATTATATACTATTTTTAAATTATGATTTTTGCTTATAATTTAGGAATATTTTAATTTCAGTTTATTTTAAGTCAAAACTTAAAATAAAATAATCCACAAAAGGGAAAAAAAAAACAACTTAAAAATCAAAAGTTTGAATGCAGAAAGCTGCATGTCGTCGAGGTAGCCTTGTGGTCATGGTCGCGCACTTGAGAGGCTGGCGTTGCTTTCGTTGAGTCGTGGGTTCGTAACCTGAAGCCACTTAAAAATTTGCCATTTAGGGAGGCTGATACACTACAAATTGCGAGCGAGGTTCGTTGTCTATAACACATCGATCAATAACTCCCGAGACTAACCCAGAGATGGCGCTCGTAGTAAACCAGTAACCAGGTCTTTCTAGAGTACTAACCTTTGCTTGAAACGTGACAAAATTTTAAGTCGATCGGACCAGGAAAAAGGTTTTTTGAAGTGAAGTGAAAAAGGCTTTTTCCAAGTGGGTGCCGCGATTGCTTTCGATGGAACAAAAACAGCAACGAGTCGATGATTCAGAAAGCTGTTTATCGCTATTTACTCGCAGCAAAAAAGATTTCTTGCGGAAAAAAAAAACAAAAACAAAACAAAAAAAAAATATTTGGAAAAGCGATGGAACGATTGTATCACCCTAAAAGGTGATTAACAAAAGGTGTTATGTTGATGAATAAAAAAAAATTTTGCAAAAATAATGTTGTTTTCAATGTTAGACTCGGGAGTTATTGATCGATGTGTTAGACCTCAAATTGTTTCTCTGTACAACAGTAATAAATAAAAACTATGTGACTGCAAACTTTGTCATTGAAAAGTGCTATGTCCGATTTTCCAAATATGAAAAATTAAAGTTGCTAAATTTATTTAAAGGCACTTTTACTACTACTTAATACATATTAAAATCAAGCAAATGTTTAATTATATACAAAATATTAGCTGTATTATTTTTTTAAAATAACAAATAACTCGTTTCTTATGAAATATAAAAATGAAATTAAGTATAAATTAAGTATTGAAATTAAGTATAATTTAAATTTTTCTTTGAATATTTAAACGCAAAATTATGAATTTACTTAAGTACCCATAAATTTAATTGTCACTTAAAATTCGAAGTTTAAGTTGTCATAATTGCACCAAGTGTTTTTTATTTTACAAATCCTTAAATGCAAAAAAAAAAAAATGAATTAATATAAAATATTGCATATTAAATAATTTTAATTATAATTAAGTATTTATGAAAGACTTAAATCATTTTTTTTTCTTTCCTATTTTGTTGTCAAGTTCAACCTAAAGCTGTTAAACTAATTATAATTGTCCTGTACATTTAAAATTCCACTATTTGGAATGTTAACAAAATGAACATTATTGTTCAATATATCTTACATTTAAACTCTTTTTAATTCCAGATGTTTTAATAAACTATTATCGGGATTATTAATAAAAAGCATTCTATTACAGGAAGAGAGATTACATTTTTTTTCATATCTTCCCTCTAAATTAAATTTCTAATTTCGTAACTCGTAACTTTCGTAGAGAATATTTCTGAAGTCGAAAACTCTTATGGCTTCAGGAATTGTGGTCGGTGAAAAAACGGAAAGTAATGCATTAAATCACTGCTGCATTCAAAATAAATTCGCATATTTAAGTCTTCCTAGGAATAAAATTGTATATACTGGTTTCATTTATAACAATGAAACCATACTTATTCGTTTATACCAACTAGAATGTATTTCAGTAACCGTGAAGAATATAAGGTTAAAGAAATGCTCACGATGTCTGGTTCTATTTTTGTAATTTCAAATACTAAAAATGATTGTTAACTTCAAGATTTTTCGAATTTAATCGAGAATTTCTTTTCATGATTTAATTTCCCAATAAATACAAATGTAAATTTTAGATTCGAATTGATAGCGAATTCTTTTGACCTACCGAAGTTAAACTTTAATGAAACAATAAATATTCAAACTGTAATGTGTTTATGGTTAGTGAAGGTTTCTAAAAAGTTGATGAAATTATGAAAAACAAAGTTTTTGAAAGAATTTTTAGATGCACAAGTGTCTTTTTTGTGCAAAACTAATTATACTGCTGTTTGTAGAAAATGCAACACCATGAAAGAATCATCAGAATCAAATGAAATTTAATGCAGAAACGACTTGTACTGATACAAATAAATGATGAAATTTTCAAAACAAAAGAAACAAATTAAGCGTCCGAAATCAGTATTTGGTGCAGCCACCATGCGCTGCAATAAGTGCTGCTATACGACGTGGCATGGAGTCAAACAGATGTTGAATATCTGCTTGAGGAAGAGAATTCCATATCGCTTGTATGCGCAACCAAAGTTCGTCTTTGGAAACTGCAGGACGCGGATCACGAGCGAGACGCCGACCAACCATATCCCACACGTGCTCAATAGGCGACATATCCGGTGAATAAGCAGGCCAAGGAAGAAGTTGCATGCGTTGTGCTGAACAGAAGTCTCGAACAGTCCGCGCAACATGTGGGCGTGCATTATCCTGCTGAAAGATAGCTCCAGGGATGCCTTGAAGGAAAGGAACGACTTCGGGCTGTAGCACTTCACGGACGTACCTGTTGCTATTGAGATTACCCTCAATTCGTATCAAATTGGATCGTCCATGATACGAAATCGCACCCCAGACCATAACTCCGGGTGTTCGACCACTATGTCGTTCAATAATACACTCAGGAAGGCAGCGTTGACCGGCATAACGTCTAACACGAACACGGCCATCATGGGTCCACAAATTGAAGCGTGATTCATCTGAAAAGACAACTTGGTGCCAATCAGCTCGCCTGTCTCTGTGCTCAAGAGCCCACTGCCGACGCAGCCGTCGATGATTCGCCGTGAGGGGAATCCTGTAATCCTGTATAAAGGCACCCTTGCACGCAATCCACGGCGCAGCAGACGACGACGAATTGACGAAGCCGACAATTGTACACCTGTAGCAATAGACCAACGTGCTGCCAGCTGCCTGGAGGAAGCTGTGCGATCATTCACCGCCATGCGGAGCAGGTGTCGATCATCGCGCTCTGACGTCACCTTCTGTCGTCCAGTGCCTGTTTTTCGAGTTGTTCGGTGCTCGTCGGTCCACTGCTTCCAAACTCGCATCACTGTGGAACTGTTCCGCTGCATACGAGCTGCTATTGCGCGATAGGAAAATCCTCCTTCTCGAAGGCCGATTATCCTCCCTCGTTCAAACTCCGTAAGTTGCTTGAATTTCTTATTCTTCCGTCGTGGAGGCATACTCAGGTCTCACTAAACGTTTGCCACTAACAAATAATCATAGACTTTTTTCAACGTCCCGCTACAGCACTTTATTTATACGCTTTCAGCATCAATTCAGAGGGCGCTGCGCGCGCCGCGCACGCGCGATGGCTCTGAAACTTTATTAATTTGCATAATATCCTATAATTGACATTTGCTGCGAATTTCATTTGATTCTGATGATTCCTTCATGGTGTTGCATTTTCTACAAACAGCAGTTTACATATGCTCAAAATATGGGGATCAAATGCTTCTCAAATTCGAAGTAGAGTTTTTGTAGAAATATTAATCGCTACATTAAGTTCGAAGCTTAACACGTAATCGTCTGGAACTATTTACTATTGCTGTTTAAATGACTTTGAAATTGCGATTCTGTACGTTTTCGTATTCTTTTCCCATTCGAAATAGATAAATTAGTTTTGCCTCCTTTATTTCATGTCCTTTTTTCTAAAAAAGCTTTCGAAAAAATTTTGAATTTTTTTTATATTAAACGAAAATGACAGACTTAAAATCTTTGTCAATCTTTTGATGCCAATATATCTAACTTCTGTCAAGGTTCCCACTTGTTCAGATGAACGATATAAAGAACATATTCTTTTTAGAGTTTTAAATTTAAAAAAAAAATTCCCTTATGTACACCGTAAAATTACTGTATATCTTGAACTTTTGAAAAAAAATATTCAATAAATTAATATTTCTAAACATATTCTAGATGAGACTTCTGGAAAGAAAAGAATTTAGTACCTCTTCTAGAAAATGCATACATCATCGATATTCCCAAAACGATTTTGGAGTTAAAAAAAAAAAGATTTCTCTCTTCCTCACTTTACACAATGAAAATCAATATTTATAACAACTTTAGAATAAACATTAAGGTAAATTTGCTTGGGAAAATTTGCAATAAAATTGGTTGTGATAAATATTCAACTCACGCATCAGATGGCTTCTCATAAATAGCTTCTAAATCTAAAATCTGTAGGATAATATTTTATTGCTGAAGACATTTCAAGATTGTAATTCTAAACAAAATTCCAAAGATTAGTTTGATTTAAATACACTAAAAGTACTAATGACTATTCATGTAGTAAATGCTATCTAAAATGTATATTTCATTTTATATACTTTTTTAAATCCTTAGCTAAATTTCATGATAAATTTAAATCATTACATTAGTAGATTGAGACACAGGATATGTCAATTAAATCAGCGGCTTATTTTTCCTAATGACGGGATTGTGAGAAGTAAAGTCTCTACGAACAGGATGGGTGGCAGAAAATATGATATAAGCGAGGACGCCTCTATCAGTTGTCTCCAAACTTTTGTAGAGAGTAGATCTTGTCCACAGTGAAACGCTCAAGTATTAGTGCTTGCATCGAAAGAATGAAAAATACAGTGATCATCAAGCAGCGTTGAGCCTTCAAATTTGCTCTAAATTAAGCTAATCCGCTAATTTCAATACGATCCGGGGGGGGCTCACTAAGACGAAGTTCTATGCAGAGGCTTGTTTTTGAGTTGCACAAAATTTCAAACATGGCATGGAAGATGTCGAAGACGAACAATTAGCTGCACTTCCAACAACTACCCGAACCGATGAACATGTGACTATAATGCGAGACATTTCAACTGTGATGGCCAGTTAAGTGTTCGTGTCATATCAGAAGAGTTAAACTTAATGATATCTACCGTGCTTTCATTAGTGACTAATGATATGAAAATGCAAAAATTGTGCAAGAATTTTGTGCCGTTTAGTTTTTAGTTTAGTTTTTATTAACGTCGCACTAGAAGCAACACGAGGGCTATTGGCGACGGACCTCGTAATTTTGAACCACGGTCAAGTGACGTAAATTTGTGCCGAAGATCTAATAGTAGATGCAATATCCTGTGACGATTTCCCTTCAACTGTTAGAACGTTTAGAGGCCAATCCAAATCCTTCGAACCTAGTGACGAAACTGGTGACGAAACGTGGATTTTTCTAAAATAATTCGGAGATCAAAGACAAAATGATTATTGGAACACAAGCACCTTTCCTTACGAAAAAAAAGTTACAAATGAACCAAACAAGAGACAATTCGATATTCAATTTCTTTGGCCCGAAAGGTGTGGTTCACCAGAGTTTTTGCCTGCGAAAGGTGAATTTTACGCAGAAGCACTCAAATGCTTGAAGAATAAGATCCGCTGGGTCCGAAAGGAAATCCCCTACATCTAGAAACTTCCTTCACTGTCTCAGCAATATGTTGCTAATTGTGAGAAAAGTATTGACTGCATACAAAATCGTAACTCTGCGCCATACAACCTAAAATCCAGATCAGTCATCTAAGGACTTCTTGTTGTTCTCTCTAATAAAGATAACCTGAAAGAGCATCGTTTCGAGATCAGTGATACATATCATGGGTCTTCGACTAGGTGCTTTTTGACCGTGATAGCCGAGTAGCTATAGTGGAGGATTCATGGAAGACGCTTTTTTCGTCAAATCTGGGTTTCAACCCCTGATGCTACGAAGGACTGGCTGTGTAACTAATGAGCGTTAAATCTGCTCGATTTCCCATTTCTTTCCACAGGTATGACGTGGAAATTTTGAAGATGGAGGTGTCAGCTCGAGTATCGTCCTCGTCCTTTAAACGAAGTTCAAAATTACGTTTTCCATCACTAATAACCCTAGTGTTTCTTCCCAGTGCGACGTTCGTAAATGATCACTTCACATCTCATCGACAAAGTACTTTAACAGGCTTATGGTTGCTGACTTCCTGACTGTAAATGCAGACTAGGAAAATGGCTGGAATCAGTATTCTGACACAAAGATTCATATTTTAGAAATTATGAACTTTCTTTATATATATATCTCCAATAAATTTTCTTTTTCCGCTCAAGTCCCGAAACTTATTTCCCTGTATTATGTTTTGAATCATTACATTACATGGAATAATCGATTTGCATTTCATGGAAATTATTTTCCTTGAAAAAAGTCCAAATAATAATAAGATTTTTAAGTATAACTCTAACTGTTGTACTCGTTGAAATTCATTCTAGTTATGAAAATTAGTTTTTTAAGGGATTGATATGGATGCGGCTTTAGGACGTAATAATTGACGAAAGAATCATTTATGCTTCAACCATGATTTGTTTTAAAGCAACTACTTATAAAATGTATAATGATAATTTTTATTCTTTTTCACGAAAAGTCTATAATAAAGAACTTTTGATAGTTCAGTTTTATATCATAAAAATAACTGAAACTGAATTGGATGTCATTATTCAATTAAAAAAAACAGTTGCATTCATTAATCAATAAAACCGCGTTTCTATTTTAACAGATACTAATTTCATTCTTAAATTCTTTAGCATTATTTAAATTATTATTTTCTTCAGGAATGATATAAAAATTACACTCGGAATTACAGTAGGCATTTAAGATATTTCTTATGTTATTAAAGGAAAACTGATTTGGCTCAAAATTTAAAATAAATAAATTTATTTTTTTCAATTGTCTTTACTCATTATAACGAATTTTAATCACAAACTATTCCTTCCATTAATGCCAATGTAATCTTTATTTTTTCAATTTTTCTTTCGAAAAGAAAGAAAATATCTATAAGGAATATTCTTGCTTAAGTTTTCCAATAAAATTCTTCAATTTTCAAAATATAAAAACCGAAGATTTAAACTTATAAAAAATCTAATTTGTCGAATTTCTGCTTAATGCAAAAGTATTAGTTGTGATCAAAACCGCCCACATTCATTCCAAATTTAGAATATTCGGAAAAAGACGGCTTAGAGATAAATATGCTAATTTTTGTAATCTGTATGTTTTAACAACTTTTCAAAACAACTATATTTTCTTATTTGAAATATATAAAATACTTCTTTTTATTTCGAAATTTTACTTCCTTTCATCTCTCAGAAATTCCATGAAATTTCGAATTTCATATTTTTTTTATTTTAAATCTTTCTCTCGTTTTTTCATTTTTCATGTTTTCTTAAACTTAAAACTTATTGACTGAAGATTGTTCTGTGTAAGATAGTCATTATAAGATAAAGGATTTCGTTTCTCCATTTTTATGTGCATCTATTTTAGAAGTAAGAATAATAAAAAAATGGAAAAAATACCTTTATCATGCTTTAATTTATTTTTTGTACAATTTTTATTTCGCATTCTAAGAGTTGAATCTCTTTCAAAACTTTTCAAAAGATAAGTCAAATAATGTAATTATTTGTACAAGATGCAGATGATATTTATTTTAAATTGATTTTAATGTGTTTAAATATTCGTGAATGATTCAAATGATATTTGTTGAAAATGAGTAACATTACAGTCTTTTTAATTAATTCTTTCTTTGAATTACGACAAAAATATTGTTTGGAATGTCATTTTTGTTTCAATTAAGTGCTTTAAAATTGAATAAAGTAATGCCATATTAAAGAAAGCTATATTTCTTAGTTAAACAGAGAATAATTCGAGATAAAAACCAACGTTCTTTTAAAAAAACATTTTTATATGGTGGCAAAGTTTATTAAAGAAAGTTATTGAAATATTAGTTAAAACTGGTCATAAATATCTAAATATTGCAGTGTTAGGCAAGTAAGAATGGTCCCCAAAATTTCAGAACTCTAGCGTGATGGGAAGTTGGTTAAATTAACGATAGAAAATTTAATGACACATTGATACACACACAGACAGACACACACCAAGTGAAATGCATAAAAACGTTAAAACTAACTAAAATTAATTGATTCATCCGGTAAATTAAATGGTTGGAAGGCAGTTTTACCCAACCTCCCTTGGCGACAGGAATTATTTGGCAGAATTTTGCCAAATGTGGCTACCCTGGTCCGTTTTAAGGACTTAATGTTCAGCCAAAAAAAATCGCCAAGTTTGGTACCAATTTTTAAAATCGTGCCAAGTGGTTGGGATAAACTGCATTATTAAAGAAAATATTATTTAAAAACGTATCGCAAGTGCCTAAATATTGCATTGTTAGGCGAGTAAGAATAATTCCCAAAGTTTCAGAGTTCTAGCTTGATGGGAAGTTGGTTAAATTAACGATAGAAAATTTGATGACACACACACCAAGTGAAATACATAAAAACGTTTTAAAAGTGATTGCATTTTTGAGAAATCATGTTTCAAAACCTAAATATTTTGAATAACGTAGTGTTCAATGATGAAAGCTAATTCAATGCTTTTGGAAGTTATCTTCGATGGCAATTTTGGGGACTTTTTTCCGAAATAACATCCTCACTATCAGGCATAGAGATGGTTTGGTTCTTGTATGGGGGTTGTATATCTGCAAAAGAAAGTGGAAAATTAGTTTTTATAGAATGAGTCACAAATAAATTTTAAATACGTAAATATACTGAATAATCATTTGAAACTAAATGCCCAGAAATTAGGTGTTGAGTCGTATTTTATGTTTCAACGAGGTGATGAACCCAAAACATACAGCTAAAATAATTAAATTATGGTTGTGGTACAATTATAAAATGTTATTGCATACACTACCTTGATTTCTAGATCATAATATGATGCAAAACTTATGGTCTCAATTGGAAACATCTGTTCATAAATAAACAAAGAGCAAAGTACATTTACAAAAAGTATTAACAAGAAAAGTGGTCAAAAATAACCAGCGAAACAATATAATGACTTTCAAATCATTACACACTATTTTGAAGATACTCTAATAACGAGGGCAACTTTTTTGAACTTCATTCATTTACACACTGATTTTTGATGAATGGAAATTCCTTTAAAGTAATTTTAAAAGTGTTTTTCCTTGATGATAATTGCTTCTGTGGACTCTTTTGCTCAGAAGTACGCTATTTTTATTCTAATGAATAATTATTTCGATTAATTTTACTTTTGTGAGATAAAAAAACACTTATTATTTTTTGCAGAGACTTTGATACCTTTAAGATTGTTCGAAGCATAATTGCTTCTAGGCTCTTAAGGAAGGCGTAAATTAAGACTAAGTGTTTAAAATACATTAACCCATTAACAATATTATCCAAAATAGTTACAAACTCAAATTTCATAGAACAGATTATTTTTTTTTAAATAAAAATATGAGCTCATATTTCATAAAAAATCATTTGAATATAATTACATTATCTGCCTGTACTTCAACGATTGGTAAGAAATTTTTTGAAAAATAACGTAGAATCACTTCTTTTCCACGAATAAATGAAATGGTAAACACAAACAAAAATATTAATGAGTTGATTATTCGCCATATCTCTAACACTAGTAATCGTACGCCCTGTATTTATAGTAATCGCGGTGAATAAGGTAGTCTAGCGGTCATGGTCACGGATTCAACCCCCCCCCCGGTTTCCATTGGTCCTGATGCCATTAAGAGCCGGTCGTGTTGTGGGGCTGATGCTCGTTAAATCTGAACGAAGTTCTAAGTCCTCCAATCAGTGGGGTGTCGAAGTATTGAAAAGAAGGTGAAAAAATTGGAAAAGATGAAGAAGAAAAGGAGTTTTGAAGGAAGAATTTTAGGTGTCCTCATCAACTGATCGCGTGACTCAAAATTGAGAGGTCTCTTGGCAATAACCCTCGTTTTTCTTCTCAGAATGACGTTAATAAATAGTTTCAATCACTTATAGTAATCTTAATTTACATTTTTTCCAATGATTTGCTTGTGTACATCCCCTTCCATCAACAACAGTCTGAGCAAAATTTTTCTCTACCAAAACTAATGCCTTTCATGAAAAGGATTTTTCCCCAAATCCTTTTCAAGTAAATCTATCCTTACACTTTTTTATAAATTTTAAATAGATATGAACAAATTTTACTTTTCTTAATCAATTGAACAAAAGTCTCCCGAACTCATAGATTAAAAGAAAAAAAATGTGAAACAGTTTTGAATCTTCTTACTTAGAAGTCCAATTCTTACAGAAAAAAAAATGTAAGGAGAGCAACAACTTCTCTTAACAAATTTACCAAGACAAATGAAAAATACAAAAATCCTTTTGATACGTTACTGAATTTCAAAATGAGGTATCAAAGACATATTTTAATCTTTTTCTGTAAATTACTTAATATATTTTTCCCATGAGAATACTTTTTAATTCTCAAAATTGCTTTTATCATTCCAGGGTAAAAATTTTATTGTGTGATTCTCTTATTGTTTTTACTAGCAACATCATTATAGTTTATGAAAATTCAGTTATTGAAATTTGAATTTTTAACTCTTATAGCCTAATATAGTAATAAAATTTGATTTAAATATTTGAGAACGTTTACTTTTTTTTCAAAAAAATATCTTCGTATATTGAAAAAATTAATCATTACACTTTAAAAATTATCAATGTTAAACACCTCAATTTCTCCCTTTATTAGAGCTTTAAAATGTTCTTTTTTTGTTTCTGACTTAGCAAAAAATTATCCGATGGGCATTTTATAAATGAATTAAGAAATATGAATTTCGTAAGAAAATTTAAAATTATACATTAAGTATTACTTTCATATAAACTGCAACAAAAATATAAGTTAACTCTATCTAAATGACATAAAATAAAATTCAAAGACGTTCACTAGAAAACCTATTAAAAATCTGTAAGCTATATGAAAGACTTCTTTTTGTTGCAAATAATATAAAGCATATATTGACTCAAAGAAAGTAAACAAAAATCATTCGTATTTTCATTTTTAAGTGCTTGCCTATCATCTTTAGGTAGACAAGCACTTAAAGGTAAAAATTAACAAATAAATTACAAATACACTCTTAAATGTATATGGAAAAGGAACAAGTAAAACATTTATGCTTATATTTGATACTGGCTTTGTATATTTTCATGAGAAAGTTATTTGAAAAGATATTAACAAAAATTATTTTGACGTTAGGTTTAAGTTATATGATAATTCGCTGCTATCACAATTTGCTAAAAAAATTGCAATTTATTTTTTTTAGTTATTTATTATATTAGAGTTTATATGAAAAAAAAAATTTTGGACACATTTTTTGGTAAAATTATTTAAGAAATGTGAAGCCCAATAACAGCAAAACGTGTTTAAAACGCTTTATCAAATTGTAAAAAAATTCATAATGAGTTATTATAATACGTAACTTTATATTTGTTCGTTCAGAATATCATTTTCAGATCACAATAAAATTGAATATGTAGACATTTAGTATATATATATATATATATATATATATATATATATATATATATATATATATATATAGTTAGCGTATTCTTAGTACATACATATTGTTCGCCATCCGGACCCCAATTTAATCTGTGCAAGATTTATTATATATTCATTTTCTTATTTTCTTATTTAAATGTTTGTTTTAAAGAATATTTTAACTGATATGAAAGCATACTATTTAGAAATTTTGACTTTTATTCTCAATCTGAGCTTTAGGATTGAACAAAAGGGCCACAAGAGCTTATTGATTAACTTCGCCATGATATTTTTTATAAATCACAATTAATTATGCTAAATATGACACATATTCTAAAGCTCTCTTTTTTCCGGAGAATGCCAATTAAACAGAAAGAGGATTTACATATTTTAGGAGAAAACAAAATATTATTTTAAGTACTGATTAAATCACTACGTAATATATGCTGATATTTCTGTTCAGACTCTGTAAGAAATCTAATTAAATATTTTGAACTATAATCTTATTAAATAAAGCGGCTGTCGAGCGAATATTTAAACATGATACATAGGTAGAGATTTGTAACTATTTTTAAACACAATATCTGATTATTGAGAAAAATTCCTTAGAATTAAAAATTACACATTCTGCCTATTGTTGAAGAATAATTCTGCCCCAAAGAAGAAAAAATGATTTTAATGAAATTTAAGAAAATATTTCTACATTCTAGTTATTTTCTTCTGATTGTTCAAGTTTTGATATGATGAATTTTATTCTCCAATTGTCTCTATCCTCGGATTACTTTAAAATTGTTCCAGAAATATATTAAAGACTGCAGTTGAAATATATAGATCAAATATTATTCGATTAACTAATGAGCTAGTTATTTTTAATATTCAAATACAAAATACATTTAAATATAAATTAGAAATAATATTTTTATGATAAATTAATCTTTTACATTTGAAACATTATAATAAGCTTATAGAAATTTGCACCGTTTATCCAAAATTAGATTTATTAGATCACAAAATTTATTCATTCTTCATTATTTTTTCTAAATTCTTAAGAAGCTTATGTTTTTTAGAAAATAAATTAGAATTACCTGAAATTTATTTCTGATATCTTCCTTAAAATACTTTTATCCTTTCAAAAACCATTTTGTATCATTGGAATTTGCTGGACTTTTTCCTTTGTCATTTGGTGCCTTTTTTAATTATTTCAACGGATGTATAAGTATTTTCTATAGTGAATATTACACTGAAAGCGCAGTGATGTTCAAAACATCAAAATTAATATACCTGAATATATTTCTATCATTAATATACAGGGTTATTGCTAAGAAATTACCAGGGTTAAATTTATCATATTTATAAAAATATCACAAATACGGAATGAACAATATTTTACGAAGAAAGTAAAACTTTTCATTTTTTTTGCAAGTAGTTTAAATGTTCAATATGTATTTCTTTATTTACACGGTACACATCAATACGCTATAGTCCAACTCTTCTCAAAGGTATTGGAGAAAGTAAATGTCGATGACCATACTGTACCACGCTACGGAGTTCGTGTTGATTGAGAGTCGATGAAACAATCTTTTTAAAAATCTCAAGGCCTTTTTTCGTCGCAATTTCTACAGGACGCAGGAAATTCCAGCTGTAAATATCATAATTACACAGCTCTAATTCAGCTAATTTCATAGGAAACAGCTTCCAAATGCAGAAGTTTCTAATATCTTAGACAGATAACAGCTGCTATGCACTTGACTAGCAATAAAAAAAATGACCGTCTTCACTACTGCTCGTCTTCTCCATTACTACTCGCTTCTTTGTTCTATCTCGGCCAATGGTGTTTATACCTATCTAGGCGTAAAAATTTAAGAATTTCGCCAGAGTTCTATAAGGTTCTAGGCTATCTCGCTTAATATTGGTCCTAGAGCTTCGATGATGGAACTTTCCAGAAACATCTATTTTTCGCCAAATCTCGCCAATAATTCCGCCAAAAGGTCGCCGCCAAATCCCTAGAAATACCATGCCGTTTTTTTCTTAACATTGCACGTGCGATTTTTGCCCAAACTCTTTCAATCAGTCTGAGATATTTTAAGACAAATACAAATAATATTTACAAATTTGTAACAATACAAAATGTAGTCAGGCTTAATCACCAATGTAAAATCTTTCAAACAGTTGGTTGTGCATTACCCAGCTTACAACAAGTGAACTTGTTATTCGTTACATGACAGACGTCTGTATAACTAGCCCAATTCTCCCCAAAGATATTAGAGGAAGTCACTGTAAATGTCCGTACTGAATGCAATACGGCTTGGGACGCAATCACCTATGTAAAATCTTCCAAACAGTTAGTTGTGGAATATCCAGTTAACGAAAGCGAGAGCATTTTGATTTCAATGGGAGAACTTTAGTTTCAAACTCTATTTTAGAAGTAATCAACATGGAACCTACCGCCTACTAGTTGTTGCTTTAGTTTTCATCGTGAGCGGTAGAGATTTTGTCCGATATTGAAGTAATTCACTTTTTTATTGATATCGAAAATGAAATTTTTAAATTTATTGCTTAAACCAATTTCCAGCAATATTTAAAAACATTTTTTATTAGGTTTCTTAAAAAAATTTCTAGGCTTTTAAAATTTATCTAGGTTTCTTAAAAATTAATATATTATAACTAATCACAAACATAAACGCAAAATAATACGATCCTTCAGCATAGTTTCTTATAAATACGTCATCACGATGAGACTACGCCATCACGAATGATGTAAAAGTGGAGCAATCAAGCAACTATTCGATTAGTAGTCGACCAGTAGTTGACCAGAAAAGATCAGTGCAGCAGCTTTTTTTAGAAGAGTGCTTTATAATTTTTTAAATTAAAGTTACTTTGTTACTTTATGATTCACCATCTGTGGGTGGTTAGAAAAATTAACTACGAACATATAAAATTGGTTGTATGTATATTAAAAGGTTGACTACTTCGCTCTATCCAATAGAACGTGTGAAGCATTTGGTTATCAGTGGCCGGAGGTTTTCCAATCCCAAGGAGAGTGTTGATGACCTAGATGCGGCAGCATTGTTTCGAATCCTGGACCGTTGGGTCCAAAGAATGCGCTCCTACCAACCAGGCTGAAATACATCTTTTCTGGTTGGTTAAGTAGAACATTTGAACTTCTGACATTTTTGTAGAAAAGAATCACTGCATACTCCCCCTCCATTATCATGGTGATGATAGGAAGAGATAAATTGGTTTGTGCAGAAGGTAGATTTTTTTTTTTTTTTTTTTTTTGCTTTATTTTTTTGCCATTTCTGAAATTGATATACACCCCCTCCCTGTTGAATTGAGTTTTGCACGGGACAGTTTCCATTTGAGTCATCGGCTGTCTCACGTTGAATGGCGGGTCTCGTCGACACGTGCGCCAGAGCTGAAATACCATTAATTTGATTTTTCAATGCGTTTGTCTTAGTTAGTCACAGAGAGGCAAATGTTTTTGCATCGGGGGCATATGCAATCAGTAGGTATAGGCTATGCTGCCATCTAGTGTTCAAGTCCTGAGTCACCACTTTGGCTCCCGGTGGTTTTCCGATACCGAGGAAGGAGAGAGAGTTGATTGGTGACCTTTAGTGCTGCAACGTTGTTTCAAATCTTAACCAGTGGGTCTGAAGAATGCGCTCCTACCAATTAGGCGGAAAATACATCTTTTCTGGCTGGTTAAGTAAGGCATTTTAACTTTTAACGTTGTTGCAGAATACAGTCGCCACATCGCGTTAGGGTTTATCATCGCGTTAGGATTTCTCGGTGTTCTTAATCATCACGAAATTTTATCACTGATTTAGCTGGAAGAAATATTGCGACGCTTAACATGAAGTAATACTGAGAAAGTTACTTAAGTTGACATACTACATGCAAGCTTTTGAAAAAAAGGAATAAATCTTTTAATGTTTGAAGATAATTAATATTTCAGATGCTGATATATTCCCTTGATTTATAATAATTTTTCAAACCTCTTTCTTAAAAATAATATTTAAAACTATTATTGCAAACCCTAGTAAAAATGTCTACCTGATGTATGAAAAATACTAGAAAAAATGCTTTATTTAAATATGTGTTCTGATGCTTCGTAATTTTTTAAGTTATAAACTACGTTTTATTATTTAATAATATGCATCCTGTCATGTTGCTTTTGAATACAACTTAGCAAACAAATGTCTAAATTTTCAATGAATACGCATCTGAATATAAAATTCTCTTTTTTTCATAAAAATGAACAGTAAAACTGTTCTCCTAATCAAACAAAATTAAGAGTACATTGGTATCTCTCTTTGAATAAATTATGTGCTTCACAACAAATTTTGAATAAATTATGTTTTCTCTTCAAGAAGAATCAATACTTAAATTATTCGAGATCTAACAGTGATTCAATTTCAGAAAACAAATATCAACTTTTTTAATGTAAAAATGAAATGGAATACTTTTCGATTGTCTTCGGTGTTTATTTCATCAACTGCAATTAATTTAGGTTATCAGCAGCGCATTTCTTCATGAAAAAGACCAAGAAAAATAAATTATCCCAAAGAGAAAATAATCATAAAAATTATATATATATATATAGCGGCTGTGGTATGTTTTGTTCTTATAATACATTTACCGTCAATACGTAGTAACGTGACATTTAATAAATAATGAAATCTACTCTTACGTAGAATTTTATTGCACATTATGGTCAAAATGCAGTAATTTGATTTATTTACTTCTTTGGAATCTTCCGCATTTTTGTTAATATTTATATATTTTAAGGAAACAGTGATGCATTTTATCATATCGAAATACCATCTGGTAACCAAGATGTTATCGAGAAAGAAAAAGGAGATCATTTCATGCCAAATTTAAACAATCTGCAGTTTTTAAAATTTGAAAACAATGCACATCATAATTAAACAATGATATATGCGTATGCTGATGTATCAGTTCACTTACAGGAACTCACATTTATAGAGATATAAATCATAATGCATTATCGATTATTAAGCAATGGCTGTTTATTTTCATTTGTAAATTATATACTTCGGCATAGGGTTAAATTGAATAAAAATTACAGAATTAATGATTATGAAAACGTTCAGCTTACATACAAAATACAATAGACATATTTTATAATGCAAAAAAAAAATCAAAACTACAAATAAAGCATATTTTAAAACAATGAACCAGAATACTAAAATTAACTCACTTTGAGAAAAATGCAAATAAATACTTTTTTCTAAGACGTGGCACAATTGCTTGCACTTCTAAAATTCAAATTTTCAATTATTTAATAAATTCTCAGAAATAATATATCTAAGAAATATCTCTAATTTTGAGCAGTAGCGTTAAAAAATACCAATTCTGAAGCATTTGAATATTTCAATTACCTTAGAGTAAAACATATATTTTTCATAAGTTAAACCAAGCATTTTATTTCATATTCTATTGCCTTTTTATCACAAGCGATACGAGATTAACTTCTTAGATTCGGAAGCAGCATGGGCGGAGATTTTCAAAAATATGTTCTTTTCTTATGCATAGGATATCAAGGCCCATAAAAGAACATTTCACTTTGAGTTTACTGTTTACTTCTCTCTTTAAAAAGAAAAAAAAATGATTATATGTCCAAAGTAAAGAACATCTTACAAATTTGAAAGGAAATATTCAAAACAGCTTCCATCTTCGGATATATCTCAGTTTATATTCTTTTTAAATACATATGAAGGTCTTAACTGTATTGCATTTATACGTATTTCCAATCAAGCAATTAAATATTATATATATATATATATATAT
>BMAW01108016.1:330974-412530 GCA_019974015.1 Nephila pilipes | reverse complement strand
ATAACAATGTAAAAAACAATTGACCTATGTATTTACATAACAATGTATAAAACAATTGACCTAGGTATTTACATAACAATGTAAAAAACAATTGAACTATGTATTTACATAACAATATAAAGAGAAGAACAATGTTATTTATATAACAATGTAAATAATAAAACAATGCATTTTACGTAATTTGAATTTCAGATTCAGTCATGATCATGAAAAGTTCATTGCTAATGAATATTGTGAAAATGCACTGTTCTGTAGCTTACATTACAAGTAGAAAATGTGTTACAGAACTTTCCTAAAACACTAAAACTTATGAAAAAAAAACGAAAAGTTATTTTGATGTATAATAATATTTTTAACAAATTTACATTGTTATGTCAAACACAGGGTTAAGGTACATACCTAAACACTTGATAAAAAAAGGTAATATTATTTCTTAAAATTATTTCTTTGAAACAAATTATTTCGAATATCTCCGAATAATAAGAAATCAATCGAATGTTATTATTTATTCTTCTATGAAATAGCATTGAACGAACAATAATATACATTCGTTTTCTGTAAAACAATATTATAATTATTTCGAATTGGAATTGAGACAATCAAGAAATTTTACCACACGTAAAAGTTGCTTGTATATTTGATACCAAAATTAATTTATATCAAATCAATTTCTACAATTGAGCAAAGTAAAATTAATTTTGGTTCGTAAAATACTTATACAATTACATAGGTATACCTTCACAGGGAATTTAAAGAAAATTATTAACGTCGTTTCAGTAATTTAAGATATATCATTGTCTACTTCGTAAGGTATAAAGTTTTTTTTTCAGTTAATTATTTATTTCAAATATTTTGTCATCACTCTGAATTAAATTTAATAAATTAAATTTAATCATGACCTTCTGAGAAGAGTTCTATTCTTGAAATTTTGAGTGAAAACTGAACTTTTAATCTCAGATTTCTCTGCTTGCTTACTTAATTTATTTAAACTATACATTGTTTTTCAATACCTCATATAATGATTTCCAAGGCTTACTTCATCATAAGCCTTGAGTATTTACTCGTTATTTCGCCATCAGTCAAACCAAACTTAATTCACGCCCACGTTCTCAGTAAAATTTCTCCTAAGAGAATATTAGTTTTCCTCATAATGAATTATATTAGCTACTAAGTTCGCTGTCAGACGTATTATTTAAAATCCTGACTCTAATTTTATGAAAGTTATTCAATTTGAAGACTTATACTTATTGAAAATTAAAGTAATTTTTTTTCCAAATAAAAATATCAAAGCAGATTTAGTGATTCATATTTAATAGTGTAAATTTTAAATTGATTTTTAAATATTATATTTAAAAATATTTCTATAATTTTAAAATTTCAAATTTTAAAAAAGTTTACGGTACTAAATAGATACATGAGCATACAGTAAACTATTTCAAATATTTCTCTAAAAGTAGCTGAGACGCATTCGACAAAAAAATAGCTTATTTAATGCCTAATTTAAATAATTCCGACTTTTTAAAATTAAAGGTGATGAAAGTCATATTTTAACATTGAGATGTATGAATACTTTTCATTTGTTTATGTTAAGAGAATTACACTTATGAACATAATTAATTATATAAGAGCAAGTATATTAAATAATAGTTGTATTTACATTTGTAAATCTTTTATTACTAACATAAATTTTTACACACTGAACTTAATTATAGTTTTAAAATGTAGTTTTGATAAAATTTAAAAAAATTAATGTTCAAATTTCCATAAAATTGTGCAATACTAAGAATTTTTCAACTACATTATAAAAGAGTTAAGTTCAGTGTACAGAAAATAACCTTATTTCATAATGTGGAAAACATAAGGAATTTCAAGAAAGCATATTTTGAGAGAATTATATCAGTATTCTAAAAATTTCATTTTAATAAAAAAAAGGGGAAAGAAAACATACATTCATATATTTTTCCCTAAGGCATTGCCTGTTTGCCTACAGTTTTAATTTAAATTAATTTTGGAGCGCTCTATTTTTATATATTAAATAAATCATGATGAATAACACATCTATTGAAACAGAAAAGCGCCCTCTGTAATATCACAGCGAAATAAAAAAAATGCGAAATATAAAACATTCAAATGTTTCAGTTACTTTGTGGAAGCAGAACCCTTAAAATGGCCATTATATTTTAAAAAAAAAGACGCAAATGCATGTTTTAATAAATTGTATACGAAAACACAATATAGAATTTAAAAAAAAATGTATTTATTAGCAAATATATAATGAAACCTTTATTTTATAAGCAAATATTTTGTTTCCAAATCTGTAATAAATTTATGTGATTCAACTTCAATTAAAGATGAATTAATCGTTGAAATTATTGTAATAAGCCATGAATTCTATTCACAATTTTAAAAAAAATATTTATCTAAAAAGATATATTGAAACTTTTTTTCATCAATTCGCGTTCACACAGAAAATTTTTTTAAGTAAATATTTACCATATTTTCCTTTTACAGTGTCAATAGTTATATTTCATTTAATAATATATCGTTTGCCTTAATTTTAATGGCTGAATGGTATATTATGGTAAGCTTTAGTAACTTATTGTTTAATTTAATATTTTATTCTTTGCTTTAGTTTCAATATTTAAATACTAATTTTATTTTTATTACATGAGAGATTCATTTTTCTATTAAAAGATGGAATCATTCTTCATTGAGATGCTTGTGTGTTTTTAGTCTTACAACAAGATGGCGATGAAATAAACAGTTCAGAGAAATTCCTGAAATAGTTAACTTATTTCAGAAATTTTAATCTAATTATTCAAAGCCGCTTTACTTTTAGTCATTATGGTTTTACTAAATTGAGAAATTAATAAAAAAAGCAAATAATTTTTAGAATACTACAAGGCAGATATTTATAATTATTGATGGTCTTTGTTCAAATGTTTATTAATTTCTTATGTATACAATTCTTATTTTATTAAAATAATATAACTGTTTTCATTGAATTAAAATAAATGTCCAATTCTGATTAAACTCTTTTAGAATAAATAAGATAAATACTGTTTAAACAATATTTCGGATTAAAATTTTCCTTTTTGCTTCTTAAGAACAAATTAATTTTGCTATCTATCTTGAGAATAAATGATGGTAATTGGGAATGAGTCGAATATTAAGTTTCGCTGTTTTATATATCTTATGAAAGGTATTTTTAAATGAAAATGAAAAAAAAAGAAAGTAGATAACAGATCTGAATTTTTCCCTATAAGACTTTGCATAGGAATTATTTTAGTTTCAAAATTCCATCATTTTAAAGTATTTATACTCCTATATTCTTGCTTATTTAATTTTAAAGTTATTTACAACATTTAAAATATTTGAATTTTCATTTATTCTAAAATATAAGCTATACAAATAAACTTTGTCATCTACACACAAAATAAAACTATTTTGATTACATCAAAACTGGGGAATATTGGAGAAACATAAACTTTATAGAACAAAGAAATCAAATCGATAGTTAACAAGTAGGTCAAACATTAACTATCTTAGCAGACTAAGTAAAGTTTTAGATTCAGAAGTTCGTTAGATTTATCATTGGTAGATAAAATTAATAAATAAAATATCTCAATATCGAAAAAAATTCATGATTTACTCTTGAATTTAAAAATACTGCATTCCCTGGAAAATATATCCAGAATAAAAAACTTCAAGATTCTCAGCCAAGAGGCATTACGTGCAATCCATCAAATGCTGAAGTGTGAAGAAATTGATTGATTGTGGTTTTTTTTTTTTTTTATCGAAACCGTATATACATATGCATTATCTATTTGAATACGTCGATTACTTTGCTTTTCGTAAAAATATCTTAAGTTCGTCCAAAATTGATTAAACAGCTTAACGAAAAAGTTTTCTTTTTGACTACAAATTTGAACAAATCTGAATTTTTTTTCCTTCCCAGTTTAATTTCCGTATCTTAATTTTTTTATACAGACGTATCGGATATGCAAATAAATAGAAATTAAGATATTTGAAACTCTAATATGAAAAAGTTTTATATACTTAAAACTAATTTCCTTATTATTATAATTACTATATAGACCCTTGCGTGACTAAAACATTCCCACAACCAAACCTACTTATTATTTTCGATCAGATGAATAATAATAATTTGTTCAAAATAATCTGAATACTGAATAATAATTATTTTCTTTCATGATTTATAATTTAATTTAATTGTTCACAATTATCATTGGTGTTTATATGGATTTAATTTCAACTAGAAACACATAATAAAAGACCAGAGGAACAAATTGAGAACATTTTCTTATAATGAGGCATTTTACTTTCTTCTTCGATTTGATTTCAGTTAATTTTTTTTCAAAGTTATCCTCGTACCGACTCAAAAGTCAGTTTTATCAATTATAACTTTGACGTATTTAAAAATTATGCAATATCTCATAATTTTTAAATTTAAGAAAAAGCACAAGAGTAGATAATCTACAGTACTAAATTAGTTAACTTGTGAGATTATGAGAAAATGATTCTTTGTAGCACGTATGATATTATTCGTTTTATATGTATTATGTAAATTTTTTCTAGAGAAGACTTTGAAAGTGAATACATATGAGAACAGAACCTTACAATGACATTCAAAATGTCTTAAAAAATATCAGTTTTATAAATTTTAGTTCAGATCACATACTTATTCTGTATAGGAAAAGATAATATATGTGTGTGTGTGTGTGTGTGTGTGTTTCTCATTTTTTTTCCTTATATCGCTTGATAGAGATTTTAAAAAAAGAAATTTTAATTAACGTAAGATTATTTAAAATTAAATTAATTTGAGGTATTGTTTTGAAATTACATAGAACGTTTCGTGGCTCTTTTTTATTTATTGAATTCCTTTATGTTTCAGATGTATTTTTCTTTTTCAGAAATAAACCGTGATTTAAATAGATTTTTCAAAAAAAGTAATTTTGTTGATTATTTACTGTAGTATAAAATAAGTTGATCTGTTACGAAAATTTTCTAGTAATAAATTTTTGTGAATACTTGTTTAGCTTAAAGGACTTAAAACGCTTCGAAAATCCTTTACAATGTACAAAATAGCTTCGGTCCTATTTCACACTTTCACGTATTAACATTCCATTGTAATATATCAGATCTGTACTAAGTGAGCACCAGTATTTATTATCTCAAAATTAATTACAGCTCATTTATCTTTACAATACAAATGAACCATCAAATATACTTCCATTGTCTATGGAATAATGATGTGAGCAATTTGGATATAATGGTTGAGGAGATCAGCTTTTGTTGTAAGAATTCCTCTTATCATTTCTATGTATTATTGCTCATGAAAGCTTTTCGTATATATTTAGGAATCTTTTATGAAAAGCTTACTGAAGTTAAATAAGTCGCCGTTAAATATCGTTAGCTATAGTTTACATCTATACTAGATATACACACATATAATAAGCAGTTTTAAAATATCATGTTTTGTGTTAATATTTAAGTGTCAAAGTCGCAAATTCTAATTTATCTATTGAAATGATTTTCAATCTCTATATAATCACTAAATATTTCATACATTGAATCATTGAAATGTATTTGCTTATGCCTTTATTAATGTGCTTACTCTATAAGTCTGGTATAATTTTCAAAGGGATGAACTCCATTATATCGCTTACTTCAACTCTTTGGTCTGGTTGTCATATGATTTCCATATATTTCATCTTCACTAATAAATTTAATTTTAATCGCATGGACATTTTAAAATTGTCTTTATCAAAAATAAATTGATGTAGTGTAATAATAAAAGTTTGATCTTATTTTTCTATGCAGACTAATTACTACATTTAGCTTTGCTAGGAATTATTTTTCTAATTTTTTTTTTCATTTTTTATTATTTATTACGAATTTATTTCCTTTTATTCCCTATGTACTAATTCAATAAATTATCTAAATGTTAATAAAACATAGTACATTAATGCATAAAAAACATTATTATTGTTGTTGAAAGTTCTTTGATGGAAAATTTCTGAAGTATCTTTACTGCCTTTTCAGGTCGATTGATAGGATAATGTATTATATTTGTTTGACAAAAATCGTTTTCAGTTTTGTAATACCTAATTACAATTGAAAGAGTCGAATAGATGTAAAATCGTCATTATGTTGTCAGAGATCTGTCTTGATGTAATTGTTGTTATGAAATTACAAGAGAAAAGAAACAATCCTTTTATCTCGACTGTTAACGTACAGTAAGCATTTGGTTATATTTTAAGAGTAAGTATTTGATACATCATTCAGCTAACAAATTCATAATTTTTTTTACATAATTTTCTTAAACATAATTTTTTTTCAATCAATCTTTTACAAAATTAAAATGTAATTAGAGTTAAAAATTATAACCCTGATATTTTTAAGGTATTATATTTTTAAGATACTTTGAATGCAATTTTATCAGACTATTCCTATATTTGTGCACTTTTTTTTAAAGCTTTCTTTAGAAAGAAGTCACGTAATACATTTAGTACGAATAACCTCATACATGCTACAAATAATCATTTTTTCTCCTAATCTCATTCCACTGGTTTAGTATTGAAAATGAGGTAATCTTTTCTTAAAATTAAAATATAAAATTGGTAATTATAAATAAGTTAAACCTCAAATAATTACAATACCATTAATATATTTATATATATGTGTGTATGTGTGTATGAGTGTGAGAGAGAAAGGGAGTGAAAGAGAGAGATTCTTAAACAAAATAAAACGATTCATTAAACAAGAAGATTTTGAATTAAAAATTATATTAATAATAATTTATGAGATATGTAAAAATACAATTTACAGTGTTAATGGTTCCAATAAAAGAGAGAAAACATTATTAAATTTAAAACTAATCGCTTAAATTTTAATCAGCGTAATAGATCATGATGCAAAACATGTAATAAAAGATTAATACGATCAATTTAAAATAAACTTCCTAGTAAATATTATGCAAAACATTAAATTCTATATATCTACTGAATTGCAAAATTGATAATTATAAATATATAAGTTAAACTTTAAATATTTACAATACCATTAATATTAAAAAATCAGCCCAAATTATATTAATGATGTGAAAATAATTACAAAATCAAAATCAGGAATTTTCATCCTCAGCTTTTACTATATTCGTCAAAATTATACTTTGTATTAAAATTAGGTGAAATTGAAAGAAAACTTTTTATTAACTGATGTAATATTTTATTTATTTATAGACTAAAGCTTTTGCATTTTAATTAAAACATTCTATGAAGTATCAAACAAAATAATTATAAAGAACTCAAAGAAATCTCAAGAAAATACTATCGCGAATAAAAGAAAAATTAGTGATAGTTAATCATAAGAAAACTTGCGAATAAAGAAGATAAAAAATAACAAATTAAATTATAAAAACAGTATCTAGTCGCAAATAGTAATGTTTTAAGGAAAAAAGTATGAATTTGGATTGTGTTATGATAAAATTTCCTCAGTTGAATCAGAAAATTGAGAGAGACAATTTAATATTGGAAATATTGTGTGCTTTTTATTTTGAATTTAAAAAAAAGTTTATTGAGTTAGTTATTATATTTTGCATGATAATAGCTTAGAGAATCTGTGTATTATAATAATTTTCTTAATAATATAAAGAATTAATCAAACAATTTCACTACCGGAGGGAAAAAAAATGAAGTGCTTCTCTGGGCCCGCGGCTTCTTATCGCGGAGAGTCAAGCTGTGCCCAGACGATTTTAGATATTAAGCCTAATTCAAAAAAAAAAAAAAATTACTCTAAAATCGGCTATTCATTAAAATATTTTGGTTTTTACATATATTATTTAAAAGGCATTGAACTTTATATATACGAAAGAAAAAAAGATTTAATCAAAAATTATATGTTATATACATAAATATACATAAAATCATTACATAAAAAAATCATATCTTTTAAGAAAATATACTTACATTTGTTACTTAAATTTCATGGCGTAATAATGTACCATTACATGGAATTTTAAGGTATAAAAAATGAATCTTATTTTGCTGTATGAAAAAAGTTCTTCAATGCATAGTCCAACGTCTCATGTCTTACACATATTTTGTCCACTTTTGACGCTTCATGCAAGATTTTGAGCAAAGGGTACATCTTCGTCCTTTTTTCCTTTAATGGCAATGTACAGATTTGGTTTATTTTCGCTAACATCACTTGCAGATTCCTTCATTAATTCGCAAATCTCAGTATCAGATAAATACTTTCTTTTTATCATGACTGTTACGACAAATAAAAACCGAGTGAATGAAACAAACTGCTAAGAGCATCTGCTACCAAAAACAACCCTTATAAACATCCATAAATTTTCATTTGCACTTCTAAGAAGCAAGCAAGAAAGGAAAAAGCAAACCGAAAGCAAGTGCACCCGTTATATCATGTCATTACATTTAAAGAACCGTGCCGCAATATGTGCTTTTAATAATTACCCCCTCCCCTCTTGATAGCCAGAAGTGAAGAATCCAAGCCCATATGACCAATGTCAGCACTCCAAATAACCCATCTATATAGATTTCGTGGTATTGTAACACCATATAATAACATTAAAAATCAAATAAAATGTTCTCTTCAAGCGTATCTCTATTGATACGTTGGTCTGCAGCAGGCATTCTCAGAGCGTATCAAATGTGATATGCTGGGCACGGGAGAGCAAACGCAAGCATATTACATGTGATATGCTTGCGTTAGAAATCTCTGTATTAAAAATATTTTAAATTAAATAAAAAAATTAGCATTCTTTTAAATTATAATAATAACTAAAACTTTAAAAATAGTGATAGATGTGAGAGTAATGTTAACAAAAGGTGTACTAATGAGAAATATCAACTTGTTGTTACAAGTAATTTCGTTAAAAGGATTAAAAAATTAAGGATGTATTATATAAAATAACTAATTATGTATCAAAATCCGAATAATAGTTTTGACGTTAAGAATGAATAATTTTAAATATAGATAATTATATTACTAAATTAGCAATTAATTATAATCTTCCAATAGAAACTTTAAAGTATTTAAAGATTATATTACAAAAAATTGGTCTTTTATAAAGCAGATTTCAATAATAAGGAGGATATTTATTTGAAAGGTATAAAAAAAAATTATTATTTATTTCTAAGGCATATTTATAAAGTACTCAGACATAAAAGTTTTGTTATTATTTGCAAAAAATTCAAAATTACTTTAACTAATAAGTGTCTCTGTAATAATGATTATTTGAGTGTAATGAGAAACAGCCAGAAAGAAATTTTTGGTGCAATTTTAGCATTATGTAAAAAAGAGATGTTAATATAAATAAGGTTAAACTGCATCACATTCTTTTATCATCAAAATTTCATAAGATTTTATTATATATAGAACTGTTATGAACGGATCAATTACATAATTTTCGACGATAAAATATTACAAAATATTATAGATAATTTGAATAAAAAGGCTATATTTAAAAATATTTCGGATATAGTTAAATACGTAAGAAATAACAGATTTATGCTATATATTGTAATGAATTTAAAGGTCTTTTTAATTCAATAAACATATATGATGTTATTATTGTTCTAAAAGCGATTTATAAGAAAAATTATAGCGTCTTAACAATTTAATTAAATAGTTAAGTTAGTTTTAAAAGCGGAAATTCTATAATTTTTAATAATAAAATATATAAACATTTTAAATGGGTATCACAAGATCTGCAAGTAATCGTTTGGCTAATATTTGATTATATTACGATGAATTTAATTATCTATAATACAATAACTTGAATATGTTTAGATATGATAATATTACAATCTTTCAAAATAAAATAATGCTAAAGAAGCTTAATCATACTTATCTCCCTATCCAGCGTACTTAAAATTAGGAAAATGAATCATAATATAACAGGTCAATTGAAAAATCCCCTGCCTGACACATAGATGAGGCTACTAGAATTCAATCCATATATTTTTTAGTTAGCCCTAACTCTCAAAAGATGCGTGTATAAATTTGACAGCTGTCGGATCATTAATTTGTGAATTATAGCATTTTGAATGAAGCAACTTTTGTTATTGTGAAAAAATGGATAAAAAGGAATTTCCAGTCTCTCAGTTGCAGGGAAAGTTCGACATTTTATTGACAGATGCCTCAAACCAAAAATTGCACTTTTACAGAATTCAAACTGTAAACATAAAAATAAGTAAATCACGCATCCCTCTTTACGAATAAGAGGATGAAATGGAAAATGCATATCAAAGTAGCTTCCTTTGTAGAAATGGGTCGAAACTTATAAAACTTTGATAGCTCTAAAAGAAACAAATTGACAACAGAGATTTCTTCATGTCGGAAAAGAATGATCCCACATTTTCAAACAAGATAAATGATTTCTTTCTAGATACACAAATTTTATTCACAGTTTATAGTAAGCATTTTTATAGAAGTTTGGATTATGAATAATACAGATAGATTTGTGTCTTGTTATCTAAATCCGCAATGCATATGGAAGTATCAACCCGAACTAACACATTTTTTTTATATTTAGGATGTATTTGCAACTGTTTTCCCAAGTTCCTTTCCTGTAGAAGTTAGTTCATAATAATAGACACATTTGCAGACGGAACAGGAAAGGTTTAAAGAAGTTCAATGAAGTTGAAATCTGAAGTTTTTCCGAAGATACATTTCCATAAAAAAATATAAATCGTGGCACAATTTTTATTGTATCAAAATTCATCACACCACTACTTTACTTCACAGATGTTCTCAGCTTGTACAGGATATTTCTTAGTTTTTTAACTATACACTAACTGTTAACCAATAAATAAGCACATGTAATTTATTTCTGTTTGACAACAGAATATTATATGCTTTCAAAAATCATTACTAGTATTTATTTTGTAATTATAATTCGAGTAAACTTGTTTCCACAAATAATAACTAAAAAAAATAGATTACACGATTGGTATGAGCATTTTTTTCAAAATGAGCCACACCCCACCTCACAATCTTAGCATCGATATCAGAAAAATGATTCAGAATTATGGATAAAATTTGTATACATGAAAGCAACTTGCAAAAATATATCTTAGCTATAGAAAAAAGAGTTATTATGATCTCGTTACAAAATTCCGGGTATGTACAGTTACATTATTAAAACAATTAAATTATCTATGAATGTTATGCCAAAAATAAAAGTAATTAAAATTTCAGCTCTTACAAATATCAATTAAAAATATTAAAAGTAGATATTAAGTAGAGAATTATATACATACGAACACACACACACCCACATCCACTCATGTGTGTCCTCCCATATGTATATGTAATATACAAATATAATTCTATTTCTTTAGCGGCCAAGCTCACGATCGGCACTGTTTCCGTCAAATCGTGTGTTCAAATTTTGATTCTCTAAAAAATCCAAAGTGTAAGAGACTGATTCACTTTAAATCTGCCAAAGATAAAAGGCCTCCCGTAGATTTGTTTGCTATATTCTAGATGGAATTTTCAGCGCAGATGTCGAACTCGTTACTTTATTACTGCTTAATATCAGGAATTCCCGCGTTGCTTCTTTTTATTCAACATTTTATCATATTTTTGAGGTTCATCATTACAAAATCAGCTGGAAATATCGAAGAGTTTTGAAGCGACATTTATTCAAATCAATAAATCATTAAGACATAAATGATAAAATGGATCTTCCTATTTAACAATACAATCAATCCACAATCTTTCTATTACACAAGTATAATCAAAACAATAACGTGAAAATAAAAATTGAACCTTAATTTACTTTACATGTGTGCCCTTTTGCGGGTTTGACAACCTAAATCCTCTATTACAGAGCTATTTTTATTCGAATAATAATTAACTTCATGGAATTTATTAATGATTGTCATTGATACAAAATAAAGTTTTTACTGCTACACAATCATTAATCGTAACCTTTAAAAACTTTGGAATTGTAACACGATTCTTCTTCCTTTTTTTCTCAAAATCGGTTATACTCGAGATCTTTTTTTTAAAAAACCCGGTTGTTTAAACTTTTCTCAAGAAAATAAAGTGTTCTCACCTGTAGTCTGGATTACAGTATTTAAGGAAAATTAGTGTTTAGGCTTACGGCTGATCAAACCAAAAAGTTTGGTAGTTAAAGACTGTAACTTCTAGTGAAAGAAGGGAGAAAAAGAGGGAAGTAAGAAAAAAAAACTATTCTACCAAGATTTTGTGCAATAGAATTTCGTTAAAAATTACTTAACCTAGCACCTCCTTAAGTCTTCATTTTATCGCAAAATGATGTTAATTTATAAATAGCTACTTAATAAATAGGTTTCTAATAGTAATAATATATTAAAACAATATTTATCAATATTTTCTCATTTTTATAAAGTTTATTGATAGCTTCATTTATTATGACTTTGAAGTTTAATATTATGATAACGACTTCTTATATGGTCACTAAAGCCTGGTACTCATGGTCATGGGCATGTAGGCTGCATTTTTTTACATTGAGTCGTAGGTTCTAACCATGATGCCACAAAGGACAAGTCGTGTAGGGTTTCATCAATGTTTAAATCTGTTTGATGTCTCAAGATTTGACATTGCCATGGTGTGTCAAATTTGGAGAGTAAGGTTCTAGCGCAGATGTCATCTTCGTCACTTGAACGATGCTAAAATTACGAGGTGAGCCACCAATAACCATCTTGTTATTTCTCAGTGCGACGTTAATAAGCAATTAAGATTACAACAAATTTTTATAGGATTTCCAATATAAAAATTATTAAAAATTCACTTCTAAATTAAAAAGTTTTCATAAAATGTGAAGAAATTGCTTAGTTATGATTTTTTTTACTCTTTTGTAATGAACTTAATTTTATTATTCTGGAAACCAGATTGTAAGGTAAAAAGGCTATTTATAAAATTATTTTGTCACATTCAACGTTTTTCAAAACTTGGCACATAGTCAATATAGTTGTACTTCTGCAAATAAGAAAAATGTGATTTTTTAGCTATAGTTTTAGCTATAGCTAGTAGTTTTTTTTTTCCTCAGAAAATGTTTAATTTTTTAAAGCTACTTCGATCATTTTTGTTTCTTTTAGATAACTAGTGAACTTTTTAACTCTTTGTTGGCAATATAAAATATTTCTGTAATTTTTTTTTTCTATTTTTTAATTTAATGGGACTTTAAATTTCGAATTACACCAGAGCTTATTTATCTACAAAAAAACTTTGGTAAAAAACTATTTAATTGATCCAATGATTACGTGCTTAAATTTCATTTTTGAATTGGAAAAGTTTAAGTCGTTTTCTTTAAATTTATTACTTTGAAAGCAATGAATATAAATTAAGCGAAGTAAATAATTGATTTTTTAAACTCTCTCTGAAGAATATTAGCGATAATTGATAGGCAGTTGTTATAAATTATCCCATCTAAATTGTGATTCCTAAGCCAACCTGAACAATATTATCTGGATAAATTTCCCATATAATAACTAATGATGGTATAATATTTTTTTTTCGTAAATAGACAATTCTTTTTTGTATAAGTAAATTTATGTTAGGCCTCGAATCTTCATCTAACGGAATGTGGAAATTATAAGAGTTTAATACCAGTTTTAGAGTCTTCTGATTCATTTCATTCTGTCTCGAAATCATTGCTAATGGGCCTTTCTCATTTCGTTGTAGAAAAGCCTTTCCTAACTTCTTTTTTTCTATAAACATTCCTTTTTCTCTGTAAACATACAAGTCAGTTATATGTTTGGTACTCTTTTTCCTGGTCTACTAAACACATTTTGTCTTTTTTGAGATGTGTTTTTAAGTTAAAATACAGTTTAGATGTCGATACCTCTTCCAATCACTTAAATAATTGCTTATATGATAATATTTCAAAACTAATTGTTAAGAAATTAATAAGATCAAATCATTAATTAGATGTGTGAAGCTATTTATTGGTAACAAAAATTTCATGTCTGGGCAGAAAAATAGCTAAATTAATTATCAGATCTCTTTATGTATTTGTTTATTAAATTCCGAGTTGGAAATCTGGTTTTATACCTTTCAGATTGTAATATCAGGAATCAGGAATTTCATAGCTTTTCCAAATATAACTGAATACAGTTGACGACACCACCGTCAAAATATTCATCAGTGGTATTTCGTGGTAAATGTATTTGAGTGATGCGTTTCACAGCAGCTCAATTCTAGGTTTAACACCTGAATCCAGCAATTCTGTCTCGGATTCTTTGCTGAATGTAAATGGATTTCATACCCATTATTTAATACTGTTCATTAAATTAAAGCATTTTTTAAAATTAATCGCTAAGTTTAGGAAATGTTTCCTGATATCATCTAAAATCTCATCCGGCAATGACCTCGCATTATACTGATTCTACAACCCGAGTTTTTTCGAGGTAGCTTAGTGGTCACGATTGCGCATTGCTTTCTTCGAGTTGTGGTTTTGTACCCTGAAGCCATTTAATGATTCGGCATTTAGAGGGGCTGATGAGCTTATTTATTGAAGGTGATGCCGAGGTACAAAGAATGTGGAAATATGAAGATAAAGACGCTAATTAATGTGTCGTCTTCATCACTTAACCGAGATTAAAAATAGCTAGGTTTGTTGTCTGCAGATCTCACGCTGCTTCTCTGTGCGAGGCTAATAAAAAAAAAACTATGTGATTGCAAATTTTATCATTGAAAAGTGCAAAGTTATAATTTTATAATAGGAGAAATTAAAATAGTGTAATTTATTTAAATGTAGTTTTAATATGTCATATTAAAATTAAATACACGTGTACTTTAATTGTATAAAAAATATTAGCTTTATTATTTTTCTAAAATAACAAATAAACTAATTTCTAGCGAAATGTAATAATGAATAAAGTATACTTCAAAATTTTCTTTTAGTATTTACTAACAAAATTATGAATTTATTAAGTACCCATAAATTTAATTGTAATTTAAAGTATAAAATACTGCACTATTTTTTTTTATTTATAAATCATTAAAAGTCAAACACTTTTAATTAATATAAAATATTACAGATTAAATAATTTTAACTATAATTAAGTATTTATCAAAAACTGAAATGAATTTTTTTCGTTCCTGTTTTATTATCAAGCTTAGTCTTAAGCTGTTGAATCTAATTTTAATTGTAATATGTATTTAAAAATTACACAATTTGGAATAATTAACAAAATGAATATTAATGTCTAATATATCTTACTATCAAACTCCTTTTAATTCCAGAACAAGTTAAATTATTAGTATTATTAATAATAAATATTCAATTTATTCCATTATCGGAAGAGAGAGTACATAATTTTTTTATATATTTCCTCTAAATTGAATTTCTATCATCGTAACTTCTAATAGAATGTTCTGAAGTCGAATCTTACGGATTGCTTCACAACAATTGGAATGTATTTTAGTAACAGAGCAGAATATAAGATTAAAAAAAGTTCACGAAGTTCGGGTTTTATTTTTATTATTATTTTTTTTTAATTCGGAAAACAGTTGGCATCAAAATTTTCAATAATTTTTTTTTCATGCATTAAAATTCTGATAAATAAAAATGCATATTTCAGAATTCTTTGGTAATTGAGAATTCGTTTGAGCTATCAAAGTTAAGATTTTAACAAAAGAATAATTATTTGAACAGTAATATGTTTGTGGTTAACGCTGTTTTCTGAAAAGATTTATTTTAATTATATAGTTTTGAAAGAATCTTTAGATGCATAAGTGCCTTTTTTGGTCAAAACTAGTTACATATAACCAAACGATGGGGAACATGTATTTCTCAAATTCGAAGTAGAATTCTTATGGAAATATTAATCGCTACATTAAGTTTGAAAATTAACACGTAGTTTATCGGAAATCTTTATTAATACTGTTTACGTGAAATTAGAATTTTGGTAATGTATTTAATTTATAGTCTTTTTTCCCTTCGAAATAGATGTGTTTGTCCCAATTCCTTTATTTCATTTCCTTTTTTCTAAAAGAGATTCATAAGATATTTTTATTTTTTCTACAAATGTTTAATGATGATGACTGATTTAAAATCTTTGTCAATTTTTTAAGCTAACATATGGTGCATCTGCCTAGATTCCCAGTTGCTCAGATGACCGATATGAAGAACAAATCTTTTTTAGAGAGTAGTATAATTAAAAACCTTCTCTTATGCACATCGTAAGATGTGTATATATCTTAAGCATTTTAAAAATTATTTCGTGAATTTAAAATTTCTAAACATGTTCCAGATTACACTTTGTGAGTCTTCTGGAAAGCAAAAAAATTTAGAAATACCTCTTCTAGAAAATGCATGTATCATTGATTTCGCATAAATGATTTTTGAGTTGAAGAAAAAAAAAATTCTCTTCCTCACTTAACACGAAGAAAATCGTTAATTATAACCACTTCAGAATAAACATTGAGATAAAGTTGCTTAGGAAAATTTGCAATAAAATTGGTTGCGCTCGATAAATATTCAACCCATGCATAAGATGGCTTCCCAAAAATTGCTGTGTCATGTCTGAAATCTAGAAGATAATATTTTATTGCTGAAGGCGTTTTAAGATTGTAATTCTATACAAAAGTTGCAAAGAGCAGTTTGATTATTATAGAATCATTAAAGTATAAAGCAGTGTCTCAAACAACTTCGAATTCTCATAGGAACAGTTAAGAGGGATTAGTGTCTCAAACAATTTCTTCAGATTTCAATTAGAAGCCATTACAGAGGCATTACTTCAAATCTAAAATTAGTTGTCTTAACATTTATTTTTATTGTTAATGAAAATTTGAGATTAAACATTTGACATTTTTGAAACTTTGGAAAAATCATGGATAAATTTCTCACTGAATTTTAATTATATACTTTACGTAATTGGACAATTTTTCTCCAATAGCCCTCATAGAATGTACTAAATTTTGAATATTGAACATTTTATTAAAAAAAGTATATTAAATATGAAATACACTAAAAGTAATTATGATATCCAAAGTATACTGTTGTGAATGATACCCAGAATGTATATTTCATTTATATACCTTTTAAATCCTTAACTATATTTCATGAGAAATTAATCCGTCACAAAAGTATAATGAAAATCAGGGTTCGTCAGTTAAATCAGGGATTGATTTTTTCCTAATGACAGGAGCTAGAGAAGGAAAGTCTCTTCTTATAGGATGGGTGGCAGAAAGTGTGATGTAAGCTAGGAAGCCTGTCTAAGTTTTCTCTGAAACTTTGGAAAGTGTAGACCTCGTCTATAGTGAAACGCCTGACTATAGAACTTTCGTCGATAATGAAACATGCTGTGAATCATGAAGCAGAGTTGAGTCACCAAATTTACTTTAAATTAAGCTAATCCTCTACTTTCAATACAATCCGGGAGACTCACTAAGATGAAGTCCTGTGCAGATGCTTGTTTTTGAGAGGCACAGAAATTCAAAGATGGCATGGAAGAAGTCGAAGGCGAACAATTAGCTGCACTTCCGACAATTACCCAAACCGATGAACACCTGACCATAATCTGAGACCTTTCAACTGAAACTGAATTTGATGTTATTACTCAATTAAAAAAAAAGTAATTACTTTTATCCATCAATAAAACTGTGTTTATATTTAAACGGATACTAACTTCTTTCTTAGAACATTGCTTGAACTATTATTTCAGTCAGAAATAATTTAAGAATTAAACTTGAAGTTACAATAGATATTTAAGATAATTCTCATATTATTAAAAAAAAATCTGATTTGACTAAAAATTTGAAATATTTAAATTTGTTTTTTTTATTGCCTTTATCTTAACAAGGAATTTTAATCTGAAATTAATTTTTTTTCCTTTATTGAGAAAATAATCTTTTTTTTTCTATATTATTCCAATTTTTCGTTTGAAAATGAATAAAAAAATAATTTTAAGGAATACTCTTGTGTAAGTTTCCCAAGAAAACTCTTCAGTTTTCAAAATGTAAAATCCAAGTATATAAACTTAAAAAAAATCCCATTTAAAGAAATTCTGCTTTATGCTAAGAATTAAATTCTGTTCAAAACCGCCCATTCGGTCTATATTAAGGATATTCGTAAAAAGACGGCTTAGAGACAGTTATGCTAATTTTTTCAATCTATATGTCTTAACAAATTTTTAAAACAAATATATTCTAATATGACACATAAAATTCTTCTTTCTATTGCAAAAAAAATTTTTTTTTCATTGCGAAAATATTCCATGAAATTTCGAATTTCTTTTTTAAGACTTTTATGTAAGACAGTCATTACAGGATAAGGGATTTATATGCATCTATTTTAAAAGAAAGAGAATAATTTAAAATTGAAAAAAAATACCTTTAACTTGCATTTATTTATTTTATCTACAATTTTATTTCACATTCTAAGTGTTCATCCTCTACCAAATTAATAACCAACATATTCCACATTCAGTAATTATTTGTGTAAGAGGCAGATGGTATTTATATTATATTATTTTAAATAATTTTTCTTTTCCTTATTTATTTGTGAATGATGCAAACGATATTTATTGAAAATGAATAAATGAATAACATAACAGAATTTTTAATTAATTCTTTAGTAGAATTGGAACAAAAAAGACATATTTCTTTTGGATTATCATATTTGTTTTAGTTCAGCGCTCTAAAAATTGAATAAAGTGACGCCGTATTAAAGTTAACTACATTTCTTAGTTAAATAGAGAGAAAAAGATTACACTTATAAAAAAGTCATTTTTCAAAACCTCAGTATTGTGAATAACGTATGTAGTATTAAATAAGGAAACCAAATTCGATGTTTTTGAAAGTTATAGTCGATTGCACTTTTGGAAACCTTTTTTTCCTAAATACCATCTTCAGTGTTAAACATGGTTGTGGTTTGGTTCTTATATGGGGCTGTATATCAACAAAATAAGAGGGAAAATTAGTTTTTATTGACGAGTTAAGAATATACTATATGATTATGTGAATATAGTAAATGATTATTTAAAATTAAAGGCTTAGGTCGTATTTTATATTTCAGCAAGATGAAGAAACCAACACATTCAACTAAAATTATTTGTTGATGATGGTTGTTGTACATTTACAAAATGCAATTGCATACACTACCTCAATTTCTGTTATGACAGGAAATTCTAGATAATTTTATGATATGACTTGTAGTCTCAATCAGAAAAGACAGTTCATAAATATAATATTAGGAGCAGAGAACGCACACAAACAGTATTACAAAAAAGGGACAAAAATATCCAGTAAAACAATATATTGACTTTCAAATCATTTTATTCTATTTGGAAGATGCTCTAATTACCAGGGTCGTTTATTTCCGACATCCTGTAGACTATAAAAAAATAACATTACAATAGAAGATGAATTTCCTACCAAAATTTATTTCCAAAATGCTTATATTTCCTCATAACTACAGTCAATATCCAGGAAGATGATCTTTCCTTTCTCTTTGTTCGAGGAATGTTACTGTCAATGATGTGAGTGGGACTTGTAGAGTTACTCGTTGCTAAATCATATCTATAAGCCCGATGATCAAACATATCCCATTTAAACTAACCCAGAAGCTTTTGGATTACAACTGCTCATAAGGGCTAGCGTTTCCATGGACGGGAAAAATTCCAAAAGTCATTATTCCTTTTATTTGTTTTGAATAGCTCTTCGCAGTAGTCGTTAAATCTGACAATAAACAGTTGTAATGCTCGAAGTATCTGGTTCCCTAAAATCTTCACGCTCGATGTCCTTTTGGATTCCCTAACCCCGAAGACATAATCTTCCTATTTGTTGATGATTTGCGTGATCAGACTTAATTCCTTGTTCCTCTCCATCGTGAAATTCGGTTCGCCCATCCTTATATTGTCTACACATTCACGCTGAACACCACTCATCTTAAAGTTTCTACGTATACTCGGCTCAATTTACGGTGAATTTCGACTACATTATTTCCTTCTGTTAAAAGAAAGCAAATAACACAGTGCAAATTACACTTGGTGGAACCATAAATAGCACAATCTATGTTTTCGTGCCCACAGATCAACTTAAAATCACTCGATGACGTCGATAATAGGAAAAAGAAGTAAAGTCGCTCACTGAGCACCCCTATCTCTTACCATTCGTCATGTTGTTAAACAGTTCGATCGGAGATTGAAAAAAAATTATTCTCTTACTAAAGGTTATCCAAGAAAGCACTAATTTGGTCTTTTTAAATAACTTGAGGATATGTAAAATTAATATCTGGTTTTCTTAAAAATAATAAAAGAATTGACTTAAGTATGTATTCAATTTTGTGACTAAGAAATCTATCTTATTCTTGAAAATTACGGAAGTTAAAATTTTATCGATTCTTCACTTTTGATTCTTAGTCTAAATCTTTTTGGGATATGAATTTTATTGCCCTTTTTAATATTAAACTTAAATAAGTATTTAATAATAATGCTATTTTTAGCTTTGCGTTAGACAGACTAAAAAACATACTCTCAATTTTAGGAGCCATTCTATATGAATATTGACATTTAGTTGAAATTGGAAAATTTTTACTTACATTTTCTGATATATTGAGTGCATACGTTTACTTAAACAGTTATTTTTTTTTTTTGTATTTCTTTGATTGTAACTTGCATTTTCTACAGCCACATCCTTCTATAAAGTTGATTAACATTTTTTTCTCATATTATAGCAATTCAATAGTAATCGCAGAAGAAATTTAAGTAAATTTTAAATGTCAGTAGTATAAAATTTGTTACAATTTTTCCCGCATTGATTCTTATTTTATTAAATTAAATATAACGATTTGAGACCAGCTTTCTGTAATTTATTTCCGTATTACGGTAACTTTGGGTTTTTTGAGACGTTTCCTAATCAGCCATTTATGAACTAACATCAATGAATCAAAAATACTTAAAATGATAGTCTGAATACATTACATCCCATTTTTAGCTTTATGTAACGTTATAATTAATTTTACTACAGACCAATCCGAACGAACTTAGGCGTTTCTGTTCATCATAACAGAAAAGAGTTAAGCTTTCATAGAAATTATTCCTAGTTAATGGGAAAATAATTTAACTTTAATTGTCAAAGATTTGATTGTAAACGTTAAAGATGCATTTCCTAAGTGTATGTCAATTGAGAGTTGTGCTTTTATTTATCGAAGCCCGGTTCTAGCGTAGATGCTCTCTATACTTATCCTTGTTACAGTTTAGTAGTGAGTCAACAGTGACGATCCAGTCAGAGTTCCTGGACCATGAAACAGGCTCAAGTGAAGATCATCCATCAACTGCAGTGGGCAAACATTCGTTAATAAGCCAAACGTTTTTGATATTTTGGGCACGAACTATAAGCATCTGGAATTGTCATAGATATATACTCTCTCTGCTATTTTTTATTTTCCGACCTCATTATTACTTCGAATTATAGAGGAATTTTTATTATTCTGTCACAAAAAATGATATAGTTTGCAACATTTGCTGTTGAAAGGTATGGATATTATTTAAAAGGAATAACATATAAAATTAATTAAAAGATGCCCAAGAAATAACTTGAAAAGTATTAATGTAACTTTGAATAGAAACTTTTTTTTCAAAAGAGTTTTCACCGTGTCGGTTTTTAAGAAATGAGCGTGTTTTTATTGCTTGTTTAGCAACTGCATTATAGTTTAGAAATGGATGTATTTCAGTTTTGAAACTTTTGAAGGTCTTATAAATAGTGAATATACAGCTTTTGTTTCAATTTCTTCTGGGAATTTAAAATTCATTTCTAATTATTATTTTAATTGAATTATTCATGACACCTTAAGTATTATGAATTGTGAAGACATTAAATTCTTCCCCCTGCTGCAACGAAATATACGTTTTCTTTTCAGAGTTAACAAAGAAATTGTGTTCTTATAGACATTTTATACATATATTGTCAAATATGGGTTAGAAATTGAATAGCATTTGGAAGTTTAGGCATGAACCATACGCATCTGTTATGATTATAGATATTTTGCCCTTTTTGATTTCTAACTAAATATTTTTTTCTCTTGAATGTGTAAAAGGAGAATTTCCGTAATTATATCAGATAAACTAAGGTATCCGACTAGGTTGAAAAAGCATTTTTTGATAGAAATTTCGATTTTTTTTCTGATTGTAAATTATAGTCCTACTTTTCAAGATTCCACAACAGTCCTTATTTTTACTTTATATGAAGTAGAACTCGAGATATAGCTTTTTTAATAATGCGTAGTAGTGGAAAACGAAACCGGAAGTAGTGACATTTAAGACCGGATGCAGACGATTTATCCTTTTTTACGGCATTATTTCCCTAAAATAATATCTTAAAACCTTAATTCCAATTTACTACTTTCTAAGCCACAATTTATTTATAATTATTTCAAGCAATTCTGTTATAGATGATTGACAACAGTGTTTTCGACTTCGCCATTGTTTGTTTACATTTTAGGTTTCTTGTTATTTCGTTTATGTTTAGTTTTTTTTTTCTATATTTTACAATACTTTCAACTCCTTTTTTGTTTGAAATTAAATTTAAATTAATTTTTCTAGAAAATATGCGAGTAAAAAGTGATTATATAACGCGTTTAAAAGAAATTTTTAAGGAAATTAAAAGACTCATTTACAAACTGATTCAACTTGTGTGTGTGTGTCATGGAGAGAAGATTGTATAATAAATGTAGTAAACCTGAACATGATGGAAAATATTCATCAAGTCATTCAACTAAGAACTTAAACATTGATTGACAAATTTCATTTGGTTTTTTAATGTCCTTTAAAGAAATTTTTCCATGCAGTTCTGTGGCAAAATACTACCAAAAAAAGTATTTGTTGAGAACTATACATAGTGTTTGGGTGCTTACATTAGTGTTGTACAATTTAATAATAGATTTAATGGTTTATTATGCATATTAAATAAAATGCTTACGGTTTCTAGATATAATACTGTACAGGGACAAACAGCATTTGATAGTGAGTGTATTGAAGATTCAAAATTCTCTTACTGTCAACAACAAAAATGTCCAGTAGAAAGCTTGGTAGAAAGAAAAAGAAACACAAAAATGGAGAGAAAATATGGAATAACCTATAAAATTGGGAAAATTTAAGTTATTTGATTTTTAATTTAAATATACATATATATTTTAAATGTTTTTTTAATAAAAATTACAGACAATTTTTGCTCGAAAAATAGGATATATCCACAACAATCAGCCTATATTAAATGAAATTTGGTACACATATTTCAAAAATCTCTGACAGTATTACAAGCCACAGGGTTAGATATAGTTACACTTAATCATATTTTATAGTCACTTTCGTATTAAAACATTAATCATTTTTTACGAAAAACCATATGTCAACTTCCAATTATCATGTAAAAATCATTAATGTCAACTTCGAATGCTTACGTAATACTTTTTTGAATTATTTTTTAACATGCACTGTGTGACACTTCATAGAGATTATGAAGTATATCTATATATATAACAACACTTTTTTATGCTCATGACTTTTTAAATTCTGCTGTTTTTCTTGATATTGGAAATTTTGCTAAAATTTCATATTATTTTTCAAAACCTAGAGATAATACATGTATATATTTATATACATTCAAATATTTGTGATATTATAAGTCTGTTTCTATTTTTTGTCATTATAAAACTTTCCCGATTGTCAATTTTTGAAAATTAATCTGTAATCCATGTCAGATGTGTTTCGAAGAATTCAAAATACTGTCACTACCCTTAACAAAAACTTCCACAATTGGGCTTAGGTCCATTAGAAAAAAAAGAAGCATCAATACTGCAGATTAAGAAAGTATAACATATAAAACTGGAGAATTTTAAGTTATTTCTGTAATATTAACTTTAAGTAACATATGAGTATATTTTTAAATGTGTTTTTTGAAGAATGAAATTTTCACCAAAAGTCATGCACGAAAAACGTGTTATCTCCAAAGCATTGCAACTAAATTCAATAAACTTTGGTACACATATTTAATAAGTCCTTAGGAGTGTAATAGACAGCAGGTTTTGAGATAGTTACATTTAGACATATTTACAGTCTTTTTCGGTCCAAAACATATAGTAATTTTGATGAAAAATCATAAACATCAACTTCAAATCCTTATAAAATATTTATTTTTAAAAATAATTGTTATTATGCAGTCAATTACACTTTACAGGAAGTAAGAAGTATATGTATGAAATAAAAATCCATTATGTATATTATGTATTTAGTTATGCTGTTTTTCTTAACGTTGTAAATTTTGCTGAATTTTCATTAAAAAAACATCTTTTTTCCAAAACTAGAGATTGTATATGTATATAAATGTAAATTTATTATTTTTTGAGTCTATTTCTATCATTTGACTCTAAAATGCTCTTCTGAAAAGCTTTTTTTTTAAAAATTTGTCTTCGAACCTAGTCGGGTGCCTTAACTGTTATCTAACACTTCCTGTTGACAGGCATTGGATAGTAATTGTATAGAATAATCTAAAAAGTATATTTAAGATGCTTAAAGAATTATTTTAAAAAATGATTAATTTACTTAAAAAAAACGTAAGAAATACAATCAAAATGAGTTAGTTATATAGAAACTCAGAATGGAAAATTAGAACTTCACAAATCCTATTTACCTGGCATTTTGAATTCGTGAGCATAATATTAATCTAATGGAATTTCATCTTTATACCTTAAATCTATGACTATTACACTTAATCGAATGCAGTACAATACAATCAAAAGCTCAAAGTAATGATGGTTTCATCAGAATTATATTTCATCTTGAGTTTTGAAAATAATTTTAAAATATTATCAAACCCGTAAATGAATCGTTAATAAACATAAAAATATTTTTAAGAAAATGGGAAAAAAATTAATTCCGTGCAAACCTTCATTATTTCTTGCTCTTCTGGGTGTATTTTTTTTCGAATGAATACAATAGTCTAGATTTTTTTTAGGAGAATAGGAATTTTATGGAACTATTATTAGGCTCACGAAATCAAAAATAGCGGGTAGACAGAAGCCTTAAAGAACTCTGACAATTGATGTGGCGATATAAATTGAAACAGTGTTCTTTATGTGGATATTTCTTTGGTATCGGGAAAAGGATCCGAATGAATTGATTGAAGGAAAATATTTCATCAGAATACTTAACCTTTCTTGTCTAAGAAACTAATAGTAATCGGATATATTCTGATAACGATTTTAGGAATAACTATTTTTTTACAGTTTAAAATAATCATGATATACAAGTCTTCCTGATTTTATGTTAATAAGAAATATTTGTTGTATTATCGTTTTAAAATTACCAAGCTTTATGACTTTAATTTCAAATGCATTCTGTTTTTCTAGAACATAAATAATTGCATATGAAGATTCATTAATTAATCGCAATGAGAAAAGTAGTTGAAGTTGCTTTTTGCTGGAGCCCAGGCCTCGTATATATCATAGTACAAAGTTTAGAATATATTGCCAAATTTTACGTTGTTATAAAAAATGGATTGTGACGGTACCTTGTAAATGCACATTGTTATGTAGTTGTTATTGTAGACATAATATATATTAAAGCCCTTTTATAAAAAAGGCTATTCGTAAGAAAATATATAATACTTTCATTTATAAAAAATACATCTTCCTGTTTAAAACATTGTCATACATAATGGGGATAAATGATACGGAGTAATTTCTTTAAACCAAATAAGAATTCAGGTACCCCATAAGTTCTTAAGTACCATTAAGTCAAAACTATTCAAGAAATTTGTATAATTTAACTCGGTTTGTGAAAACGGTATTGACATGAAGGAAAATTTTTTTACTAGTGAAGAAGGTTAGATTAAATTTTTGCAGTTAAATAAATATCAGTATATTTTCGAAAATTACATTTGTCACAAGCAGGAAAGGGTTTACAAACACATAGAAGCACTAAAGTACAAATTGTATATGTCTTCAAATAACACAAATCACAGTTTGTAAGCTACAAAACCGTTAGTTGTAGCATGTCGAGATGACTGCACATTTCATTCTGAAGGACGTCCAAAACTAAACTAAAGAAGATGGTTTATTGCGGTACATTTGGGATTTAATATAGCCTCAAAGCCAAACCCAAAAAGGTATTAAGAGAGGGCCATTTATTTATACACTGATGGCTGTTAACCGGAAATTAATTTAAATGAATTTTAAAAGTGTTTTTCCTTGATAATATTCCCTACTGTAGACACTTGCTCATAAATACACTTACTTTATTGTAACGAATGATCATTTAGAATAGTTTTACGTTTCCAAGATATAAACACTTATTACTTTTAGTAGAGACTTTAGTGGTTTGAGGCGAATCGATATATAATCGCTTCTAGAGTCGAAGCCGCAAGTTTTCCAAATGGCGTTTGAAAAGGTGTTATCTTAGGTGTCGTCCTCATCATTTTACCAAGAGTCTCAAAATTGAGAGGACTGTCTGCAATAACACTCGTTTTACTTTTCAGACAGACTTTAATGAACACGCACAATGATAATCAGTTATAGTAATCTTAATTTTCATATGTCTAATTGTTTGCTTGCTTGCATCACCTTCTGTCAAATCTTACTTGCATCATCTTCACATCTGAGCAAATGTTTTTTTACTCTACCAAAAGAAATTTCCTTCATGAGAATAATTTCTCCACAAATACTATATAAATATTCCAATTGTTACATTTTTTATAATTTTTAAATTATTGACAGTAACATATGACTGTCTCCTCCAACTCATAGATGAAAAAAAAAATGTTAACAATTTAAAAGCTTCTTACTTCTAAGTCCAGTCCTTACAGAAAAAAATGTAACAACTTCTCTTAATGCTTTTACCCCAAGACAAAGAAAAAATATTACAAATTATGAAACGTGATTGAATTTCTAAATGAGGAATCAAAGACATGTTTTAATCTCTTTGTAAGCTACTTAATATATTTTTTCCCATCAGAATACTTTTTAGTTTCCAAAATTATTTTTATCTTTCCAGGTAAAAACTGTATTTTGGGACACTTATTACTTTTATTAACAACTGCATTACAGTTTATAAAAATGGAATTGTTTTTGTTTTTAAAATTTGACTTAAGTCTTATAATCTGTGAATGTAATAATAATGTATTTAAATATTTAAGAACATTTTTACTTTAAAAAAATACACGTATAATAAAGAAATTATTCTCATGACACTTTTAGAATTCTAAATTCTAATATATATCAATTTATTCCCTTTATAAGAGGTTTAAAATGTACTTTTTTGTTTCTGTATTAGCAAATAAATTTTCTGATCGGCATTTAATAACTATACCAATTAAGAGGTTTGAATTTTGCATGAAAAATTTATTCTTTAAGTACAACCTTTATATAGACTGAAACAAAATATAAGTTAACTATATTTAACTGACATCAAATAAAAAATTCAAAGACATTTAATAGAAAAAAATAAAATCTATTAACTTTATGATAGGCATTTTTTTTAAAAAATAAAAAAACATACTTTGACTCGAAAAAAGTGAAAAAAATCAATCATATTTGCATTTCTCAGTACTTGCCTCTTATCTTTAGGTAAGCAAGCACTTAAAGGTAAAAAATAACGAAAGAAACACACATACAAACTTAAAGGTATACAGAAAAAGAAAAAGTAAAATATCTATGTTTGTATTTGATACCGGTTCTTTGTACTTTTATGAGAAAATTCACTGAAAAAAAATATTAAATAAAAATAATTTTGACGTTAGGCATAATTCACATGAAAATTCGTTGATACCATAATTTTCTTTAAAAAAAATTACATTTTACTTCTTTGGGTTTTTTTTTTTTTTTTTTTGATTGAAATAATATAAAAAAAATTTTGATAAACATACTTTGGTCATTTTTTAAAAAAATAGAGCAGCCTTTTTAAAAACAACAGAAATAGGAAAGCTTTCTGAAAAGACTTTAACAAACTGTGAAAAGAAATTGCACACTGATTTATTTTATAATAAAATTTTATATTTGTTCCTTTAAGGTAATAAATAAAATTGAATTTTCTTAATATTTAGTATATTTGGTGTGTATACATACATATAGTTCAACAACTGAATCCTAGTTCAATCTGCGCAAGATTCGCAAAGAGTAGCTATCATGGTGGAGTTAATCAATAAGCTATTACTCAGTTTATGAATAAAAATAAAATAGTGTCAAATTTGTTAAATGGAAGACTTTCATATAAGTTAAAATATACTTTAAGACAAACAATTAAAATGAGAAAATCTAAAAATTAAAAGAAAAATTAACTATGCTCTGAATATCACACATATTCTAAAATTCTTTTTCTTCCTGGAGAATTTCAATTAAACAGAAAAAGACTTTACGTATTTTAGGAGACAACGAACCATGACTTTAGGTCTTATTAAATCACTGCGTTATATATGCTGATATTGAAGATTAGACTCTGACATTTTTGCATTAAATCTAATTAAATATTTTGAACTATACTCTTGTAAAATTAAGCGGCTGTCGAGGAAAGATTTAAACGTAATTCATCAACAGAAATATGTAACTATTTCATGTACATTATCTTATTATTAAAAAATTCCTTAGAAATAGAATTTACACATCTCTTCTCATAATTGAAGAACAATTCTGCCAATTAAAACATGAAGAAGATATATTATTCGATTAGCTAGTGAACTAGTTATGTTTAATATTCAAATAAAAATTATATTTAATACTAAATTATAAATAATATTTTTACGATACTAAAATCTTTCATATGTGAAATAATATATTAAACGTACAGAAATTTTTGCCCAGTTATCCAAAATTAGATTTATTAGATCACTTAAATTATGCATTCCCTTTATTTTCGAATTCTTAAGACACAATTTTAGGAGATATTTATATTCGAATGTTCTGCAATTATTTCCTATTTCTTCCATAAAATACATTTATCTTTTCGAATATGATTTTGCGTAATAGGCATTTGCTGAATTTTTTCCTTTAACATTCGGTGCTCCTTTTAATCGTTTTAACGGATGTATAAATATTTTCCAAATTGGATATTACATTGATAGTATATTGAATATTCAAAACATCAAAATTAATATACAATCAGTGTATATACTTCTTTTATTATTGTATAGGGTGATTGCTAAATAAACGTCGTGGTAAAATATATTATATTATAAAAATATCGTATATATGGAATGACCAGTATTTCACGAAGAAAGAGAAACTTTTCAATTTTGCTTTGAAATAAGTGTTCCAATATATCTTCCTTTCTTTATACACATCTATACGTGGTAGTGCATTGCTTCTCAAAGTCATTGGAGAAAGTCATTGTCTATGCTCATACTAAATGCAGTGCAGGTTTAGGCGTACCGAAGTAAAGCTTTCCAAATAGTTGATTGAGAAATACCCAGTTCATATCCCGTGAACTGGGTATTCGTTCCATAACAGACATCTATAAGTAGTTCAATTATAAAGAAAGTTCAGTCCTGAAAGATATTGCAGAAATTTATTTCAGATGTTCGTACTGAATGCAGTGCAGTTTGAGACGTAATCAGCAATGTAAAATCTTACAAAATGTTGTGGAATACCCAACTTACGACAAGAGAATGAATTTTGATTTCTTTAGGTGAAGAGCAATTTAATCTCATATTCTATCTTACTGCTAGTCAATCTAGTCCCTACCACCCACTTGTGAGAGTTCCAGATTTCATAGGGAGTGGCAAGGGCTTTGCCCGATACTGAAGTAATTTCTTTTTTTTTAAAAAAAAAAATATATAATTCCGTCTTTAAAGCATTAAATTAAAAAACAATTAAAGTATTGCTCAAACAATTATCTTAGCATTATTTAAAAACATTTTATTAAGTTTTTATACATTTTTTGTGTTCATATTTTATGATGAGTCATAAATTAAAACGCAAAATATTGCGATCCTACTTCGTAGTTTCAGTGTAAATACATCATTATTATGAAGCTGCGCCGTCACAAATTATATTAAATCAAAAAAATCAAAAGCATTTCCATTAATAATCGGTCAGCAGCTGACAGAGAAGTTCAGTACAGCAGATTTGAGAGAATACTGCTTTTTAAATTTTTCGAAGTAAAGTTACTCTTTTCTTCTTTATAAATCACCATTATTGGGGAATCTGCAGACAGAAAATATTATTACTAACAAAGATACAAAAGTGGGTGGTAGGTATACAAAGTTGATAACCCTTACTTTATCTAGTACAACGAGTGAAGCACTGGTTATACCGTATTAGAAAAGACTTTTCGGGGTTCTTAATCATCGTGGGCTCTTATCTGTAATTTAGTTGAAAAAAATATTGTCACACTGAACTTTGATATCTAATCTTGTCTAGGAGAAGTTGTAGACCATTGGGGAAGTTAAAGAAATAAATTTAAAACATACAATAGCGCAACAATTTAATAAAAAAGTACTTGAAAAGTTGGAATGTAAGAGAACTAGAAATTAAATATAATTTTCTTGAAAATGAGTTATTATAGCTCAGTACTCTTTTCTTTAACTCACGGCTCAGACACTATCGTGATCCTATAAGCAATGAAAAGCGGAGTTCACTCCGAATATAGTGTTTCGAATATTTCGAATGTTCTGAAACACAATATGTTTTCTCATGATTTGTCGCAATTTTGAAGTATATGACACAGAAAAAAGTCACGTTCTCTTCTACTTTGAAGTGGAAATTAATTAGGCACTGATCTTTTGACTCATTTGGAGAAGTAGATGTTTGGAAATAACAATATATGTTCTTCTTCTTTCTATTATTAACATTGAAGAAAGCAATTAATATTTTTAAACTTAATACCATTTTAAAACCCGATAATTATTTTATAATCATTCTATACTACCATTTTAAAATATATTAAAAGGCACTTGCTAATATTATAATACAATTACAAAGAAGAATACGAAATCTAATTGTATCGCTACTTTACCTATAAAAATATTATCTCTTTATCAAATAATTTAATTAAGTATATTATTAGATGCTATACAATATTAGAAATATATATAACGAAATTAAATTCTATTTTACCAGAATTCTGTTTTACTGTATTAGCTCCCATACTGTAGATTCTGGAATTTATGATGCAAAAGCAATAAGTTTTAAAACAACTACTTTTATTAAAATTTAGAAAAAAATTTGAGATTACATATACGACAAATGTTCAAAATTTTAGCACCTTTCTTGGAGGCAAATTTGAACACGCTTGTGAGTATTTTGAAAAACGCGTTTCTAAATGCTGGGAATGACATCTTGTATACACTGGTGTGCGAAATGTAAGCAACAGGTGTTTTATTTGCCATAACTCTACGAGAAATCATCTGAGAGACATGCAATTCAGAAATAAGAGACAGCATTTTGCACTTAAACAATGACGATAGTCTAGTCGCACAAAAATGAATAAAACGCATATAGTATGCAATCAAACAAAAAAAAGGCTTTATTGAACTCAGAGTATCGTTACACATGATTGTTTTTCCAAGAGGAAGAACAACAAACAGAAGTGGCTCAGTATGTGATACGTCCTCCCTTTACTATAATAGTTGTTTCACACCATCTCTCCATACTCAGCATCAGATTGTCCAAGAGTTCTTGAGGTAAGAGTGACCATTCCTCTATCAGCATCTATTTCAGTTGTTGGGCGTTCTCCGGAGGATGAAATCGTGTAGCAAGGCGTCCCCCAAAGCCTCCCACACATGTCCTATTGAATTTTAATCAAGGGAGAACTCTAGCCAATCCATTCGAGTGATATCTTCATTTTCCAGTAGCTACTGAACATCAGCAGTCTGGTGTGGTCGTGCATTGTTATCCATAAAAACGAAGTCTGTCCAATAGCACCTCGGAGCAGACGTACGTGGGAAAGGATCACCTCCTTATAATAGCGATCTCCGATTACAGAACCTCTGTCGAAAATGTGGAGCTCAGTCCACTAGTTCAGCATAATACCTCTCCAGGCGACAACTCCAGGACCACCGTAATGGTCTCTTTCCTAGATGTTACTGAGTTGAAACCATGTCCTTCCTATCTCCAAATCAACTGGCGTTCAGAATCGCTTGTGGCACTGAAACCACTCTTATCCGTAAAGAGGAAGCGACTCTACTGGTGAGATATTTAGTTTTTGTGCTCCTTACATCACTCTTATCTGTGCTTCCGGTGGCCAACTTTCAAATAGATGCAGTATTCAGAACGGTGAACGAATAGGCCACCTTTGAGAAGGCGTCTGGCCACAGTAAACCGTGACACTTGTCGCCCTGTTGCTATACACAGCTGCTGAGTAATGGCGCTTGCTGATTGGTATCGGCTCTTTCCGGCTGCATCGATCCGACGATATATCGGTCATCCTCTCCAGTTGTTTTTCTGGTGAGGCCACCACCAACCTTTCTAATAGCGGTACCTATATTTTGGAAGGCTTCCAAGTTGGTTTTTAAAGTCTTCTGTGGATATGTTGCAGACTTTAGGGATATGCTGAGGCAGCTGATGTGTTGTTTTTGTCTTTTGAGTTTGGATCAAAATGAATGTACTAATAACCATCAGCTAGTTCTAGAGGGAAATTAAGTCAAACCAATTCACTAGTAAGACCTTCAGTATGACTGAGAAAGTTTTTTTTAATTTGACATATATATATGCAATCCACAGAAATAAAAAAATAAACTCTTTAGATTTGAAGACATTAATATTTCAGATTGTTTGATATTTCCCCCTAATTTATAATGAGTTTCCAAACCTCTGTCTTAAATATAATTTTTAAAACTATTATTGCAAACACTACTACAAATGTATGCCTTATAAGTGAGAAGTGGAAGAAAAAAAAATTACGTAAACAATTGTTCTGATTCTTCGTAACTTTGTAAAGTTATAAATTATGTTTTATCAGAAAAAAGAATTGCATTGGTTTAGGTTGTGTACGGATTTAATTTAATATCCAAAAGCCATAATCTTCATTGAATGCACAGTTGAAAATTCTCTTTTTTCCATAAACGTGAATAGTAGAGCTGTTTCTAATCAAAAAATTTAAAGTAAATTGTTCTTTCTCTTCATTGAATAATGTGCTTCATAACAAACCTTTATGCTTTCTCTTCGATGCAACAAATATTAAATGATTTGAGATCTAACAGTGATTCAATTCCAGGAAACAAATATCAATTTTTTCAATCCATAAAGGATATGGAATACTTTCCGATTGTCTCCGGAATTTATCCCTTCAAATGCAATTAATTTAGGATATAAGCAGTGCATTTCATAATGAAAAAGAGCAAAATAAATTATCCCAAAGAGAAAATAATTATGAAACGAATATATATTATTCGTCTTTATGAACTTCGTTCTTATAATATTGTTACCAATATAACGTATTGACGTAACATTCAATATAATTCATTCATTAGAAATCTACCTTTGTGTGGAATTTTTTTGCAATTTTTGGTCAAAATGCTGTAATTTGACTTATTTTCTTTATTGGAAGCTTTTGCATTTTTGTTATTCTTTATTTATAAGAAAGCAATAATGAATTTTATGATATCCGAATAATAACAGGTTAATTGATATACAGAATGAAAAGAAAAAGAATTTATTTTCTGTCGAATTTAAATAATCTACAGTTTTTAAAATTGAAAGCAATGGACATTATAATTTAACATTTAGATAGTGTATTCTGATGTATCAGTCCACTTACAGGAAACAACATTCATTTACGAATAATAATGATAATACATATAAATAATTATGCTTTATCACTTATTAAACAATATCTGTGTATTTTAGTTTGTAAATAATATACTTAGGCTTAGATTTATATTGCATGAAAACCACAGAATTCATGATTATGAAATTTTCCAGGTTACTTACAAGAAATAAAATTCTCTTATTAAAATTAGAAATTTAAAAAACTTTATGATTCAGTTTTCTTTTAAATTTTATACACATATTATGCTATTCCTAAAATGTGGGAACGTTTATTATAAATATGGGCAATAGTTAGTTATTATTTATTATTAAAAAATATCAAAATTACGAATAAAGTAGATTTTGTGGAAAAAGAATTAGAATAATAAAATAAACGCATTTTGAGAAAAACTTAAGTAAATGTTTTCTATATATGGCATAATACATTTGCTTGCAGTTCTTAAATTCGATTTTTCAACATTCCATTTATATATATGACAAATTCTTACAAACAATGTATCTAAGAAATCATCGAAGCACCCTCTAATTTTGAGAAAAGCATTAAGAAATACAAATTTTAAAGCATTTTAATGCTTAAGTGACTTTAGAGTAAAAGATATATTTTTCGTGAGTTAAATCAAGCTTTTTATTTCATATTTTAATGCCTTTTTTTATCGCATGCAATACGAGATTTGCTTCTTAGATTCAAAAGCGTCATGAATGGAGATATCCATAAGATATTCTTTTCTTATGCTTAGGATATCAAGATCCATAAAAGAACATTTCACTTTCAATTGACGGTTTATATACTTATTTCTTTAAAAAGAAAAAAAATAACTTTGTGTTCAAAGTATAGAATCTCTCACAACTGTGGAAGAAAATATTCAAAGGAGTTTGCGTCTTTGAATGTATCTAAGTTTATATTCCTTTTAAATACATATGAACTAATTCTTCATATTGCATTTATACGCATTTTCAAAAAAAAAACAATTAAACAGTATTGTGTGTATATATGTATACGGAAAATAAATGAGAAAGTAATTCCTAAAATATTTAAAAAGACAAAAAGCTAAAAAGAACAGTAGAAACAAACTAAAAAATAAATGAGATTCTGGCTGAGGACTGAATAAGCAGGGTTAAACTATTTTGATGGTACAACCATTTCCTTTTTGTGACTTCATGAGCTTAATCGGAAAATCCTAAGTACAAAAGAACTCGATGTTTAAAAAAATGCATGAATAAAATTTATTATTCAAAAATACAATAGAAACAAATAATAGAAATCATTAATAAAATTATTTTTAGAAAATTAAATATAGAAGGAATTAATATATGCCAGATATAATTTTAGAAAAACCTACATAAAAATAAAAATGTAACAAAATGAGCGAAAATAAAGTAGATCAATACAAAATGTAAAAATAGAAAATAATAGCAAACTGAGAAAATGGATAAGAATATGATTATAAAATAAATAAATAACTTCATAAGAATCGAATTGTTTATGTATAGGCATAACAGGAAGGATAGCCAAATTCTCCCACTAAGCGTTTACTTTATAAATTAGATAACAGCACAAAATTTAAACATGTAATAAATATTAGAAAAACAAAAACAAAAAAATTTAAAATAATAGTTGATTATAACTAAAATATCAAATGGAAAAATTAACTATAATTTTTTTAAGAAAATTAATGAATAATTCAAAATTAGATAGAAGTATTCAAAAAAATTCCTGCTATAAAAACTATCTACATACCAAGTTAGGTGATTAGTAATGTTGTTTGCACATTAATGAGAGAGAGAGAAGCGAAAAATTATATGCAGCACTAGATATTCGAGCAGTAGTAGATTTCAGTTATTACGAGATATACGAAGGGGTATCATAAAATCTTAATTATTATTTAGGAACAACCATAATATATGAATAACAAATCTTCTGTACATTAATTGATCCTTGTTTACATAAAATTTTAAATCGCAGGTATTATTGTTGATATGTTTGATATAAGAAAGCAGTAGACCCAAATAAACTCTCAGTATCATGAAGTTTAAATAATTTTCCAGAGTAACGTTAAGTTATCTTTACTAATAAGAATAACCGAGATGGAAACTTATCTTTTACATGCTTTTATTGACATGATATGTTCATGTATATGTATGTTTTTCCGTTCCAAATGCTTACTTGAATTTTGACCCATTTCCTATGATTGAATCCGTCTAAAATGTTTCATACAATTATTTCTCCATTGATGATTCAATACCATGATGTGACTAAAGAAATCATTAACTCGATAAATGGGGTTGCAAATATATTCTATTGTACTTTCTTTTTAACCCACTACCATCAATTGACGTGCAATTTTGCATACACATATAATTAAGATGACAATTCGAAACTACGGTACACTCAAGCTTACAACTTGAAAGAGAATGGGCTTAAGCTGTAGACCTAGAACCTTTTACTCGAATTTCAACACATTTTCTATCATTCAGTTAAGTTGAAGTTCTGCACACGCCTATAACTCCAATGACAATATAATATTATAGTATTCTCTAGAACAGATGGGTGGGTCACTTTCTAACGTTTTGTTGCACTTAACAACGTTCAATTCAGTTGAAATTTTGTAAACACACTCACTTAATTACTCACCTAATTTATTTTAAGTAGAAAATTTCCAGATTAAATTAAATTAAATAAATAAAAATTTTGAAATCAAGCTTTTATATAGGACTAAAAAGTACACATATATTTTTAAATGTAAAATAATATGTAATTTATAAAAGTTTGGAAAAAAGGTTAATACTTCATTTCATCTCATACATGAGTCGCTAAGGTACGTAATTTATCGGTAATTTCCTGGTAAGTATTTTAGTTATGCACATCAGGCTTTGATAATTTATGTATTATCTTACATTTTATTTTTTTATACATTTTATTTCGTTTTTGAATCAAAATTTTATTTAAAAAGTATATGTATATTATTTGCTGTTCTTAAGATCTTGCTACATTCAGATTTATACATTTCTCTCATCGAATTTTGATCGTTCGAAGGCTGTCATCGGAATTGGAGAATTTTCCAGACTAAACTTTATCTTCTCCAATCTGTGAGTTGCTTCAATTTACGGCTTCCTGAAACCAAAAAAATCAACATTAATTCCTATAATTTATAACATTATGTATATAAGGCTCAGTTAACATGTGGTACAGATTTTACCATGGTAATTTGTTTGCGTTTAGTAATAATTAAAACTTTACGATAACTTTCATATGTAAGGGTTAAATCACAGGAGAATTAATAAGTCATGTGTGATGATTTTATATAAATAAGGATTGAACATAAAAACATTCCATGCTTCCATTCACTATTACAATATAGACATGAGTTAATGACGATGGTCAAATGCTTTTCTCAGGTACATTAAACACGTCTAATGGATGGTCATACGTTAATTGGTATGGGAAAATGTATGTTAATAAACCAAAAGCATTTAATTGAAGTTTGGAGGAGAGGGAATATAGGCATTTATATTGGTTGTAGATAATGGAATATTTATTTCCTTGTTGGAGATTTTATAGATAGTATCAGTGAAGGATTTTCGCTATTATAAGAGATAATAGTGAAGGTGTTTCTTTGTTATAAAAGAAAATAATAGGAATGTTAAGGTTTCTTTATTATTATTAATGATATTAACCAGATAGTGGTAAGAATAACATATATAATAATTTTAAATATCTGAAAAATTTTGAAAAAAAATCTTGAGCATCATTTGAAATTATACAACACACCTTTCAAAATAGCATAAAAAAGAACAGAATTTTAAAATTAAGTCTAAAATGTTTGAGTTTGTGGAGGAAAAAAGATCAGAAAGGAAGAGAATGAAATGTGAAAAATTCTCAAAATAAGTCTCATTCAACAGCATACTTGTTGATACTTATTCCTCTATAAAACAGGGCGTCAAAATTATAAGAGATCCTGAGTGAGTACAAAAATTTTTTGAGAAACCTTTTGGTGTGCTTCTTACAAATTTTTTATAATAATAATTCAAATGTATGAATTAATGATGATATTTCATCAGAAAATAGTTCTCTTTGTTTCAGATTAATGGGAGTGTGAATGACTTGTCCACTTTTTTATTTTCTTTCGGTATCATTCATTCATATATTTAAAATATTCGTATTTTATTCTGGTATCACACTTTATGAAAAATCCATTGCTTTGTTATATTAAGAGCATTACTATACATATTTTTACTTTTTCGTTGAAATAGCTGAAGCTTAAAAAACAGTTTCATAAAATGAAGATCATTAAGTTATGGAATAAAACTGGGTATCAGAAGCATTGCTTTATTTGTCGCAAAGATTACGTTTTTAAATAAAAATGTAATTGCTATAGTCATTACATTATTACATAAAATATATTTTCACAAAACAATACTTACTAACGAGCAATATAATTTACCCAATAAAGCAAATATTAGAACAACGTAATAATATAACAATGTAAACTGCAGAACAACGTATTTTATATAACAATGTGAAAAACAGTTAAACTATATAAAAATATGAACAGTAGAACAATATTATTTAAATAACAAAAAAATTAATAAGGCAAGGCATTTTATGTATTTTAAACTTCGCATTCAGTCATGATCATGAAAATTTCATTGTTAATAAATATTCTGAAATGAGTCTGTTTTGAAGCAAAAATTTTAAGAGAAAATTTGTTATAGCACTTTCCTAAAACATTAAACTTAAGAAAAAAGAAAAGTTATTTTGATGTATAATTATATTTTTAATAAATTTACATTATTATCCGAATCCCACGTTTAAAGCATACACCTATACACTTCATAAAAAAAGGTTCTATATTATTTCTTTCAAACAAATTATTTCCTATATCTCCAAAGAATAAAGAATCAATCGAATGTTATTATTTATTCTTCCATGAAATAATACTGAACGAACAATAATATACGTTCGCTTTCTGTAAAACATTATAATTATTTCGAATTGGAATTGAAACGATCAAGAAATTTTAGCACACTTAAAAGTTGCTTGCAAACTTGATATCAAAGTTAATTTCCATCAAATTAATTTTTAAAATTGTGCAACGTAAAATTCAATTTGGTTCGCAAAATACTTATACAGTTACATAGATATACCTTCACAGGGAATTTAAAGAAAATTATTAACGTCGTTTCAATAATTTAAGAAAATTTTCTGTTTCTTAATCATTGTCTATTTCTTAAGATATAAAGTTTTTTTTTCAGTTAAATTATTTATTTAAAATATTTTATCTTCGCTCTTAATTTAATATCATAGTTAAAATTTGAACATTACTTTCTGAGAGAAGTTCTATTTTTCAAATTCCGAGTGAAAACTAAACTTTTAATCCCAGATATCTCTGCTTGATTACTTAATTTATTTAAATTATACATTTATTTTTAACACCTCATATAATGATTTACAAGGCTTAATTCATCATAAGCCTTGAGGTTATATTCATTACTTCGCAATCATTCAAACTAAAATAAAAACACGCTTACTTCTCAGTACAATTTCTCATAAAATTATTAGTTTTCTTCAAAATGAATTATTTAATCTATTAAGCTCATATGATATTTAAAATCCTGATTGTAATTTTACATAAATTACTCAATGAGAAGACTTATACTTAATGAAAATTAAAATAATTTTTTTTCCAAATAAAAATATCAAAGTAGATTATGTGACCGATATTTTAATATTGTAAATTTTAAATTTATTTTTAAACACTATGTTTAAAAATATTACATTAATTTTAAGATTTCATATTTTAAATAAATTCGATAATGACTAGATACATGAGCATACAGTAAATTATTTCAAATATATATGTAAAGGGAATTGAGACACCTTCGCCAAAAAAAAATTAGACTATTTAACGCCTAATTTAAATAATCCTTACTTTTTAAAATAAAAGTGGTAGAAGTCATCATTTACTATTGAGATATATGAATACTTGTGTGTTTGTTTATGTTAAGAGAATTACACTTATGAACATAATTAATTATATAAGAGCAATTATATTAAATAAAGGCTGTATTTACATTTGTAAATCTCTTATTTTCAGAGTACTTACCAACATAAATTTTTATACACTGATCTTAATTATAATTTCAAAAGATATTTTTTGATAAAATATAAGCAATGAAAATTTTATGATTCAAATATCCAATAACACTCTGCAAATCTGAATTTTTTTGAATTACATTACATAAGAGTTACATTCATTGTATAGAAAATAATCCTATTTCCTAATGTGGAAAACATAATGACTTTGGATGAAGCAGAATTTGAGAGAATTGTACCAGTATTCTAAAAATCTCATTTTACTGTAAAAAATTGAAAAAAAACATACATTCATATATTTTTCACTAAGACATCGCACGTTTGCTGACAGTTTTAACTTAAAACTAATTTTGGAGCGTTCTTATTAATCAATTTCTCATAAATAATACATCTACTGAATGAACAAAACGCTCTCTGCAATATATTAGCAAACTGAAAAAAATGCGAAAAAGTGAAGCCCTCTAGTGTCTCAGTTACTTTGGAGAAGCAGAGCCCTTAAAATGACCAAGACATTAAAAATTATTTATTTTATTTTAATTATATGACTTTCTTAAAAATATTTCCTTTTGTGCATTCACAAGTATTTTCTTACATAGTCTGTAAAAGCTTTTCTCAAGTCATAATCAAATTTCAGCAGGAAAGACAACAAATTTCACATAATAGTGTGAATGTTATTTTACTGAATTCGAATTGTAAAGATTAATTAATTTTTAATATTACAGCTGATTTTTTATAACAATAACGTTCTGTATTTCTATTTATAACCAATATAAAAAATGTTTTGGAAAATGACGTTATTTATTTGGTTTGAAAATTCAAAAGTAATTTTTTACTGATCATTTTAATTCGTTTCCTAAAACTGCATTAAAATTGCGCAAAATTAATATTTATTATAACACGCATTTCTTTCTAAAGTACTTTAGTAATATTGATTACCACATGTAGTTCTATATATAAAATAATTCCATTATATGAAAAGCCTTTAAGACGCAAAGTGCATGTTTTAATAAATTGTACGCGAATATACAATATAGATAAAAAAAATGTATTTATTCACAAATATGAAATGAAACCTTTATTTTATAAACAAATATTTTGTTTCTAAATCTGCATTTAATTTATTTGATTCAACATCCATTCAAGATGAATTAATCGTTAAAATTATAGTAATAAGCCATTTCTTTTTTTCACAAGTAAAACAAGATCTTTATCTAAAAAAAGATATATTTAAGCATTTTTTCATCAATTCGCGTTCACACAGAACGGATTATTAAGAAAATATTTACCTTATCTTTCTTTTACAGTGTCTCAATAGTTACATTTCTCTTGTTATAATTTAATAATATTTCGTTTGCTTTACTTTTAATGGCTGAATGGTGTATTAAGGTAAGCTTTAGTAACTTATAGCTTAATTTAATATTTTATTACTTGTTTTATTTTTAGTACTTGAATACTAATTTGCTTTTTATTAAATGAGTGACTCATTTTTTTGTTAAAAGATGGAATCATTCTTCATTTAGATGCTTGTGTGTTTTTAGATTTATAACAAAATGGCAACGAAATAATCAAGAGAATTTCGTAAATAGTCACTTTATTTCAGAAACTTTAAGCTAATTATTTAAATCCGTGATACTTTTAGTGATAAATGTTTTGCTAAACTAAGAAATTAATAAAATTAGCAAATATTTTTAGAATACTGCAAAGCGGAAATTTAGAATTATAGAGGGTCTTTATTATTGTTCTACTGTATTTTATTATTTTTTATGTATACAAATCTTTTTTTGATTAAAATATTATAACTGTTTTCAATGAATTAATGTAAGCGTCCAATTCTGAATAAAAAGTTTTAGAATGAACAAGATAATTACAGTTTAAACAATATTTTAGGTTAAAATTTCCTTTTTGCTGTTTTAGAACAAATTACATTTGTTCTCTCTAGAGAAAATAAATAATCTTAATTGAGAAAGATTCGAGTAATATGCATTGCTGCTTTACATATTTCTTAAATGATATTTTAAAATAAAATTGAGAAAACTGGAAGTAAATAATGATCTGAATTTTCCTCTATAGGAGTTTGAATAGGAATTATTTTAATTTTGAAATTCCATCATTCTAAAGTATTTATAATCAAATATTCTTGGTTAGTTAATTTTAAAGTTGTTTGCAAGCTTTAAATCTCTTGAATTTCCAGTTATTCCAAAATATAAGCTTTATAAATGAAAACTTGTCATCTACAACCAAAATAAAGCTTTATTGATTACATCAAAACTGTGGAATATTTAAGAAATATAAACTTTTCAAAAGAAAGAAACCTAACCAATAGTTAACAAGTAGGTCAAATATTTCCTTTTATAGGAAACTAAGAAAAGTTTTAGATTCAGAAGTTCGTTACATATATCATCGATAAATAAAAAAATATCACAATATTGAAAAAAATTCAGGATTTATTCTTGAATTTAAAAAAACTGCAGTCCCTGGAAAATGTTTCCAGAATAAAAAACTTCAAGCTTCTCAGTCAGGAGCATGAAGTTTTATGTGCAATTCATTTAACATTGTAGTGAGAAAAAATGGATTGATTGTGGGTTTTCCTTCATCGAAACCGTATTAACATACGCATTATCTATTTGAATAAGTAGATTACTTTGCTTTTCTGAATATATATATTATGTTCGTCTAATATTGATGAAACAGATTACCTAAAACATTTCTTTTCGACTGCACACTTGATCAAATATGAATTTATTTTCCTTCACAGTATTATTTCCATATCTTAAATTGTTTTCATTCAGACGTAACGGATATAAAATAAAAAGGAATTAAGAGTTTTGAAACCTTACTATGAAAATGATGTACATTCTGAAAATAATTTCCTCATTATTATCATTACTATAATGACCCTTGCGTGACTAAAATTTACCCACAACCAAACCTGCTTTTTATTCAAAAGAATCTGAATACTGAATAATATTTATTTTCTTTAACGATTTATGATTATAGTTAATTGTTCACAATTATCTTTGATTTTTATATCGAATTAATATCTTCTATAAATACAATTTTTTTTCCACAACGTTATAAAAGTTCAGATGAATAAATTGAGAAATTTTTTCTGCAATGAAGCATTTTTTTCTTCTTTGAATTGATTTCAGTATATGTTTTTTTAACTTATTCTTCGTATAGACTCACATGTCAGTTTTTTCAATCACAAGCTTGGCGTATTTAAAATTTATGCCACATTTCACATTTTTAATTTTAAAAAAAGGCCAAGACAAGCTAATCTTCAATACTGAACCAATGAACTTGTGAGATTATGAGAAAATGGTTATTTTTATTATGTATGATATTTTTCTTTCTATATGTATTATGTAATTTTTTTCTAGAGAAAGCTTTGAAAGTGAATAAATATGATAATAGAAACATACAATTACAATCAAAATATCTTAAAATACATCATTATTATAATTTTTAGTGCTGATCACATACTTGTTTTGTAAAGGATTGATTAAAAAAGTAGTTTCTTGTTAGCTCAATGTTGTAAGAAAAATTTACTCTAAAAATATAGCAAACTATGTATTGTATATTATCAGTCGAGACCAAAGGAGCGCATCTTTCTCACGTAATTTTTTCTCAACACTACTTCTAGACAGACCTATGACTACAAAAAGAAGATTTTACTCCTATTTAATTCTTCAAATTACAATTAGTTATTACAAAATTACGAATGATTTCGTCAATGAAATATAATATATTATCCTATCAATCGACCTTTAAAGGCAGTTATGATTTTTTTCAATTTTTTTAACAAAGAGTTGGGAACAAAAATAATAATTTAATTATGCATTAATGTGCTTTGGCGTATTATGAAGTAAATAATTTGCTTAATTATACATAGAGAATAAAGGAAAATGAAGTCGTCAAAAATAACAATAAAAGAAAAATTTTCAAAAATAGTTGAAAATGTAGTTGTAGAAAGTAACCTGCATAAAAAATAAAATAAAATTTTTATTTTTACACTACATCAATCTATTTTAAGAAAAATAATTTTAAAATGTCCACGCTATTAAAATTAAATTTATTATTAAAGATGAAATATATGGAAATCGTATGGCAATCAGACCAAGGTGCTGAAGTAAGCGATAATGGAATTCATCACTTTTGAAAATTATACCAGACCTTTAGAATAATCCTCATTAATAAAGACATAAACAAATATATTTCATTGTTCCGCTGTATGAGATATTTAGTGTTTTAATAGAGATTTCTATCATTAAAGACTGAAAATCATTCCAATAGATAAATTAGAATTCGAATTACAACACTTAAATATTAACACAAAGTATAGTAATACTTTAAAACTACAAATTATATTAGTTTACATCTAGGATAAAAGTAAGTTAGAGCTAAAGATATTTAACGGTGACTTATTTAACTACAATAAGCTTTTCATAAAAGATTCCTGAATGTATACGAAAAGCTTGCATGAGCTATAATACACATAAATGATAAGAGGAATTCTCACAACAAAAGCCGATCTCCTCCACCATTATATCCAAATTTCTCACATCATTATTCCATAGACAATGAAAGCATATTTGATGGTTCATTTGTATTGTAAAGGTAAATGATCTGTAATTATCTATGAGATAATAAATACGTCCTTAGAACAGATATGCTGTATTATAATGGAATATTAGTACATGAAGATTTGAAATAGTACCGAAGCTATTTAATACATTGTAAAAGATTTTTGACGCGTTTTAAGTCTTTTAAAGGAAACACGCATTCATATCGAAAATATAGACATCACAAAATTTAATGATAAAAGCTTTTCGAAATAGAGCAACTTATTTTAGACAAGAGTAAAAAATCAACAAAATTACTTTTTTGCAAAATCCGTTTTATTTCTTAAAAATAAATAACGTCTCAAATATAATTCCCATAAATTTAAAAAAAGTTATGTAACTTTCTGGTAATTTCAATCAATAATTTAAAATAGCGCATTTCCAAAAAATCTTATACTAATTTAAATTTTATTCTTAAATACATATTAATGATACAAGGAGAAACAAAAATGATGTTGAAGAAAATAAAAAAAAAAATTATTGAACAAGAAGATTTTGGACAAAAATTATATTAATAATAATTTTAATAATAACTTATGATATGTGTAACAATGAAACTTAAAGATTCCAATAATAGAGAGATAACATTACGAAATTTATAATTAATTGTTTATATTTCAATCAGCGTAGTAGATTTAGAATCAAATCGTATTATCAAAGTTTAAAATGATCAATGTAAAATAAACTCCTAGTAAATATTATTCAAAATATTGAATTCCACATACCTACTGAATTACAAAATTTATAATTATAGATATAAGAACTTCAAATATTTACAATACCATTTATTAAAATAAATGAACATAACTATGTCACAAAAAACAATAAGGACAACAAAACAATTATAAAGTAATAATCAGGAATTTTCATCCACCGAATTTTTTTTTCATCCACAGAAGCAACTATTTTCTATATGGAATTGTACTTTATATTAAAATTAGGTTAAATTAAGAATATACTTGTTAACTAATAGAATGTAATATACACTTATGAATTTATTATTTTGCATTTTAATAAAAATATTCTACAAAGTATCAAACAAAATAATTATTACGAACTTTATTACAGTAATTACAGTAAACAATATTTTTCAAAGGAAATAATATAGAGAATAAAAGAAAAACTATCGAAAGAGAATCGAAAGAAAACGTGCGAATAAATAAGATAAAGAAGTAATTAATTTATTAATGAAAGCAATACCTATTAGCCAATAATAATACTTATAACAGAAAAAACTATGAATCTGGATAGTGATATAACAAAAGTTCTTCAGGTGAAACACACATTTTAGAAATAGAATTTGATATTAAAAATATTTAGTGTTTTTTATTTTGCATTAAAAGAGATATTTTATTAATTAGTAATTATATTTTGCATATTAATAATTTAGAGAATATATGTATTCTTTTATTTAAGGATAAGAATACGTATTTGTACCATAAATATAATTTGAAAAATTATATATTTGAGCCTCATAAAATAAAATAATGTACTATTCGATTTAAAAATAAATCCTTTAATAAGATAAGATTTAATAAGTTTCTTAATAAATATAAAGAATTTATCGCTTAAAATTCACAATATTAAAAATATTTATTGTATCATAAAAAATTAGTGTTGTATTAAATTATAATAATAAAGAAATAATTGTAGATGTAAGTGTAATATTGACAAAAGTTTTGCTAATGAAAAATATCAACTTATTATTACAAGTAATTTCGATAAAAGGATTAAAAAATTAAGAATATATTACATAAAATTACTAATTATATTTTCAAAATTTGAATAACAGTTTTGACGTTAATAATAAAATAATTTTACTTATAAATAATTGTAATATTATATTAGTAATTAATTATGGTCTTTAAATAGAATTTTTAAGGAATTTTAAGATTATATTATAAAGAATTGGTTGTTTGAAAAAGCAGATTTCAATAATAATGAGGATATTTATTTGAAAGATTTTAAAAAAAATATTATTAATCTCTAAGCCATATTTATATATAATGCAGGCCTAAAAGTTATGTTATTATTTGGAAAAAATTAAAAATCTTATTAACTAATAAGCACCTTTGTAATCCTAATTCGTTTAATGTAGAGAGAAACAGCCCATAAGAAATTTTTGATGTAATTACAGCATTATATAAGAAATTATATTAACATAAATAAAGTTAAATTACATCTCATTCTTTTATCACCAAAATATCATAAAATTCTTACTATATATAGAAATTTTTAACGGATCAAATACTTACATAATTTTTGCTGATAAGATATTACAAAAAATTATAGATAATTGGAATAAAACTGACATTTCTAAAAATGGAGCTGATAAATTACATGTGTAAAAAATAACAGGATTATGCTGTAAATAGTAATGATTTTGAAGGACTTTTTAATTCAATGAACATTTATGACATTATATATGTTCTAAAAGAGATTTATAAGAAATTTAAAATTAAAAAGATTATAACTTCTGAATAATTTAATTACTGAGTTATGTTAGTATTAAAGAGAAAAATTTTAATAATTTTAATAATGAAATATATAAACAGTTTAAATAAATATCACAAGGTCTACAAGTAATTGTTTGGTTAATACTTTGATTACATTATTATATGAGTTTAATTGTATATAAAACAATAGTTTATTTGTATATAAATAATGATGATATTGCAATCTTTCAAAATATTAATACTAAAGAAATTTAATCAAGTCTATCTTTTTATCCAGGGTATATAAAATTATGAAAATGAATCATAATATTATGGATCTGAATTGTTAGAAAATTATTTAAAAATGTATGTTAACAAAAATATTAATAATATTTATGATAAGAGGTTTTGGTGCCGATTTAGAGTAATTCCTTGAGCATTCCTTGAGTCTTAATATTATTTGTTGTTGTATTCTATATAACATTAAACTCATGAATAACATATATGATACTTAGCATACCATTGATAATTTTCACAAATGTTATCGGCAGGCTAGTTAGCCTTCAATATTAGTAAGAATAATTTGAAATATAATAGTTATAATACAGAATAAAAAATTATAAATTTTGTTTCATAAATTAAGTTTTTATTCTTAACTATTTTTTGATTTATTTTTTTATCGTTTTGAATTTAACTAGTCGTTTTATTTTGCAGATAGTACTCACTCTTTCTAATAGATGGATTTGCAATCCACATCTATTCTACAATTTCAGTTTAGTTCGAATTTGGCGGTTTTTCTGAGTTTTGCTTATATGTTCTGTTTAATTTTTTTACACACGTTTTATTTTAAATCCTTTTATTAATAATTTAAAAATATTTTATTCTTTAAAAATTACATTTATCCTGTATATAGCTATGGGTTTTCATTTGTATTTTTCTTAAACGTTTTCTTTTTATTTGAATGTTAGATATTTATTCTCTACGTATCCTTGTATTGTTATGGGAATTTTTCTTAAACTCTTTCAATTTATTTATATCTAAAATGTTTTTGCACATATTTCGGGTTCAAAAAAACATTTTTACATATTATTTTTTCTGCATGAGGAAAGTTTGGCCTGTAAAATAAGTTTAATTTTGTTGAAATTAACTTAAGCTAATTTCAAAATTAAAAATTTTATAATTCATGTTCTTATTGGTTTTATCATTCTATTTATCTTTGACTTTTTCAAATCTTTTATTTGCGCATTTTTCTTCCTTTTTATTTACTTTCCTTGCCATCATTTATAGATATAGTAATCATTTTGATAAATATTATATTTCTTAAAAACTTTTATATGTTTTATGATGTTTAATTTCTTATTTGTGTATACATAAACTTAAGCAAAGAAAAATAAATTAGAAGGTTTCATTTTTAAATTTTTTTTATAAACTTATTGCCAATTCTTGAAATTTATAATTATATTTATCTTTTGGTTTCATAATTGTTTCTTTACTTTTCTTAAATAATTTATGTGTAACCTACTTCTATATTTTCTTACTGTTTCCATAATAAATATACACTATTTGAATTTTCAAATGTCATAGGAAATTCCAAAACCCATTTTAAATTCTGAGTAAATAAAATTATTTTCAGCAACTTTCTTTCCTCTCTTTGTTATAAAAGTTTTCTATATCATTTAACGCTCTTTTTCTTTTCTCCGTTGACACTTCCTGCGTGAGCCACGCAAATCCGTGTTCCGTATTTGGAATTATATATATATATATATATATATATATATATATATATTCAAGATATATAATTCCTTTCTTAGAAAATACGAATTTGAAAGTAAGAAACATATTTGAAAAAAAATAAAAAAAAATTCGATGTATTGGATATTAACTTTATACATTGGATATTCGTCACTTTAAATGTATGACTGATTTGAAAAGGTGAATTGACATCCTAACCTTTGCGATGAAAACAAGTCTGTTTTCCTCTGATTGCATTGGTGCAACAGTTTGTCCACACAAGTTTACCAAGATTAATTCCTTTCATTACCAAAATCGAATTCCCTTTGAAACATGACTGAATTATGAAATGTTATAAATTTATGATTTTCTTTTAATTTACGATTTTATTTACTTTGTCTGTGCTAAAATCAAGCTGAAATTTTGATTTGGGATTCGAGTAGAAATTAAGATGACAGACGAATCGCATAATAAGATTACGTCAAAACCTCATCTCCTATTGTAATGTAAAGTACTTGAACTACATTAACAAGCTCGTAAACAGTAAAAATTTTAATGCGTTACAAAAATAAATAGATGATTTATAACTAAACAATTCATAATTTCTAAATTTAATAAGTTACTCTTTGTCGTTGTATGCAGGATATCCCAATTTATTAGTGATATATAATGAATGCTACCATATCTACTTCAGATGGTGCACTTCTATTTCAAACCATGAGCCTTGTTGACACTAAATTTTAAATGTTCAGATGTAACATGAAACGAAATGAAAGCTCTCAAAACAGCAGTTAGAAATTTCATTTTAGTGAACATAAGCAAAACTTTAATTCTATATAAATATGTTAATACGATAATGAGACCGATAAATCTCAATATTATAACAAAAATGTCATTTTCCAATACAATCAATTATTGGATCTTATTTCACGAGAGCAAATTGGTGACGTGAAATATTTTTTGCCGACAAATTGGTAAGATGGTTGCCTTTCATAGTATTATCAAATTTGGCAACTATAAAAATCTTTAAGCTATGAAAAATAATGCAAATCTCTCTTTTTCATGCTAGGTTGAATATGATAGTGACTTATCACTAAGTACCACAAGTTTTGAAATGCGTTCGAAACAGATTATTTTAGAAAATTTGTAGTATCGTGTGATTTGTTTTATTTTCAATACAATAAGTTGAATATCGCGATATTTGTTTACGTGTTCAGCAACCATTTCCCTGACAATAGATGCAGACGTCTTTTCAGAATAAGGTCGAAGAACTTTTTCTGTTCCTTTTTTCGTGGTTTTCAATTTCAATGCAGTACACTTTTACGTGTTTTCATTACAGCTGCAAGGTTCACGAAATTATGGCTCCAACAACACGCCATCTAGTTTGTAATTGTTGCCTGGCTCTTCTTGGGCGAAATTTTCAATACCCTGTAAGGTAGATGCAGTGCATTAGGATTTTACTCAATTAAAACTAATGCTATATTATTCATGGCAACGAATGTGACAAATCATTCAGAAAAAGTGAATAAGATATTAAAGCAGTAAAACAAATGTATTCTTAATTTTAGAAAAAATTAACCTGTAAATTTTATATGAAGCGATAATAATCAAAATAAAAGCAACGATTATCCATAGTGGGATAGTATGGACTCACATTTCGTAACAGACTGAGCGAATCTTCGCGTTATATTTGCTTCGAAACTTTAAATAAATCTTGCAGGAAAAGTTGGACATTTTATTGACAGATGCCTCAAACCAAAAATTACACTTTTGAAGAATTTAAATCTGTAAATATAAAAATAAGAAAATCGCGCATTTATCGTGAAGGATAAGAGGATGAAATGGAAAATGCATATCAAAGTAGCTTCACACTGGAGAAATGGGTCGAAACTGATAAAAATTTGACAGCTCAAAAAGAAACAAATTGACTACAGAGATTTCTTCAAGTCAGAAAAGGACGATACCATATTTTCAAGCCATAAAAATGATTTCTTTCTAGATACAGAAGTTTTATTCACAGTTTATAGAAAGCATTTTTCCAGAAGTTTGGTTTATGAATAATACAGATTATTAGATTTATGTCTTGTTTTCTAAATCCACAATGCATATAGAAGCATATGCCCTAACTAACATATTTTTTTTTATATTTGGGATGTCTTTGTAACTGTTTTTACTGGTTCTTTTCTTATAGTAGTTTGTTTATAATAATGGATATAATTGTAGACAGTACAGGAAATGCTTAAAGATGCGCAATAAAGTTGAAATCTGTAGTTTTCTTCAGAAGATACATTTCATTAAAAATATATATAAATTGTTCCAAATTTTTTATTGTGTCAAAAATTCATCACATTACCACATTAATTCAAAAATGTTTCCAGCTTGTTCAGGATATATATACAGTTTGTTTTTAACTATACAACAACTCTTAACCAATAAATAAGAACTTGTAATTTTTTTTGACAACAGGATAATATATTCTTTCACAAATCCACAAATAATATTTATTTTGTAATATTAAGTCAAATAATCTTGTTTCTACAAATAGTAATTTAAAAAAAAAAGATCACATGATTAGTAAGAGAATTTCTTCCGAAATGAGCACCCCCCCCCTACACACACAATCTTAGCATCGATATCAACAAATTGACTGAGAATTATGGATAAAACTCTTACACATGAAAGCAATATCTATAAATATATCATTGATATTGAAAGAAGTGTTATTCTGATCCCATTACAGAATTTCGTTTATGTTCAGTTCCGTCATAATAACAATTAAATTAATCTATAAACTTAATTCCAAAATGAAAAGTTATTAATTTTGCACTTCTTACATACATCAATAAAAATATTAACAATAATGATGAGGAGAGCGTTATATACATAATACACACACGCATACACAAACACACACACACATACACAAACACACACATATATATAGTTACATATATATATAATTCTATTTCATTAGCGACCAGGGTCATGGTCGGCACTGTTTCTGTAAAATTGTGACTTCGAATCTGTACTATCCAAAAAAATATATTGTGCAACAAACTGATAAATTTTAAATTTGTCGAAGATAAAAGGCCTCCCGTAGATTTGCTTGGAAGTTTCAGTTCAGATGTCGTCCTCATCACTTTATTATTTCTCAAAATCATGAATTTCAACACCAATAGTCCTCGTGTTGTTTTTCTCTATTTATCATTTTAACTTTTTTCTATGGTTCAACGTTACGAAATCCTACGCTTGTGTAGGGGAGTTTTGAAGCGACATTTATTCAAATCAGTAAATCATGAAGAAATAAAGGATGCATCGGTTCATCTTATTTAACAATTTAATTAAACTAGACTCGTTCTATTATGCAAATCTAATCAACAAAATAACGTGAAAATAAAAATTGAATCTGAATTTACTTTACATGAGTGCCTTTTTGTGTGTTTGATAACCTAAATTTTCTATTTTAAAACTATTTTTATTCGAATAATAATTAACTTCTTAGAACTTATTAATGATTGTCATTGATACAAAATAAAGTTTTTACTGTTACACAATCTTTATTCGTAACCTTTAAAACTTTGGAATTGTAACACGATTCCTCTTTATCTTTTTCTCAAAATCGGTTATACTCGAGGTTTTTTTTAAAAAAAACCGGTTGTTTAAGCTTTTCTCTCGAAAATAAGTGTTCTCACCTGTTGTCTGGATTACAGTGTTTAAGGAAAATTAGTGTTTAGGATTACGCTGATCACACCACAAAGTTTGGTGATTAAAGACTGTAACTTCTAGTGAAAGAAGAGAGAAAAAGAGAGAAGTAAGAAAATAAACCATTTTCCCAAGATTTTGTGCAATAGAAGTTCATTAAATATTATTTAACCATACACCTCCTCAAGTCTTCATTTTATCGCTAAATGATGTTAGTTTATAAATGGCTACTTAATAATTAGGTTTCTAATAGTAGTGATATATTAAAGCAATATTTATCAATCCTTTTTCATCTTTATAAAGTTTATTGATAGCTTTATTTATTATGACTTTGAAGTTTTACATTTTGACAACGATTTCTTATATGGTCGCAAAAGCCTAGTACTCATGATCGTAGGCGTGTGGGCTGCATTTTTCACATTGAATCGTACGTTCTAGCCCTGATACTTCAAAGGGTCCATCTTATAGGGATTTGATCTATGTTTAAATCTGGTTGATGTTTTAAGACCTGACATTGGCAAGGTGTGGAAGTTTGGAGAGTAAGGTTCCAACGCAGATGCCGTCCTCATCATTTGAACGATGCTAAAAATTACAAGATGAGTCAACAATACCCCCCATGTTGTTTCTCAGTGCGACGCTAATAAGCAATCAGGATTACAGCAATTTTTATAGGATTTTGGAGATAAAGAATTATTAATAATTCACGTCTAAATTAAAAAGTTTTCACTAAATGTAAGGATATTCCACAATGCAGATTTTATTTTACTATTTTGTAATGTACTAAATTTTATTATTCTAGAAATCTGATTAGAAAGTGAAAAAATTATTAATAATATAATTTATCACACTCAACTTTTTTTTAAATGTGAGAAATAGTTAATATACTTCTGTAAATGAAGAATTATGTGATGCTTTAACTATACGCGTTTTTTTTGTTTCTTTAGATAATTTTTAACTTTTAATAAGCTAATTCAATCATTTTTGTTTCTTTTAGATAATTAGTGAACTTTTTAACCCTTTTTTTTTGACAATATAAAAAATGTCTGTATTTTATTTTCAATTTTTTCTAAATCATCGGGATTTTCAATTTCGCGTTACACCAGAATTTACTTATTTACAAAAATACGATGGTAACAAATTATTTAATTGAACCGCGGATTACGTGCTTAACATTTATGTTTAAATGTGAAAAAAAGTTATTTTCTTCAAATTCATTACTCTGAACATGATGAAGATAAATTAAATGTGAAGGAAATAAATAACTTTTTAAACTTTTTCTGAAGAATATTGGTGATAAGAGATTGTAATTGTGTTGCTAATATCCAAACTGCAGTGGGACTCCTAACCCCTCCTGAGCAATATTATCAGGCTAAATTTAATATTTTTATACATAATGATGGTGCAGTTTTTTTCGTAACTAGACATTTCTCGTTGTGCACATAAACTTGAATTGGGATCCATTCAGAGTGATGTAGAAATTATAAGAGTTTAATACTAGTTTTGATTCATTTCTTTCTGATTCTAATTACGAAATTATTACTAATGATCCTTCCTCATTTTACTCTAGAATTATTGTTTCCCAACTTTTCCCCTATAAGCCGATGAATATACTTAATATTCTTTTTCATGACCTACTAAAATATCTGTTCCTTTTTTTGAGATGTTTAGATATCGATACATCTTCCAAGCACTTAAATATTTCTTTATGTGATATTGTTTAAAAAATAATTGTAAAGAAAGTAATTAAATCAAATCATTAATGAGAAGAGTGATGTTTTTTATTGGTAACTAAAAATTTCCTGTCTCGAGGAAAAGACGCTAAATTAGCCCTCAGATCTGGTTATGTATTTATTTTTTATGGAAGCCAAAGTCGGAAGTCCAGCTGTACCTTTCATAGGTCCTGACAGAGAGCATCAGAATATTCATAGCTTTTTTCTAGTATAACTCAATATTGTTGTCGACACAACTGTAAAAATATTCAGTAGTGGTATTCTCTCGAAAATGTATTTGAGTGATTCGATACACAACAGCTCAATTGTAGAATCAACACCCGAATCCAGAAATTCTGTCTCGGATTCTTCGTTGAATTTAACCCTTTCGCTACCGGAGGGAGAAAAAAGAAGTGCTTCTCTGGGCCCTCGGCTTCTTACCGCCGAGTGTCACGCTGTGCCCAGACGATTTTAGATATTAAGCCTAATTCGTGAAACAAATTCCTCTAAAATCAGCTATTTCTTAAAATATTTTGGTAATTACATATATTATTTAAAATGCATTAAACTTAATATATACAAAAGAAGAAAAAAAAAAAAGATTTAATCGAAAATTGAATGTTTTATACATAAAATTACACAAGAAATCATACTTTTAAGAAAATACAAAATATATTTACATATGTTACATAAATTCCATGGTGTAATGATGTTCCATTATATGGAATATATAGATATAAAAGATAAATCTTATTTTGTTGTATTGTATTTTTATAAAAAAAAAAGTTCTTCAATGCATAGTCCAACGTCACATGTCTTACACACATATTTTGAAGCTTCATTCAAGATTTTGAGCAAAGGGCACATCTTAGTCCTTTTTTTTTTATTTTACTTTAATATCTATGTACAGATTTGAATTATTTTCACTAACATTACTGTCGAATTCATTCATTATTTCGAAAATCTCAGTATCAGATAAATACTTTCTTTTCGTCACGACTGTAGCTACAAATAAAAACCGACCCAATGAAACGAACAGCTGAAAACATCTGCTACCAAAAGCTCTAACCCCCATAAAGTGTCATAAATTCTCCTTCGAACTTCTAAGAAGCAAACAAGAAAGAAAAAATGCAAACCGAAAGCAAGTACACTCTTTAAATCATGTCATTATATTGAAAGATCCACGTGCTTTTAACAATTACTCCCCCCCCTTGGTAACCAGAAGTGCAATCCAATCCCATATCATCAAGGTCAACACTCCAAATAACCTATCTACATAGATTTCGTGGTATTGTAACGCCATATAGTAACATTAAAAGAGTCAAATAAAACGTTCTCATCAAACGTATCTCTATTGATACGCTGGGCCGTAGAAGACATTCACGGAGCATATCAAATGTGATACGCAGGGCACAGGAGAACCAACACGAGCGTATCGTCTTTGATACGCTGGGAGCGAACGGGTTAAATGGATTTATTATCCCTATTTTATCACTGTTCATTAAATTAAAGCATTCCTTAAAATTAATCGCCACATTTAGTAAATATTCCCCGATATCAGCTAAAATCTCATCCGTCAATGACCTAGCATTATACTCATTCTACAACTGTTTTAGCTTTAAAAAAGCTTTGCAATTACCAGCTTCAACACAGCATGACCACAAATTTATTATTTTTTTTTCCTTGTAGCTATATATTCTTCTTTTGTAATTAAAATTAGTATCATCGTTTCGTTCAAAGTCAGAATCATATTATTCAGAAATTCAAAAATGTAACGAAGGTATTCCACATCGAATTACAACTTATATCACAAAGCATAGGCATAGTGACTGTGACTCGGTACTGGGTCGTGATCTACTATTTCCATATTATAAATACTCTCTAAATACCCATCAAAAGGCAAACTAAGATTCATCGGTGACCTTTAAGTGCTTATCTTAGATCTAGGAAACAAATTCCGACAAAGTTACTACCTAACAATTATCGACAAGTGAATGACTAATGGATTCCTAGCGGATGGTTTTATGCATTTTCTTACTTTTTTCCTTATTATTCTGTGCAAAAACTCATCACAAGCTATATTTTTTGATCCTACTTTATGGGTGAAAATAAATAGGTTTAAAAACTGAACTTAAATGATATTTTCAATGAGAATACATAAAATATGTATAGATTGGATTATAGCTCGGATATGATTAGTATCATACAGGTAATGTTATTCATTTGGTTTTTTATTTTATTTATTATACATTCCAGTGTATAACAAGTACTTTTAATGCCAAAGAATAGGATCGAAATTTACGGGAGCATGTTATACGTGGGATGTAAAAATGACAGATTTAATAATAAGGAAACGAATGGCATAAAAATTTTAGATTTCTAGATGTACTTAAATTCCGTTTAAATGAATGGGCATAACCTATGAACTTCAAAATCCACAGGTACATTCTTTCTGCAACATGACTTCCATTTCCTTATTAAAATTGAATGATTTTGCATTTGAAACCATAAGAATATTTACTTCGTTTAGTAGGATCCCTATTTACTATATAATGGAACAATAAATTAACTGTATTTCTATTAAAGCAAATGCGATTTACAAAAGCCGTCAATATTCACTTCAAAATCCTGGCCTTGAATGACTTGAGAAAGAGAAATAACTGGAGAACTCTGACTCCCGAATTCGTGAATTTATTCGGTTCTGAAATGCGTTCTTACACCAAATTGTATCTCACTTTTCTTGATAATCGAGAATAACAATCTGCACTAAATGAAATCCACCCTGTCTTCAGAATTGTTTACTTCCACAAGTATTCCCACCAACACGCACATCTTTCATTTTATTGTTTGTCAGTTCTGTGTACCATTTTTTCAAAGCCTGAGAAGATTCTTTAAATGAATGATTTCCAAAGATGATAGCATCACACGTATGCAGAATGTGTCCCAAAAGTAAGTTGCCTAAGTCCAGGAAAAAAATATTTATTGAAGTTAAAGATATAAGCACACACACACACATTTAAAATTATTCAAAGTAGCTTCCTTCGCGTCGGCACACCGGTGCCAGCGCTTTTCCAAGGAACTGAACGCACTCTAGATGGCGGCGAAGGGGACCTCCCTCAAACACCTCGTTGTTACTTCTTTGACGGCTTCTTAAGTCTCAAAATTGTATCCCTTGAGTTCTGTCTGGATTCTCGAGAACAAGAAATAGTCAGCTGGTGCCAGGCCGGGGCTGTACGGTGACTGAGGCAATGTGGACACTCCGTCTTTCTTTAAGTTCTCAGTGACAATGAAGGAGGTATACGACGGTGAGTTGTCATGATGAAGCCAAGTGTTGGCGATCTCCTTCCTGATATATATATATATATATATATACATAATATTAGACAATAAATACAGCTTGGATATTATCTGAACATCTTTTGATATAATTTATTTTATTTAAATTTGAGTTTTCCAATTCTGATTTATTTTGTAACCCTTTATCTATACATGGTACGTTGATTTAAGTATGTTGTATTTTTTTTTATATAAATTTATCATTTCATTTGATCCATTTCCAAGCATTCATAATCATACACTTAGCAGTTATAATTTTTCTCCATTTGATAAATTTCTTCACTTTCACAATATAATATATTTAGTAACTTTTATAATATTTAATTTACCGCTGCTATACTAAAAGTATTGTCTCAAAATATTTTTTTTTTAAATTCAAATATATTTGAATCAATATTACAAGTCTAATTATTCTCATGTTATATCTTTTTTTAAATTAAAAACTGTGAAGGGTATTCTCCAGTATATGAAAAAGATTGAATAAATCCTAATACAAGTAGATAAATTAAATAATTGCGTACAAATTCTTCAGAAGATGCTTTTCAAAAATCCCATTGTTTTTCGGAAGTGGAATATGAATGAGACTGTTTGAAAATAACTTAACGTTTTGTCTTTTGACTTCTAATATAATGTTTCGAATAAGGCCTAGTTGTATTGTAAAAGAGGTTTAATTTTTTCAGATATATCTTTTCCAACTTAATTCCTCATAAACAACAAATGGTTCGCAACTTTGTTTTTAAATTACTTCGGAAGGATTTCCTTTCAGATTATTTTGAAAAGGAATGCATTCTGCTACATTATAATTTAAACTAATTTATATTCTAATAAATTGTGTTTTTTCCCTTTAGTTTCAAATTAATCCACATATTTTCTTCACTAAAGAATTTAATTGCTGTAATGAAATACTTACTGCGTATTTATAAAAAATAAAAATAATTTAAATTCTACTAAGCTCTTTTTCTTTGAGACCAATTGAAGAATAAACAATTTGTACTACTTTAAAAATTATTGAGAGCTAAAATTACATTTTTAATTGACTAATGCCCTGATCAAAAAACAATTTGTAAAATAAATGAAATTAAAAATCACATAAAAGTAAATTTTCTGAAACAAGATATTATTGTGCACATTTTAATTCAAGCATTTTATATTATTACGAAATTTATTTTAACAAATTTATAGTTTCATTAGAAGCGCGCTCCTTAGGAGAAAGGCCCAATAAAATCAAATAAAGGTCAAACATCTCTTCGGTTAAATTCATTTCCAGTCTTGGGCAAGTTTGTAACAAAGGAAAGTCACGTAGATCGTACCATATGCAGTATCGACGATTTCTTTATTTATATGTTCAACTTCATATATGTGTATAATTCTTTATTGATTTATTTTATATCATAGTTTTATATCATAGTGAATTTGTTGTTCATACGTTTTACGTTGCATAATTTTAGTAAGCATATTTTGGACAGCTACCTCTCCTCTCCGCACATGGTATGCTACGGTTCTGGAGTAAGAACAATGTCGTGTGAAAATACTTTTAATCTAAGCCACAACGACACCTGGAAGTATACACCACCATATTTGATGCATTAGGACTTGGTCTAGCTTATCCTTACCTCAACTGTTATTCGAGTTTTCAATCATTTATACACAACTTCCACACCAAATTTTGCACTCTCTATTTAGTTTGAAGCTGGTGCTCATTAGATTTGGACGAAGTGCCATATCCTCCCGTGGCGTAGTATGGAAGTTTGGAGATGTAGGTGCTAGATCATGAGTCGTCCTCGTCACTTGAAATGAGTTCAAAATTATAGACTTCAGCGCCAATAGGCCTCGCCATGCGACATTTATAAGACAATCAAATCAAAGTTTCCTCTTGTGAAGCACCTCAAATGCTTCACAAGAGGAGAGCCTAGACGCAGCATATCATGGACATGTACTAAAAGTCCTCCCAACTTTCCGGGCTTTCGACCAGCTGGCATCCAAGAGATCCTGCAAGACTGGGACGTCATGCGTGAGCTTACTGTTTCTCTAACTTTCAACACTTCAACAAAGTAATCACTTTATTTTGGCACCCGAAGAGAGTGTCTCTTTATTTAAGATTCGAGGAAAATGCCCATAGAGAAAATCATACTGTGCATAGCTGAAAGGTCTAAGTGTAACTCATCAAAAGCTTCGACACTTGGGGGACTTGCAAATCCACGCTCTGTGGTGAAACTGAACTATATATTATACCATCAACTAACTTAACATAAAAAGTATCACGGCTGATCATATTTTTTATGTTTAACACCTGAGGAGGGTGCTGATTGGTAGCGTGGATGACGCAAACACTTTAATCTTTAACATCCGAGGAGAATACTCCCTTATTTAACACTTGAGAAGAGTGCCCTTGGTTAGAACCACGGCTAATTGTTCACCAATAATAACATTGCTGTCTCAAACGATTCTTTTATGCTACTTTTATTTTTTAACATTAATTCATATAATTCACATAATTCACCCCTGTCTTTCTTTGCTAAACTTTCCTCGGCCTTTCTTTTTAACAGCTTAGAAACTGTAATTCGTAATGAGATCGCTTGAGTTTTAATCCTTCTAATGATTCAGAATTTCGTCAATATGAAAATGTACTCAAAATTGCAATTATCACACAGTCATGTAAAATACTTTTTTAAATTAACGTAAAATATTTTCATGCTCTTACCCCAGTGTTTAGGGTACGGTGATCAGCCTACATTCTTATTATAGCGATCCATTATTTCTTCAAATATTACCAGCAGCATGCACCATGTTAAAATTGATGGCACTTCCCTTTTAAACCATCAACACTTTTTAAAGCATCAAAAATCATTTGTTAAAAGTATAAAAACGAAATTATTAAATTAGACCCAATTATCAAAGCTGTCCACGCCTTCCGTTACATCCTTTCATTTTCGTAGCTCACCTGCCCCTCATCCAAATGATTTATTTTGTAGTCATTCCACTGAAAGGTACTGACATGTACAATACTCACGTTTTAGCAACAAGTTAACTAAGCGCAGCAATTTGTTTCAACCCTTAAATTTATACCCGAAAGCTTAAACTCACAACAGAATCTGAATATTGCCTCCTAGGCTCATTGCTTATAGATAAGTTCTGAATATTTCCTCTATTACTCTCAGCTTTGTGGAACGTCGACACTTTTCTCTTTTCGGCTGTCCATCTCGAAACTTACACTTCTCTTTGAGAAATGAGATTATCATAATCGCTGCTAACTACCCGGTTAGGTTGCCCTTGTGGGATTTTCCCAAGTATAACACGAGGCTAGTGACCTAGCCATTTACTGATCACTTCGCATATCTCGCAGGTTGCCAAGCTTGAATAAATTAGTGACGCTTAACACTTTAAAACTTTGAATTTGAAATTTAATTTTAAAATCAATAACCAGACGATCCTTTAAAAAGCCAAGGCGACTCATCGTTTGGACGGCAAAAACACCAAAGTAAGTTGTGGATCACAAGCTTACGATCATTTGAACAATAAAATATCTATAATAACACTTTTTAGATTAACATGTTTTCTCCTTGTAAATATTGCATAATTTGTGTTAAACCTAAGTGCGCAATAATGTTAAGTTTACTTTTTAATTATGATCGACAATTTTATTTTGTTTGCTGTAGTGTTAAGTTATTAATAGCTTGAATAAATATATTTACGTAAAGCTCCCCATAAATATGCTAGTGTTATTTTGAAACAGAAATTCAAATTGTTTTGCTGGCTTCTCCGCATTTTTAGCTATATTTTGCTAAGTGTAAACAAGCGTTTTATAAATACATCATTTGCTATAAGGAATACGCTTCATTGAATGCATTTGTATTTTTAAATAAAAACGAAGCATAATTTTCCTTCAATGAGCTCAAAAAAAAAACGATATGTCTATCAGAATTAAATATGTAGTAAATGCTTAAAACTCAACGCATTTCTAAGAAATATAAATTCTATCGAATGGACTTTACAGAAAGTCAGTTATGTTCCAGAAATCTGAAACGAGTTTCAAGTCTTTGAAAAGGTACTCTTTTTTTCCAATTTCAGTAGAATGAAGAAAACATCAAAACATACAGGTATTGTGTGTAATATTTTTTTCAGTATGGAAATATTTAAGCCAACAAGAAATATTTTCACATAAGAATGGTTCACCATCTTTCGGAAATGGGAGTAGAATATTTTTTTATGGACGCCACAATGGAGATCCATTTGCTAAGTCTTTTTGTGTGTTTGAGATGTGGATCATTCATCTGTTTTCAGCATGAACCTAATGAAGTGTTATTTCCACAGCTTTTCGAGCCATTATAGCTTAATGTTGGCTAACCTTCGACTAATGTTGGTTAACATTCGAATCTGCTTAATCCTTTGATTTACATATTTTACAATAGATTGTACTCGTATTAAAAATTAGGCTTATTTGACAATTTTTAATTATGTATAGTATTTTTAAGAATTCAGAATAAGTTTCCTTGATTTCAATTACACAAATCAAAAAATGATCAGCATTCAAGTAAATTACAATATTATTAGTATTTAAAAATTACTCCGAGGGTTTTCATTATTGTACAAAATCTAAATTAACTGGCTTTAAAATTAAATCTTATTTTAAAATTATTAGTGACAAACATTTAAATGAATTTAGTTATAAGAATTCATCATGTGTTCTTACATCAGAGTTCTATTTTTACAAGCTTTAGGAAATCATTTTAAATTAAAGAATAATTTTATATTATAAACTAATTAAAAATATGTAGTTGAATTAAAATATGATGGAAATTTTTTCCCTTATGTATTAAATAGAATATTGTTTTATTTCAACTACGAATTTTCTTTTGAGCTCATTTATCTCTATAAATACTTCGAATGCTAAAAATTAAACAAAAGTTAGTCTCTAAATGTCAAACAGTTCAAAGAGTAATTAGCATTACACGAATAAAAGTAGCTTCCACTAGAAAATGGAAGCCTTTTTAAAATCATTTATTTACTTATATTATCACTCACTTTTGACCAGGAAATTAAACACTTACAACACATGAGAGATATTATTTCTATGTGTATATTTAATTTTTAATCTATTGATTGAGAAAAAATGAGTTATATACATCACTTGAAACATTTAAGTAAATAATTAAACATGCAATGTTCGGCTTCCTTAATTTCAAACATTAAAGATTATTTTAATTAAATTTTTCTTATTAATATAATTTATTATGTCTGATGAAAATTATATTTAATATTTAACTTATGTTGCTAATGTCATTTTCTACAATTATTAATAATGAATATTTTAATTTGTTACTTGTTTCCGTTGAAACAATTTTTCAGAAATAAAAAAAAACTTTATGAAACAATTATGATGTTTGACTTTTGAATTCACCACAAACGCTAACTATGTGGGATGAGAGATTCTAGCTTTAAATCATATTCTAGTAAAAAAATTTATTCATTCTATTCAAGAGAATTACTAATAGCAGTAGTTATATATAGTGTAAGTATTTTAATTCCACAATTCGCATAGGACAAACAGGGGCGCCTTGCTAATGGAAAATGAGTTTATTTCAAGCCAAATTTGAATAATCCTAACTTTTTTAAATTAAAAGCAACAGAGCTCATAAAATAACATTGAAATATCTGTACATTTGTCCATAGTTTAATGTAAAGTAAATTGCATTAGCATTCATATATAATTATGAATGATCAATTATTAACCAATAGTTTGCATTTACATTTGTGAGTCTCTAACTTGCATTTAGGTACATCATTCCAAAATTTTAATGCATTTATAACTTTTAAAAATTTGCAGAGTATTCATAAACATAATATTCAAAATAATGAGCTTGCTCATAATTTGAAAAATAAAATTGATTAAAGCTTTTAAAATTTTAGTATTGATAATTAAAATTTAAAGCACACAACATTTCTTGTACAAATATTTAAATTTTAAGAGGGGTAATCGGAAAAAAAAATTACGTTCGCTGCATATGAAGCAATCACATTACATAATGTGGCAAATATTAACTCTATCGATAAAGTAGAGTAAAATTTTTAGGAAAGAGGACCAGAGAATCCTAAAAAAGCACATTTAGCAAAAATTGCAAATACAGATAATTTTCTCTGTGATGTATTATAAATATTTTATCTATTCCTTTGCAATTTTAGAGTGCTAATCGTTCTATTTATCAGACGCTTCTAAATACTACATCTATAGAACCGGAGACAAGCCTATATTTTTTGCAGATGAAAAAGAACAAAAAAAATAATGCATAGCTTGAAAAAGTTACCTTAAAAAAGATGTATCATAAAACTGTAATGCGCCAATATAGAATAATTTTATACATAAATTTGAATGTTTGTATATTAGCCTGTTTTTTCATTATATGAGTCTGTACTGTCAATCGTATCTCTCCAAAATTTTAGAGAGCTTCGCTGATGTTTCAAAAAAGCCGCAAGCACATTCCCACTAAAAAGAAACTCAAATTTACTGTCAATGAATTTTTTATAAAATCTGCTTCTTCACTAGCAACATATAACAGCATCGATTTATTTAAAAACATTTTTTAAACTTAGTTTCTTGAAATCAATTATATTTATTTTTAATAGCTTTCTTCGTGTTTATAAGACTTTTCTTGGTTAACAAGGCTGAAACGATATTTTCGTATATTTAGCGGGCTAGGTTTCAAATAATATGTAAAAAAATTACGATCATTATATCTTAGAGTGTGTAAATTAACTACCTGAGTTTTGGTAATTTTTTTGGAAATAGCATGGCAAAGTTTTTTTCAAATTTCTTAAACCATTTTATCCAGAATTCTATCAACATAAATGGAGTTGTATTCATACGTTATGCGAAATGAACATTTGGACCACTTTTAAAAATAAAGGAACAGTTAAAATAATCACGGTTCGCTTAAAATTACTTAAAATATTATTCAAAAGTTGGTCCGCTTACAAAACTTTTATGCTTCAAGCTGGATCAGTATATTTTTCAGTTCATAGCGATAAACGGGTATACCAGCCAGTGTAATAAAACAAATGAATCTGGATGAAGCAAAGAAAAGCCTATTGCATAAAAGAAAAACAAATTGGCCAATTTTAAGCATAATTTTTCGTAATTAAGCAGTAGCACTGCATGTTTATTGTTATATTTGTATTTAGTTTAGACGAGTTGTATTCCACGAATATACACATTCCTCCAATACCACGCAGAGGATTTGAAGGGATTCCAAAGCATACCTTTGGTTAGGCCACTCCCATTTAAAAGCTCATCTTCTAAATGATTAAATCCAAAATGCTCGCATGATAATGCTTTAAGCAAATGGAACAGCTGTAAAAGCTGGTTAGTATTGAAATTAGCTGCACCTGGAATTGAAATAACAGAGATAGCTTCTACTTTAATGGATATCATTTGGTTTGTGTAAGGACTGGCACAAATGTAAGTTCTTGGTTTAAGTTTCTTGGCTTACGTAATTAGAAGTTTGCGTTATGTCTAAAATTATATCTGTTGTTAGAGTCCATAAGCAAAAATTTTTGTTTGTAGTTTCTTCCATTTAACACTCTGAAAAAGCAATAAGTTATGCAAAACTAATCATTTCATAATCTCTTATTAAAAATAGTAATTATTTATTGGAATATGTTGAAATATTTGTAGAAAAGATCTGTTTAAAACGCAATGTTCCTTATGTTTTAATCAATTTTTGGAATCTTTCTTTCAAATATCCTTTTGTACCTTTTATTAAAAGTAACAAATAATTAATACTAAACACTTTAATATGAAATAAAAATATTGTAGAATATTGTAGTAAAAGATAAAAACATTATAAGAGGAAATTGCAAGCGTAAATGAGGGATCAAAATAACATGGCTGCGTTTCGAAATTTATCATAATACACAAAATGTTTAATGCTTAATATGAAGTCAGAAATATAATAGAAACATAAAATATTTTTAAATACATAACTAAGCTTATAAAAGTCGATAATTCACAAGAGATATTCAATTATATAAATTCGTAAAATTTTAAATCTTTTTTTCATTTCCGAAAAATTCACTTTGTCAAAAATATAGCTTACTCTTACGAATTATTCATACAATATGCTTTAATGAATAATTTTTGCGATGCATCTCAATGAAAAAAATTAAGACTTAAGAAATTATTTAATATTGTCGTATGCTCTAAAATTCAAATTCACGTTTTAATTAAAAGTATACATTTAATTATTGATTTCAAAAATCTTATATTAGCAATCTGAGGTAAATTTAACTAACCTTTCATCGTATTTTACAACATTTGATTAAATATTTATTTTTAATTATGCTCAATCTAAGTATAATATGATCTTTAATTAATCTTAACACTGTCAGAAAATTGAACATACCTTTTAGTCGAATGATTAAAATTTTAGTAATAAATTATTTCTGCTTAAAAATATACATCTGAATAAAGTAAACATCTTCTCTGAAATTGAATTTAATAATTGTAAACTTCTTTAAGATTAGCATCTTAAATTTCAAATGTAATACTTAACTGAAGCTAAGAAAGTTGTATTATACAAGGCGTGATTTAAACTTCATGGTCGTAACTGTTTTGTCTGGCGAAGTTGACAATTTCCTATAGTAAACGAAAGTTACAAGTATCTTCGAAGCAATACATTATATTTTAGTTATTTTACCCATCCCTATCCACATACTTATGTAAACAAGAGATATCCTTGTGGAGAAGCATTCCTGTGATTGTAGTTGTCACCAGGCATTAATGGAAGTTTTTCACCTAGTCGTCAGAACAAAAGTCATTTTTTTTAAGATGCTTTTTAATCTTTGAAAAGAGATGAAAATCTCAAAATCTGAAGATGCCAGATGCAATGATGCCCCGTTGTTTTCAGCCTCGATTTCATATACATGGCCAACTTCTTCAATTATTAGCACTTCAATGACATCTAAAAATAAAGCAAATCCAAGAGTTATATAAAAGCAAACATAGTTTTCAGATACAATCAGAATTTTGGGAATAGATAACAAGAAAGTTATGTCTAGGGATGCATTACTTCTTAACCAAGCCTCATGTATTGTGTGGCTTACTCGGTTATGCGAACCTTATATTCATCTATACTGCAAGTGTAACTTAAAGTTACCCAAAAATTGCGAAAATAGGGTCATAAATGAAAAAACAAATATTATGGCGATGGATACATACCGTTTCAATCACGTCTCATGCACTGAAATACCAAAAATAATGAAACAGCAATATGCAAATAATCGTATGTCAGTAGCTTCGCGTAAATATATAAATTAGTAATGTACTATAAGGTTTTCCATTTTTATTCAGATCAAACAAGTGAAAAAAATTCTGAAGTGAATATGCCTGCGTGGAGGAAATTAACAGACTTAAATGCATTGGACATTCAATTTCCGAAATTGTAAAATAACTCGACATTACTCTATCCCATATATCAAGAGTGAGTCTAGAATATATATTTTCAAGAATTACCTCCTTCCATGGACAACAAAGTGGCCGATCACGTCTGCTTGATAACAAATAATCAATATGGCACGTATGGCAAACGTGCCCGTGACGGCAGTGTAGCGAAATTTGTCTTTGTTGGATTATAGCAGCAGAATATCAACCTAATTGTCTATGAAAACAAGATGTTATTGGATACAACACCTTTTCTGGACTCGAAAACATATCAAAGGGAACCCAGACGTCTGAAAAAGTGTTGCTTGATCAGATGAGTCGATTTCAGTTGGTAAGAGTAAAGTATGGCACAGACCCCACGAGGCCATGAACCCAAGCTATCCACAAGGCACTTTGCAAGCACCCAAAAGACACCATGCAAGCTCCAACAAGGCATTATGCAAGCTCTCCATAGTGGAGTGGGCTGTTTTCATATTGCGTATACTTTGAACACACTGAACCAATGGCTATGTTAGAAATGGTTAAGTTTAGTTACTTAGAGCCCATTTGCAGCATTTCATGGACTTTAATGTATCCAAACAAAGATGGAATTTTTCAAGATGACATTGCGCCATGACACCGGGGCACACTTGATCGTTATTGACTTGAGGAACATTGTGGACGATTTTAGCAAATTGTTTGGCCACCTAGATCACCAAACATGAATTGCATCGAACGAATATGGGAAATTATAAGATAAATTAGTTCGTATACTAAATTATGCATCTTCAACATACAGCAGTTAGTTGAATTTACATGGCTAAATATTTCTTCAGGGGTCTTGAATTGTTAATCAATGGAGTTTTTGCTCACTTAGTTAGGCAAAAGTAGATCCCACATGGAAAGGAAATACCCAGTAAGTAAATAGCCGATGATGTAACGATTAGGAAACATCCAAAGCTTATAGCATCTCAGTGGGTGATTTCATATTTGTTTTTATTCTATTGAATTACTTAAAATTCACAAAGCCTTTACACATACCTAGTTTTTCATTCACAAAGAAAATGCTTTTTGCAATAAAATCCTTTCATGGTACCTTTGCGGAAAAAATTAAGAATGTTTTTCGAATCAATTCTTAAGAGCTAATCTTGTTGAGTAGACTTGTTTCAAGTCGTGAGTTTGAGTCCTAATATTTGCAAACCCCGCAATATAACTATAATATATAACAAAAAATCCAAAATGAAAATTTTTACTTACCAAAATATGAAGATTCACTTATATTAAATAGAAAGAAGATATTAATGTCTCCTTCTAACAAGAAGTCATGACGACGTCCGAATAGAAGATTAATCAGAATTCCATAATAAAAATAAGAATGATGACGCCTCAATGTTCAGGAATGATAAAACAAGCGATTGCTTATAGAAAGTCATAGTAAAGTCATGTGTAAAGCAAACTTATGTGTTACTGAGCCACGTGCTATCGAGGTCTATCTGTATATGCAAAATATATTATTTTTACAACAGACGTTCGTATCATTGATTTCATATATGGCACATTGATAGAAGACCTTAAAGTATAAGATGAAGCTTCAAGGCTAAAGGTGTAACATTTCTCTAATTTTAGTGCAAAGTATTTCATAACATCTTTTTATATGCTTAATATTGTGGCAAGAATGACTTGAGTAGTTGTGGCATATTAACACGCGTGATTACTAATTGTGTATTGTATTGTTTAAAAAAATAAATTTGTGATGAAAGTTAATTTTGGAACCAAAAACGTTCATAATTTGACTCAATACGAGTATAATCAATACGTTATTAAAGTAACATTCCTACTATTAACAAATAATTGATAGCTTTTATGAATAACAGAGACTTCACGAATAACAGATATTATCAGGGATCTGAAAAATAACCGACTTAACAGTGATAAAAAACACTATTTCTTTAAATTTATTATTATTTTTTTTTCATAGTATCCTTGTAAGCTTACACACTTCTCCCTTCCATGCTCCCATCTCCTTAACACGTCCAAATAGTCTCGGCGTCTTTCTCTACAAAAAAATTGTTCTTGAAGGTGATGGCCTCCTTATTTGACGAAATTTTCTGTGCTCCAAGCGCAATTTTTAGATTAGGGACCAAAAAGAAGACTCTTAAGGCTAGATCTAGTGAGTAAGAAGGGTGGTCAAATCGTAATTTTGGATTTTTGCCATGCCAGCCATGGAAGTATGAGAGGAGGCATTGTTTTGATGAAACAGAATTTTTTTTCTCTGCAAATTTGGACTTTTCCGGCAATTTCTGCCTTCAGATTCTCAAGTAAGGATGTGTAGTTTGCTCCTATATTGGTTGTTTCTGTTTGAAGGTAATCGATTATATTTACTTCGTGACTATCTCAAAAAACAGTTGCTGTCACTTTCCCACCCCAAAAAAACAGTTTTCACATTTTTGGAGCCGATTCCTTCTTCGTAATCCACTGTTTGGACCGTATTTTTCTTTCGAGGGTATAATGTTGTATCCAAGTTTTATCTGCAGTAATTAATCGGCGCCCGAACTTTGATTCATTGCTCCAAAATGCGCCAACAGAGCATTGAAAATGTTCATTCTATCACGTTTTTGGTCTAACGTTTGAAAACGCCGCCCCAAGGCGCGGACAGCTTTCTCATGCCTAAAGCTTGATTCAATATGTGGCAACTACGTTATTTGGACATATTCATAAACTTTGGTATCTCTCGCACTTTAATTCGTCGATCGTCTATCACCATTTGGTGAACTTTAACGATGTTACCATCAGTGGTTGCCGCTTGTGGGCGTTCTGAACGTTCCTCGTCTCCCATGCTGGTAGAGTCACGTTGAAATTCAGCTGCCCAAATTTTCAGGGTGGTAAATGATGGTTCAGAGTCCCCCTTCACTGCATCCAATTCATTTTTGACTTGCATAGATGTATTGACTTTCAAAAGCAAATATATAACGACCTCGAGTTTTTCCATTTTTACAAAAGCACTCATATCAACTCGCTGGAAGGACAAACAACAACTGTGCGTCCAAAATGGCTGAAATTTTGGTAAGTTCCTATCAAAAGATTCGAAAACCACATAACGTAGCTTTTTTGCCGAGTGTTGCCATCTTTACGAAGGTCTGAAATGTTTCAGTCAAACCTCGTATTTTTAAATGCTTGTATTTCCTTTTTCCAACATGTTAAATTATATGTTACTGCAGTTTTAATAAAATGACTGCAGTAGTGTATATCTAAAAACTTTTGTGAAATTTAATCACAAAAATCTAAATGCAATTATTTTAGGAAACAAAATTCGAGCATTCCATTGTAAAGTACAGAAGAGTAAGGTTTCTCATATTTATTTTGTATTTTGAATAACAGTTTTAAAATATTTTTTTTAAAAAAAAAGAAATAAATATTAATATTGTTTTGGGTAAAATTGTATTACAAATTCAATTATACAAATGTCTTTTTTTCCCTAACTGTAGTTTTTATCAATATCGGAAACTTTTTATATACTTTGTTTTACCATAGTTTATACTGTTTCGGATTATTTTTTTCCATGAATTTGCTTTTCCAATATTCAATGGGATTAAAATTTCCGTAGTATTGTACATCTCACTTTTATTTTTCCGATAGTAAAATTAACTGAATTCCAATAATTCTTAATGAAGCGTCGCGTGAATGTTTTATTGATATTGATAAATATTTCGCATAAATATATTTATTTGAACACTCCATGAAGAAATTTACATTATTTGTATTTTCCAAAACCACACTAACATCATTCTTTAACGAAAATCGAAAAGAAGCGAGGAACAAATAAGAATTGGATTTGTATTTTAATTTGATAATCGGTCAAACCCAGGATATATATCACGTGGAGACAAAAAAAAATTATTAAATATTGGAAGTATAAAATATTCGATGGTAATTAAAGCAGTTTAGATGGGTTAATTTTATTCACATTGTTGCTTATAAATTCCATGCAAAAGTTTTTGAGAATGAGAATTTTACCTTTATTTTAACCTCAGAGTTTTTAATGATCCAGAAGACGAATTAGGAACTTAAAAATAATCATTTTTATTTTAATAGTGAATTTGTAAGCTCTCGCTTTGAGAGGTATAACAATACAGATTACGGTATAAATAATAATAATAATTAATAATTAATAACACCCAGAAAAATTGAGCTTTTGGAACATGTGTTTTCTTTCAAGCTCCACACTTTTCGTAACATAATTTTTGTGCAATATTTTTTTTCAATACAAATTAAAATTAAAAATTTATTTTTAATATTTTTTAACGAAATAATTATTAACAAAATAGAGTTTAAGCAATGACCCATTCACCTTGACGATGGATTTAGCAACCATTTGGTGACTTAGCTAGAAAATTAGTGTAAAGTCTTATTCGTGAAATAATTAGTTAGAATCAATTAATTTTTAAATTTTTTTTATAAATGCTATTCTTTAATTAATATGGATCAATTAATTTTTAAAATTTGTTATAAATTAATTTTTATTAATTATAATTGAATTATCGTATTGTCATCCAAAAACAATCGAATATAGAAAGGCTTTTAAAGTTTTGACCTAGACATAATTTCAATGCTTGGAGATCATTTGGCGAATTGGTGAGAAACTTGGCGCTAAATTTAATTCTTTAAATAATTAGTTTCAATCAGTTATTTTTTTATTAATTATAAATTATCGAATTGTTATCCAAAACAATCGTGTACAGAAAATTTCAGCTTAATTTATCGCTTTAAAATGAGAGAAAAAACTTTTGAAGTTTTTATCCAGACATAGTTACAATGTGAGTAGAAGAAAACCCATAAACGACCAAAATGGGGGAAATACAATTACAGTTCTAGAAATAAGAAAATTATTCAGGATGTAATCTCGAAGTATCCAAAATTAAATTAACATAAGCTAAAATGTATTTTGAAAGTACAGGTATTTTAATTTTTTGGAGAAATTAACATAAATTTCTCCTCCTGATTCCAACTATGAAAGTCGTTCTATACAAAACGAGGACGCGCTATAAAATTTTGTTCTTAGTATATTTGAATTATCAATTTTGGGAAAAGTATGCATGTTACCTGAAAGATATAAAATCCATATAACAGAATACATGGTTTTGATTAAATGAATTGTGATCAAATTACGTGGTGAGCATCACAAATTGACTTTAATTACGTAAATTCTTTCGATATAATTGAAGATTTTAGAACGAGAGACTTTGTTAGCTTCCCTTAAACATGAATAAGTATTATGTTTGAAATACTTAAAAAAATACTAAATTTGTAGATAGACATATTTCTTCTTTAAAAGCAATTTTTATATATATATAAATCTTAACTTTTTGTTACCATAAATATATTTATTATATATAAAGAAAGTTTTGTTTTATAAATATACTTTCTGAATATTCTAAATATATATTCAGAAACATAGGAGTACAAAAGTCTTTTTTCATTTCATATTCCTTGTATAATTATTCTGCATAATCTGCATACAATCATTATCAAATTTTGAAAATGTTCCCGTCACTGGATAAACCTTTTATAAACTAAATAATCATTCGTGATATTAAGTATAATGGAAAGCTCTGCCCGTTTTTGAAATAAAAGAAAATGTTACATATCCAATAAATTTAATAAGATTTATGGAATAGCTTAATTTCCATCCTCTTCCTAATGTGACACCTCAAAACCGAGCCTAAGCCTCAATAAGGGAATGCTGTAAACTTCTATGAACTTCTCAAACCTATCTAACACTTCAATTCAGTAACGCATTACAACAAATTGATTACTTTAAAGAACCTCTCAAGAAAACGATATCAGCGCTAGTCAATAGGAATCAACTTGTGCTTCAACAAGATAACAAAAGATCCCATATTGCTATGGTTAATCGCCAGAAACTCCCAGACCTAGGGTGGGAAATTCTGTCACATCCACTGCACTCCTCATACTTAGCACCATTTCTGATTACCATCCGTTTATCTCTTCCCAAAATATTTCGAGAGGAAAAAAGGATTCTGAAATGTAGCCTTTATCAATCAAACGCTTCTCGATTTTTCAACTCAAAAGTGAGTCCTTTTACAGGAATGAAATTCACAAATTACCATCAAACTGAGAAGAAACCGAAGTATTGATGAATATAACTTTCTTCAGTTGATATTAATAAATAAATTACTTTTTTTCTTTCAAAAACGGACTGAACTTTCTGACTGTAGACCTCTGATACATTTTTGATGTTACTTGTTTCCTGGTTTCCTGATAACTTTAAACTGAAGCAATATAACTGTTTCTACAGCTATAGTTAAAAAATATAGCTGTAGGAATTTTACTTCTAATTTTAATTTTAAACATATAAAGCCCCAGAAGTTAAAATTACGAGGACCGTTTTTTTTTTCCAACCTCCAATGGACCGTAAAAAAGACAAGAGACAGAACAAGATGAATTTGTTGCAAAAAATTATGCACAAGTATGGTTACTCTTCAACATAATCACTGTGAAAACTCAGTCATTTATCTTATTGAAGGATGAGCTTTCCTATCTTCTCTTCGAAAAATGTGGTGGTCAATAGGAAAAGGACATGCACTTTGCTTCGAAGCTTCTGATTGGTCTGGACGCATTGGTCTCCTATCCAGTTCTTCAATTCAAGGAGGAAAATAAAATCACTCAGAGTTTAGTCAGGACTAAACATCACATATGAACAAACACGTCCCATTTTATCTGATGCAGAAATAGGTTAGGTTCACACTGGTTGCTGAAGTGCTGTGCACCATTCTCGCTCAACACCATCATTCATAAAGTTTTTCCGTATTCATCCGTATTTTCCATCATTCATCCGTATACTCTTCTCATTCTTCATTGAATTTCTGCAACATTATTCCCTTCTGCTTGAAAAAAAGCGCATAACACTACTTAACTGGTACTTGGAAGAAGCAACAAATATCAACAGTTTCATGCCAACAACTCAGGTTAAAATTTCGATATGACGCTAGTAATGTCTCAGGCATTAATTAGACACTGCGCATCACCGCCTCATACTACTTGTCTGGATGTTTAGCAGCTCTATCAGAGGTTGACGAAATCAACTTCCGTACATACTGAAAATGAATTATTCATGAGAAATATTGTTCGGCAAGTGTAAATAATTACCTGAAAGTTCACATTTTTAGCTATCGCAAACAATTGTTTCGAATTTTAAATACGATTTCTTTTCCCTTAAGTTAATAAAGACTAAACTTATCGAATTACTTGTTTTAACAAGTTTCCTACATTATAAAAAAAAGATGAAAAACACGCATTTAAAAACAAGAGAGGTAATTTATTTACAGATGAGGTTGAAATTCTTAAGATTTTGGAAAAAGATTTCCTTTTGTATAAAGTGTGAGAATCATTTCGAAAAAATTTCACCTCGCAAACTCTAATTCCAAGTACATTAAAAGGATTCAATGAGTTTGAGAAAAATATAGTCAACATGAGAGATTTCAAATGAAAGGACTGCTGAAAATCTTTTTATATATAATAATTTATTTCTTATTTAATCATTAGACTATCAATTAAATTAAGTTCCATTTTCAGCACATATAGATTTAACCTATAACTCCTTACTTCCCTTTTGTTGACAGGCCAAAATAATAATAATTCAATAATAGTAAAAATACTTTCAATAAAAGTACTAATTTATTCAGCTATTTTATTTAATTGTATTTGAGGGGGGGGGAGGATATTATAAAAAATTACGTTATTGCATTTATATTCATCTAATTTATAATATTAAATCCGAGGTAATGAAACATTCTAAATTTGTAGATATATTAACAAATATTTCTTTATATATTAACAATATTATAATCAAATATTTTGTAGATATATTAACAAATATATAAAACTATCAAAGAGAAACTAAGGCAACTCGACATCGTATTTACATTTTAAATTAAATGAGTATCAAATTTAAACTATTTATTGTATTATATGCTACTTCATTTAAAATAACAATGTTTTGTTTTAATGATTTTTTTGCATTTTTAATTTAATTTCTTTAAAAATTTAATACATATTTTTAAATCCCGATTTATTTTTCAATTATTATTTTCACGACATTTCTTCTCGAAGACTCTCGTGTTATTCTACACAAAATTGGGGAATGAAATGCTTCTTAATTTAAAATTTTAATTGCTTACATCTTTTTATTTTGAATTTCTCTAATGAAATCTATTAAAACTACAAAATTTCAACTTTAATGCTTCGTAATTATAGGCATTATATAATCGTATAAAATAAAATTATAGACATTATAAACGTATAAAGCAATAGTATTCTTCATATAATATCCATCAATAATTACTTTGTTATTCTAAAAGAAATATCCTCTAATTTATTTTTGATGCAACGGTTTTTCGCAACACATTTCAGACAAAAAAAATTACAAAATTCCCATTGAAACGTGACTGGGCTTTGAAATAGGAGATCAAAGAGATCTTTAAATCCTTTTCTCTAAACTTCAAGATTTTCTTTCTCATTCTAGACAATTCCTTAAAAAAGTGCTTCAAGAATTTCATCTAAGAGACAGTGCTTAGATTCTAAACAATTTTATTTAAAACCACATTAAGGTCTCAAAAAAGTGAAAACATTTCAGTTCTTAAGATTTCACGTTATATATATATATATATATATATATATATATATATATATATATATAAATATATGTAGCACAGGTACCTAGAATGTTGAAAAAGAGTTTATTATGTATCAAAGAAATTAAAATTTTTTAAATGCTTAGTAAATGAGCCTTTTCTATCCCTCTGTTAATGTCAAAAAGGATAAATTTTGTTCTTCTCGTTAAAGAAAAAAATAAAATTTTATGAAATAAAATTAATAAAAATATATCAAAATTGTAATTTCAGTTTTAAGAAAATTAAAGAAACCCAACTCTATTATAAGCATATGTGGAGGCTATTCCAGATATAAAGTGAAAATTTTAGAAATATGCATCAATAATTGATGATATATATAGTGTTTCAGTTAAGATAATGTTTCATTGATTACTTATTTAGAACGTTCTGAAATGTTTGTGATAAAAAAAATTTGAAAATAACATAATTAATACTCGTAATTTCAGTATTTTTACAGATGCTACCTATTCTTTCATTTTTATTAAATGTGTATTGTTTTAAAATGTAGATTTTTTTACATCGGTCTCCATCACGATTTTTGCTTCAAATAACCTTAGGGATTTTTCTATCTGAATTGTTTAAAAAGATATATCTCCCTTTAAAATGAGAGTGGAGTCATCCAAAATAGACTGTAACTACAAAATGCACTGAGTAAATTTTTTCACATGCATATATTAACTGCAAAAAAAATAATAATAGGGTTATTTATTTGGTAACAAACTGATCAATGTGAGGTATGGGAACTGGCCTTCATGATATAGGAATATATTAGATGGACCTTTAAAGAAATAGAAAAAGGTTCTGGAATTAGAACATTTTCTTCCAAATATTTTACAATCTCGAACCAGTGTGAGGCACTTAGAGATAAATTAATTTATTATGAAAACCGATATTTAAAGCACATTTGAGCTGAGTATCGATATGCACAATAGATTATCATTAGAAATGAAATATTTATAACTTAAATAAAAATAAAATGATTTGGTTCATGTATCTGTGAATATTTGTTCTTTAGTGTATTATCACTGATTTGAATAATTAAGACTAGTTGTGGGAAATGAAGCATTTAATAGTTGGATCCTAATTATACTTATTGCTTGAGGACAAAACATTTTGATGGCAATAAATAGCCTAGTTCGTAACCTTTTCTGAAAATCCATAAGATCATAAAATCATAATTATTTTTATGGTAACTGTACTATCAAATCATTCCAGTTTCTTCTATCAAATCCACCAGTGCCATTTTAACAGAAATGGAGCCTTGTATCGAATTAACAGCTACGTTTTTGTGCTGCTTGAAGCTGAAGGAATGAAAGTTTTTATTGAATGGTGCATGAAATAAGGCCTGAAAATAAGTGCAACGAAATTTAATAATATGTAGCAGTTAAATGTAAGTAACGGCGTATATGGGTTCAAAATATGTCTATAAATGGCATTGTAGAAAGAAAGGAGCAAATCGCTCTCCTCTTTGCTTTCTTTTCGCCTCCTTGAGATATTTATGTGATTTACATGTTTCCAGCCAAAAAAAAAAGTCAACGGTTTCAGCATTTTGGACAAAACAGCGTTTTATTTCTGTTGGAATGGCTTCGAATTCGAAAAGAGCATTTTTGGCGCCATTTTTACAATAGCACCAAACAATACGCTAAAATAGAGCTTCATCCAAATAATTACCAGCTGCTGTTTTTAATTTTATAATTGTTGCAGTTGATTCGTTTGTAGGTTAGGTGCATGAAAAATCTTTCATAAAACCAAACAAGTTTATTTAAAACAACATAACAAATTAGAAAACATATATTATTAAACTATATCTGCTTTCCATAACTTGCACTCTAGCCTTTTGCCTGCCATTAAGCTCTTCTTTCACAAACAACGCCTTTTATAAGCTCACAGCACTGAAGCAGCCCCCTGAGGCAGAATGAGAGTGTGTGTGGTTTTGTAATTATGTAACAATAATTAAATAAGAAGTTAATTTCTGTTCTTTACGGTATATTTCGAGACTTTCATTTCTTTTCAATTACTTGAAACTTCTTTTGATCTTAAGATTTGTTAAAATGTATTAGCTTATATTAAATCATACAAGAATCATACTCAAAACGTAATTTTTATGCACTGTATCAAACATCCTTGTCATAGCATTAAATTATAATTGTAGTATTTATGAATTCTTACTTAAAATACACAACCATTATAATTTCTGAGTTTTTAGAAAAAAAATAAGATTTTTATATACATATACGGATATAGATATAGATCAATGCAACACTTAATGATTTTACAAATATTCAAATTAAAAAGTAAAACAAAAGTAAAGCTTAAATTTGGATAAAAGAATAATTTAATACAAAATGTTATATTTCCGATTTGAAATTGAAGTTAACAAAGCTACAAATTAATCCAAATCTAAATCATTGAAATTCCAAATTAAATTCAGATAAGTATGTAATAATGACTGGGGTATTAATTCTGTCTTGAAAGCATGAGACATTGGGCTAATCGCGATTTCCTCTTCACTAACCTAGGGAACTTTAATTGAGATTGATTGCATGAAATAACAATTTCTTCCCAACCAAAATGAAACGTGATTATGTTAATTAGATGCAGGAGGAAAAAAGTGAAGTAATTCAGATCTAGTGATATATATAAGTAAAGTTAAATTGAGAGAAAAGAGAGAGAGTGTGGATAACTCTCAGTATAGTTCTAACAAGAGGCCAATAATATCAAGAGCTAAATACCGGTAATTGTTGTCGCAGAGGATTTGTCGGAGAAAAGCAACTCCAACTGAAAGGATTTCGGAAAAGCGTATTGTTTTAATAATATTTAAATTGGTTGGCTAACCATGGAATCCAAAGACAACTATAACCCATTAAATATTATATTATAGTAATTGATAAATAAATAGTTGAGTTGGAGTAGATTTGCGTGTCTTTGGAGCAGTTATTGACTTTTAGAGTTAATTACATTTAATTGATCTATAGCACAAGACTCGGATAGAAATAGTCGTTCGTTACAAGCAGACAAATTCAAAATATCGATCCTTCCTCTCGACAGCGTCTAGAAAATAGTTAGATACTAATATGCTTAAACCTGCAATCCACTTCCAATCTTGCTCAGTTTTTGAAACAACATTGATAAGTAAATGCAAACCAAAAAAAAACAATACATATGATCATTTAAAATGAACAAACCCAACCCCTTTACACTTATTAAATAATTCGAGATAAAAACTAACGTTTTTAAAAACGTTTTTATATAGTGGAAAAGTTTATTAAGAAAAATTATTGAAATATTAGTTAAAACTGGTTGCAAATATCTAAATATTGCATTGTTAGGCAAGTAAGAACGGTTCCCGAAACTTCAGAGCTCTAGCTTGATGGGAAGTTGGTTAATTTAACGATAGAAAATTTGATGACACACTGATGCACACACACACACAGAAACACACACCAAGTGAAATACATAAAAACGTTAAAAGTAACTAAAATTAATTAATTCATCCGGTAAATTAAATGGTTGGAATGCAGTTTAACCCAATCACTCTTGGCGACAAGAATTATTTGGCAGTATTTTGCCAAATGTGGCTACCCTGGTCCGTTTTACGGACTTAACGTTCAGCCAAATAAAAAAATCGCCAAGTTTGGTGCCAATATTTGAAATCGCGCCAAGTGGTTGGGATAAACTGCATTACTGAAGAAAATACTAGCTAAAACTTGTCGCAAATGTCTAAATATCGCATTGTTAGGCGAGTGAGAACGATTCCCAAGGTTTCAGAGCTCTAGCTTGATGGGAAGTAGGTTAAATTAACGATCGGAAATTTGATGACACACACACACCAAGTGAAATTCAGAAAAACGTTTTAAAAAGTGCGATACACACTGGAATTAAATTGGTTAAATCATGTGACACCGTATGCATGTACGAAAGTTTTATATACTAGTATATAACTATCACAGTACGAGGTGAGACTATTAAATAACGAGACTGACGCTTTAAAACATTTTCTTAATGCCATACATATTTACTTATTATCACCTTCAATATTCATCCCTCTTCGATCTTTACTACGCTCCATGCGAATCTTTCATTGTTCAAAACGGTTCTGGAAGTCTTCTATCAGCTCCTTGAGGAAGCGTGTCGTTTCTCAATCACAGCTTCAACGATTCAAATATAACTGCTATTAATGCTGATTTGTCCTGAGGAAACAGATAGAAGTCGCATGGCTTAAAATCCAGATAAAAAGGTGAATGGTCTAACATTGGTTTGCTGTGCATGGCTAGAAATATCTTGATATACATTGTGGAATGAGCCAGTGCATTGGTGGAAAAATTTGCCGTACGGATTATTTGGCAATTTCTAGTCTCAGCAATCGCGCGAATACATAACCGATAAGATTGCCGATTTTTTCGGTATTGTCATCCGTTTCAGACGTAAAACGACAACCCATTGCGAATCGTTTCTACCGTCTTCTCAGCCATCTTGAAAATGCTTAAATCACTTAAAAACACGTGCAAGCGACAAACATTCATTCTCATATACTTATTTTAATTAATCATAAGTTTCAGTAGTATTTTTTCCGAGTTTTATGCAATATTTCACAGAAATTTGTTGTTCACTTATCATTTTTCCAATGAAACAAAAAATTACTCTAATGCGATTGGATTTTGCTATAAAGAGTTGTTTTCAGAAGCGAAAAGCACTGCATTCAAAAATGAAGGCTTCACTCTAATTAGCATTAGGTCCCTGACGTTTGGTGCATGCGTACTCCTTTTGTAGTAGCATTGGTCCCGTTATTTAAAAACCACACATCATATTAGAATAGAAAATTCAATAGTTTGGAAAAATTGCAGTTTATAGTGAGAGAGTTACTAGACCTTTCCATTTAGAAAGTTTAACTTACTACATTTTTAAGCTACGTATATGGTCTGTAGTGTAGTAACAGAGGAAAATTGGTCCAATATTGAATCTCGCAGATCCAATGTGTCATTTATCAGCCCATCTATTCTCAAATGTTCAAAATTCTGGACGAATGGCCATTTTCGTAACAATATCCTAAATTTATTTATATTCTGGATTTGAATCAGCGTATATGAATTCATAGTATATACTTGGGGTATTTCAAACATTTTTCTTTAAAAGTGACAGGCTATAAATCATTTAGAAAAGAAAAAAATAGAAGATTCAATTCCTGGTTACTATAAACCATGTACTTATACTGTTCGAAAATATATACAGTTGGAACTGAAATATAACATAGTTTATTTCTTTCCTTTTCGTAAAATAATTTGAAACAACATATGAAAATTAGTATCGTTCATTCAACATTATAACAATTTCTTAAAAATCATTCTAGACTAAAAGTAACTAGTATTCTAACGTAAAAACTTTTCGAACTGCGCCGTATTTTAATAATAACTGAAATGCACTTGGGCTTTAATAAAAATCAATACTGAAATTTAATATTTAAAAGTACGTTTTATTTCGTATTTAAATAAATAGTGAACATATAACAGAAATTGAAGTTTTAAACGTCATATATTAAGACACATCAAAGGTAGGAAATTGAATCAAAATTTGAAAGCACTGCAACGCAGACATCTTATTCCTAAAGGTAAAAATCAAATTTGTATGAGTAATTTCCCTATCTGAAATAAATCAAAAATGATCTTTATATAATTTACAAATATCCAGAACCAGAAATTGCGTTTTCGTAAACTAAAACCGACATGTATAAAGACAAAATATTTTAGCTTTACTATTATAGATTAAGACAACGCTTGTGAAAATAACTTCTTTTTGGAGAAAATAGACAATACTATAAAGTAGGACAGTATACTTAGGTAAGTAAAGAGACTACTATTTCTTCGAATCTAAGAAAGAATTTGTCTTACGAGTATTTTCATAACTTATAGAAAGTGATGGTTATTGCTTTAGAAATAAAGAGTTGTTATTTATTATTTTATATAAATAGTTTTGCTTAAAATATGTGAATTGAAAGCAAATCTAAAAGAGACTTTGAATTAGAGATAAATTTCCCTCTCGGTATATATATATATATATATATATATATATATATATATGGGGGGGGG